>QJPP01000311.1:0-600000 GCA_003996215.1 Jaltomata sinuosa | reverse complement strand
AAAGACGGGCAACCTTTCACATAAATATTTAAACCCATTTTAATTGTAGTTATATGAAGTTATTAAGTCTTTTCATAATTTATAGTCTCAGTATATTTTTATTTTTGACTAATGCCTTTGAAACTCAATAAGTTTCTTTTGAGACTTACTACAATATCATATATGAATAATTTATTCCACCGTATGGTAACATATTAGCTTTTTCGAAGTTATCAAATACTTGTGTTCTACCTCATATTCCAAAATACCATACTTGTGGTGAACATCTCCTTTAAGGAGAAAATTATATGTACTCAACCAATGACAAATTTGTGTATCCACATAATAATATTTAATTTTTGGTCAAGACCAACACCTTTAAATGAAAGAATTATTTCTTTCTTTTGTCCTTCGGTAGTTCATAATAAAACATATCACAATATTTGTGTAAGACTTATTTCTTGTTTTTATCTTTTGGTAATCCATGATATATAAGACATACCATAATATATGTGACGTACTAAAATTACTTGACCAGTAACCGTTAATATCAAAATATTTTCTTTTCATTTCTCTCAAACCTTCCATAGAGGTGAGTTTTGTTATTGTCTAACCATTAATAAGCAAGTCTTTCTACACAATAATTTTTACCACATTCACTAAATTCACTTTCAAAACCACCACAATCCAATACTCACCTCCTCCCACCCCATCCATCCCCATAACCCCCACCTTCAACCCACCTCAGATAATTTTTTAAATTTTTTTTCTACCTACACCCACCCGACCCACCCCAATTTTTTCTCAAAAAAAAATCAATTTTCTTTTGTATCCCCCAATCCACAACCCACCTTATCCTCCTCTCCCATCCACCCACCTCCATCCCATCCCACCCCACCCCACCCCAATTTTCTCAAAATTTCTTTTCAATTATTTTTAAAAGTAAATTTAAATTTTATTTTAAACCACCCCCATGTTAACCCCCCTCCACCTCCATCCCACCCCACCCCACCACAATTTTTTTTTAAAAAGAAAATTTCATTTTTTTAAAAAAGAAAATTTAATTTTTTTTGATACCCTACTCCCACCTTACCCCAATCCTTTCACCTCCATTCACTATCCTACCCCATCCATCCTCACTCCAACCATACCCCCACCCCACCCTCACAGTCTCACTACCCTCTAAAAGATATTTTCTACTCTCTAGCCAAACACTAAAATATATTTTCTAAAATATTTTTCACTCATCAACTAAACACTAGAAAATATTTTTCATTCACCAACCAAACATGAAAAAATAAGTAAGAAATCAACTTATCTTTCAAGAAAAAAAAATTCGTACCAAATCAGGAGCTGAGCTACGGTGGTGGCAGGGTGTGCAACCGCACACTCTTCGCTGGAAAATACATTATATATAGATCAAATCTCACTTTATATTGATCATATATCACTTTGAACACTCTTAGAAACAATGAGAGCAGTAGCTCAGTCACAAGCGAATGCACTTTTCTTACACGACGTGCAAGATCAAATCCTCACGACAGCATTCTTTAAAATTTTATTCTGCTTTAACATAACATGGTAAGAAAAATAAAGAATGTAAATATTGACGTGTAGAGAAGGCAGCAGCCCAACGGTAACATGTATCAGTAACCCATAGTCAACACAAGTTCAAATCCCCATATGCCCACATTTTATATCTTATTTAATTTTTTTGGTACACTTAATCATCGATTTTTTTTTCATTTACTATTCAAAATTTGAACACCCTTCATAAAATTTCTGGCTACACCACTGTACCAAACACACCCTTGATGATTAATACCTGGGAGGAGATTAAAAGTATTGGCCACTATGTGGGTTGAGCTTCATGTTTAGTCTCTTTGTTGTTCAACATATGGGTGATGCCAAGTGAATCCAATTCAAACAAACTTTGCTATCAAAAGAATGACAAAGGGTAAAAATATTCTTGAACTATAGCAAAAGATCTAGATATATTCTTAATTCACCTATTTTGCTAAAAAAATTCTTATGATTATATTTTTGATTCACTTATGCCTTTTAACTTACGATCGAATGCTAATTTTAAAAAAATCTTTATCTAAATTCCACATAACATTTTATTTGAACTAGTTTAAAATAACACATGTTTAGTATAAGTAAGGTGTTAAATAGCTATAAATTAAGAATAAGTAGAATATTATATCTATCTTATTCATTATTATAACCATACATATGTGACTATCAAGTGTATTTAACATATTTTAGCTGGTTGTGTGCTTTATCTTTTTGAGTTTCTAATTGAATTACTATTATGAAAACGTACAATTATCTGATATAATGTAAAAAATTATGAATACTATTGGTCAGTAGTATTGCTAAATGCTACTTACTACCTATTTTGAAACGGATTCAATTGAATATGAAGACTACATAAAACACAGATATTTAGTAGTTAATTACTAGGTGAGACAGGAGTTTCACAAATTACATAATCTATATAAGGTTTGGGCTAGATGCATCGGCTAGAACAATGTACCTTGGATACAAGTGAAACCAAATAAGAAAGTTAAAGATTTTCCTGTAACTGACATATAATAAATAAGACTGAATTCAAGGGATAAAGATTTTATGTAATACAAATATGGATATATGTATCTGAATGTATTTACATGTATCTATATTGAGTTTATCTGCTTGAATTTTTGTATCTATAATTTTGGTAACTTATCTATGTATCAATTGAACTTATCCATGGATCTACAATTTCTATGTATCGTCATTAGCATAGTACTAATTTTTAACTTTGCAACTGAAAAAATATGTCCATATAAATATGTACATTTATCTGAAGGTATCTAATTGAACTTTTCTGCTTAAACTTCTGTATCTTATCTATGTATCTATAGTTCTGTATCAAATATATATATATATATATAATTGAACTTATTCATGTATCTATAATGACTTAAGTCATCAGTGGCCTCTTAAAGTTATTTGCATAATTCACTTAGACACCTCAACCTAGACATGTACCTATTGAACACTTCAACTATTCAAAACGTGTACCTATTGAACATAAAATGTTTGATGTGGCAAAAAAGTGTCCCTCACTTTTTGTTGGGCGCGTGAATAGATTCCAAATAATGTTTTATTTATTTATTCTGAAAAAAACATGTACTTTTTTTTCTTCCATTGACACTTGGCATTAAGAAATAGCTTAAAAGAATTTTTTATTCATTTTTGTAAATAATAATTTCTTTAAAAAAGTAAACTAAGAATTAACCCCACCCCCTTTACCATCGTCATCTTCTTCACCATTTTTGACTCATTAAGAAAGAAAAGCACCCTTCTAGGGATTAGATAGGGTGTTATTGTGTAATTAATTTAAACTCTTGTGTGATTAGATGGATATACTAAGGATGTTTGGCTAGTTACTTAGTTTATCCAAAATTATACGGCCCAAGAAGTATAAATGTGGCCCAAAGCGTAAGCCGTTCCACTTGGACAGTACTACTCCACATTGCTCTCTGTTTTTTCACCTCATCTCGTTTGATCTTCCCAGTGTGCAAAAAAAGAAAAATGCAGGTAAATTTGTAAAAGTAACATCAATTTCGTATATTTATCATCTCCTTTTAATTACCCAAAACCCTAATATGTTTTGGTATATATGTTTTTCAAATTGATATTCAATTTCGATTTTTATGTTCAATTTACATATTTTTATTCTTACCTTCATATTCAAACTTGATTGTTATCAAAACCCTATTTTTTTTTTTTTTATACAGGCTAGTGACAGGTTCAATATCAACTCCCAGCTTGAGCACTTACAAGCTAAATATGTTGGAACTGGACATGCCGACTTGACTAGATTGTAACTTACCTATTTTTGCATTTCTTGAAATTATTCATCTTCTTCATTTATTCTAACTATTGTTTCATACGTGGATTATTTATGGTCTCTGTTTGACATTTGTTGTTACAGTATACTCTCTTTACTCCATGTTAAGTGAATTTTTGAGACTTTTTTAATTGCTCAAAATAAGTGAATTGTTGAGACTTTTTTCCATTTTTGCTCTTTCTTTTAACGAGGTTTTTAACTGTTACTTTACATTTTCTAGGTGATAAATTAAACCACTTTCATCCCTGCTTTTAAGAATAGTTTGGGAATAATCAAAAGGGTAATAGTGTAAAGTAGTGTTTAAATTGTGTCCTAGAATATTTTTCTCAAGGGGCGTGCATTACCCTAAAAATTCACTTAATATGGACTAGAGGGAGTAATAACTTTGGAGATACTGATGTTTTGGATATTCTTTATTTCTTTTAGTGAGTGGGCGGTAAACATTCAGCGGGACAGCTATGCATCCTATGTAGGGCACTACCCAATGTTGGCCTATTTTGCCATTGCAGAAAATGAATCAATTGGAAGGGAACGTTACAATTTTATGCAGGTTTGTGCTTTGTTGAAAATGCTTATCTTGTTTTGCAGTTTGGCGGTACTTTGTCTTCTTAGATCTTAATGTGCTGGCTTGCGTAATGTTTTCAGTTTTTTTTTTTGTGTGTTGACTTGCATAATGAGTGAACTAAGTGATATAAAATGTACTTTTGTACGTTCCTTTATCAACTAAATAATAGAACCTGTTGCTTTGATGTTAAGATTATAGGTTGTGCAAGAGCATTGTCTTTTGTGGAAAAAATGATTTAATTGCACTAATAAGTTGTAGCATCTTCTTGATGCCCTTTTTTTTCCGAATAAAATTTTTCACCAGTAAGAAAAACGTTGTACTATTTCCAAACCAAATATCAAAGTGATGAATTCATTTGTTGGCGAAAATCTGAATTAGTGCTTTCCATTAGAGAATGCCAAGATTTCTTGTAAATGAGCGTGTAAGAAGGATGGTTGTCAATCTTAGTGTTTGGGTTTTCCCTTTTATAACTTCTCGTCATCTTGGGGGTGGGGTGGGGTGGGGGGTTGATGGTGGTCGAGGATAAACAAGGATTTCGTGATGTTGGATCAAATTTGAGTTATTATTATGTTTTAGTTGAGGCTCCAAAAGAAATTACCAAAGTTCGGAACTAACACAAAATTGGAGTAGATGCTAGACCATAAAGTTGGAATGGACATGCAGTTTTTGGGGAGCTTTTGGTTGGTAAAACTAGGAGATTATGCTAAGTTGCCGGGTTTAGAAAATGTAGAGAAGAGATTTCATGATATTTGTAATCATCGGTGAAGGTTAGAACTTAGAACATGTATACCTATAGTTTGAGGGTATGTCAAGGAACTAGTGCGGTCGTGAGCTTTTCCCACCTTTAGGTAGAGCCAACTCACTCAAATGTAGCAATCACATTTTTTTTTGAGATGATAACAGGCAATCACATTTTCATAAAGTTGGAATGGACATGCAGTTTCTGAGAGCTTTTGGTTGGTAAATCTAGGAGATTAAGCTATGTTGCCGGGTGTAGAAAATGTAGAGAAGAGATTTCATGATATGTGTAATCATCAGTGAGGGTTGGAACATGTATACGTATAGTTCGAGGGTATGTCAAGGAACTAATGCTGTCATGAGCTGTGCCCACCTTTTGGATGTATTCTTTATCCTTTTGCAATATGCTTGCTAGAATTGAGTGAGTTAGCTCTAACTAAAGCTAGTTTGTCCATTTGCTGAGTAAACCTGCCACTTGAAGCCATTCCACTTCATCGGCTAGAAAATGTGATTGCTAGACTTGAGTAAGTTGGCTCTACCCAAAACAAGTGTGTCCTTTTTGCTGTGTAAAACCTACAACTTGAAACCATTCAACTACTTACACCTGAGGAAGATGCATATGACAATCATGTTCATTGCAGAATGACCCCTAGTGGGTTCACCATTTTTCAGTGCTAAAGTGTGCAAGTATATGCCTTTAAATTTGCATTGCATAGAGTTAGAGGAGCTTTGTGGGTACTAGTTTACTGTTGAGCTCCATTTGGCTCTTTATATAAAGGTGTACCTACATTATGTTATGCTGATTTTATCTACATTCTGGAGAGACTAGTCTTTGAGGATTCCCAAATTTTCCTCTGGTTTCCAATTTCAAAAAAAAAATTCCTCAGGTTTGAATCATTTCGGGTCAAGCTCTACTGAAAGAATTGAAAGGGAAGATGTGTTTCTTGAACCTTCCTGTAGGGACTGCTTGTAATCATCGTCTTACTTCCAACATATAAAGGACATCCCAACAATAATATTACTTCCTTACCACTTAGGGTGGTAGGTATATATGGAAGTTAACATTTTCGAAAAGGAGGAAACATTAAGTCCTTTGACTGAAACATTAACAAATGGAGTTTTTGTGAACTATATACGAGAAGGTTGTCGCACTTCCTCAAATTGAAAGCTTCAAAACAGTTCTCCTCCATCCCAATTTTGTGGCAATTTTTGATCGAGCACGGAGTTTAAGAAAGAAAAACTTTTGAAACTTGTGGTCTAAAACAAGCTATAGACATTTGTGTGGCTATAAATCATCTCATTAATGGTAAAATCAGAAGTTTAAAGTTGCATTGTTTTTAAGTAAGGAAGTACGACATTCTTTTTCGGATGGACTAAAATTGAAAGTATGCCACACAAATTGGGATGGAGGGAGTAACTATTTTTGTGAACTTAGAAGTCTTAAAGTGTGTGATGTAGAGCTCCGGTTAGACTTGCCTGTTTTGCCTGTTGTTACTCGTAGTGGTTAAACCTTGTTAAGCCCTAACAACCATTGCTATGTTGCCACTTAAATATTTTTATAGGATAGAGGTTAGTCAGAGAACATTAAGAAAGCAGATTTATCCAATGTCTATATTAGATATCCACTTGTGGATGTTTGTGTGACCACCTGTTGAATGCAATAATTTTTAAGCTACTAATCTGGAGAGCCAACCACTTCCTTAATAATTTCAGTGTTGATGAAAGGGTTAGCTGTTTTCCGTAGAAAGAATGTTCAAGTTTGTTTATCATCGCCCACGGAAAGATTGCAACTTGCTAATATTCTTGCCATTATATAACGTAGAACAATCAAAAGTATTGCATTTCTATATCATTTGATGTATATATGATAGATTGTGATATGGATCCTTGATTTTGGTCTTATATATTACTAACAAGGCATAATTGCTTGTGCAGAAAATGCTTTTGCCGTGTGGCCTTCCACCTGAAAGAGAAGATGATTAAGAGTTGCAATAAATGAACAGGCTGCAAGATGTAAGGACCATAAACCATAGCTTTTCTTGATTACCATCTCCCTTGCATTCTTTTCATGCCTTGTCAAACTTACATCGATCTCAATTTTATGTGTAAATGGTCGGTTTGGTAGTTACGTATGCTGGCCAGACCTTGGGAAACATAAAGCTTTTACATATGATCACTCTATCCACAACCTCTGTGTGATGTGCCAATTCTACTTCATCATTCATTTCTTCTTTTCTTGAACGTGTATCAAGAGCACACATACTAATTGATCAATGGAAAAGGTTAGCAGTATTTGATGTGCATTAACGAGTCAAAATGGATTGAAATAGATTGTTGTGGTAGTTATTTATATTTTTGTTAGGGGGAGGGGAGGGGAGGCCGGGAGGGGTTGATAATTCAAAATTTGCTTCTTCTACAAGGACAACATCATATGAAAAAAGCTTTTATTATGCTTCTTATACTTATATTCAGAGGGGAATTAGGATTTCTAGAACATAGGTGCACCACTAAAAAAAGATGGAGAAGATGTATTTAGTGGGAATTGATCTCTAGTCCTCTAGGTAAATAATTCAACCTTCAGCCAAGTGCACCATTTAGTTTTACGAAAAGATCATAAGTTCATGTGCCCCGTAATTTTGCCTATAAATTCGCCACTGCTTATATTCAATTAATGCACAATCTTTCCCGCAATATTAAGCTCATCAACACACAAATTGCATGCATTGAATAGTGTGATGAAATTCTTGACTGGATCAAAGATATTCAGTCAACTGTTTTATATATAATGGAGTTTAAGTAACATACACTATTAGGGCTCATTTGGTACGAGGGTCAAGGGATAACGGATAACTAATCCCGGGATTAATTTTAGGATGAGTTTATCGCATGTTTGGTTGGGATAAAATCGTGGGATAACTTATCCCGGGATTGTAGTGTTATTTTTATCCCACATTGAGTGTGGGATAACTAGTCCCCGGATAATTAATCCCGAGATAACTTATTCCCCAATCAAACGAGCCCTTAGTGTAAGAATTTTTTTATGCTATTAGGTCAGCTAAAGAATATCCACAGGTAAGCCTCTTTAAAATGTGAAATTTGTAATCTTGAAAATAAGATATGTTACTTGCTACAACAGGTAGGTGACATAATGCTGTAAAAAGTTCTAACACTAATGATGCATATAACTTAAAGGCTATATAATTACAAGGCGGAACCCATCGGTGGCCCCCTAAAGTTGGCACGACTTTTAACTTAGACATCTTAACTAAGGGTTGTTCATTTTAAACACCTCATGTAAGGGTCTGCTGTGTCTTTTGACACTTTTTACACATTCTCAGAATCAGCTTAAGTGCGTGTTGCCAAGCGCTCCTACGTGGAAAAATAACTGAATCCGCATCTGACACGTGGAATTTTTATTTTAAAAAAGAAAACTTTCTTTCTACTTTATTTTTTCTTTAGAATCTCTATCCCCCACCCACTACCCCACCCCCCGCCCCCACCCTCCACCCTTTCTTCTTCTTCTTCTTCCCATATCATTTCTACAAGAAATAACCATACATAAAACACATCAAAAATTCATTATTTACTGGCAAAGATATAACTTTTCTGAAATAAAAAATCTTAGATGAATAAATTGATAAAAAATTATACTTGGTTAAGTTAAGAGGTATCGATGGTGGCCTCATGATTTTTGGTGATGGATACTAAAATTGGGTGGTGGTGAGTTTGATGGTGATAATAAATTCAATTATGATGTGATAATTTGGAGGTGAATAGTGAAATTAATGGTGGTTCTATGGCAAATTTGGTTATTACCATTTTTGATTAATTTAATTTTTCTTCCTAAAATTCTCTTTCATTGTTGTATAGATTTTATCTAATAATCATGCAGGGTTTAAGAGAAGGGTTTAGGGAGGAGAAGAGTTTGGAAGAGCATTTTTTCGGTAGTGATTTTCCGGCGAAATTTTGACGGGAATGATGGGATTCTTCTTCCCTTTATCTTTCAATTTTTTTCGCTTTGTTCTTTCATATTTTTGTAAAGTTTTTCAAAATTAGTGTGAATCTTTTAATTTTTTTCTTCTATGTTTTTGTAAGGTTTCCTAAAATTAGTATGGTAGTGGTGGTTTGGTGGATGGTGGTGGAAGGTGGAGTAGGTGGTAGAGAGAGAGTGAAGAAGAAGAAGGGGAAATTTTTTTTTTCACAAAAAAATAAGCTCCTCACGCGCTTGGATAAAGTGCAGCACACACAATATGCCATGTCAGCGAAAAGTGTCAAAATGACACAACGGACCCCTACATGAGGTGCTTAAAATGAACAACCCTTAGTTGAGGTGTCTAAGTTAAAAGTCGTGCCAACTTTAGGGGGCCGCCGATGGGTTCCGCCTAATTACAACAAAGACTACTTCTTAACATCACCGGTGAAAGCTAGAACGGTTTGTATAATTGTGAGTATAAGTAGTGTGATGGCTGCCACGGTTGAAGCTCCTGCCCAAGGACTCTGAAAATAGTTGTGCCTCAAACTTGCCATCATTTGATTCCATGGTTTTTCACAATGTTGAATCAATTTGCTGCATTCTTCATTATAGTAGAAGTTTGTGATTGTCACCCCATTTGAAAGTTTCTTGAAGATGCTGGCGACTTCTTTGTCATCTCCTAGGCCCTTAAGGATGATTTTGTGTTGGCGAAGAAAATTCACGTCTCTATGTGAGCCAATAAGTTGAGTCATTATATATGTGCATAATTCGAAAAATAAGGATATGTGTCGGAAGAATGTTGCTCATAAGCTATCAAATTTCTCATGAAGGTCTCCATTGTGTCCTCAATTGTGAAACAAGGGATTTTCATTAATCCCTTCTTGAACTTGATATCAAACAATGTTGTTTTATCTGCATCATTTTCCTCCACTGATCCTATTTTTAAGAAGCTAACTCCAACGTCATAAAGCTCTGTTGCACTTGGAATATGATAGCATTGCCATAAGCCGGGGACATTGGGGGTTTCTTTTGACCTGGTTAATTGCAAAATGTTGCCACAAAAACTTATCTTGCAACATTCATTTTGCTTGCTAGCGTTTGTAGTTTTCATCTCTGATGGGCGACAAAACATGTGTACCGCATGAACTAGATGGTCGACTCGTTCTGCATTAGAATCATCAATATCTGACCTGGGTATAAACGTCACCTTTGGGAAAGTATTTAATAAGGTCTCTCTCACCATGTACAAAAAGCTCGCTTCTGTAGGATGCTTTGTCATGCCATGAAGCATGGTGAGGACAAAGAAAGGGAGTTGGTTTTCTAGTAACACCATACCTCGACATACTTGATCTATCATCCATTGCAAGCTGATGATTTTGTCGCCGTCTTCTCTTTTCTCGACTCCACAACGCTATTGAATAAACTCAACCACAAAACAACCATCTAGCAATAACATCTCCGAAAATTCGCTAACAATACCAATTTCAAGATGATCGTCAATGTCAAGGTTTTCGTCATAGCACTTTAGTGCTTCATCTTTCTTTTTCTCCAATGCACTAATGCAACTTTCCACATCAAGCCCCTCTTTCCGCTGGAGAAACCGTGTAGGTACAATAGTTTGTACTTTTCCATCGAACCAAGTTCTCGATTCCTTTTATGATAAGGACCAATGGAGATCAACATTGGTGTATAAGTGTCTGGATTTGATTTTCGTAACCCCACATTTACTTTGAATATGGTCGCAGATTTAATGCATATGTTGTCTAAGTCCTTAAATCTCTCATCAAAGATTTGATTTGCAGATTTCTTGATTTGTAGCACTAATTGATCTTGACCATTTGTTTCCTTTGTCTCGATTGAATGATCTGCTTTCCTCCCTTCTATCTGTAATTAGTAGAAAAGAGTCATAATTTTTCTCTTTTTTACATTTTCCTTTTTCAAACATAAATTGTTAGTACTCCTAAATAAGGACCGCACAGACAGAATGTGAAGACTGAGGGTGTGTTTGCTGTGGAGGAAAACATTTTCAATGTTTGTTTGGTTAAAATGTGTCCTAAATATTTTCTTTAGAAAAAAATGGTCCTTAGAATCTCATGAAATGACTTTTTCAGTCGAAGTAGGGAAATCTTTTCACAAGTGGCATTTCTCGCTGATTAAAATTCTCTCCAATTCCAGCACCCACCCCACTCTCGCCTCCAGCCCAGCCCCTCCCACGCTACCCTGACTCCCACTCTCACCTCTGACCTCCCCTTGCCCCCGGCCCCTCCCACTACACCGACCCCCCACTCTCACCTCCTTTTTCCCCCGCCCCCCCCCACAGCGACTCCCTTCTCACTCCCATCACTCCAGCCTCCAATCCCACTCCACACTCAATAGTGTTTCCCTAGACTATATCATTCTTGGAACAATAGTTTCTGCCTACTTACAAACGCTAGAAAATAAGTAAGAAAAATCACTTATTTTCTAGGAAACACATTTTTCTTTGTATCAACACACCTGAAAATTTACTTTATCTTTTCTAGTAGAGACTAATTTTGAGAGTGAACAGAAGGAATTTTTAGGTAAATTCCACCAAGTCTGAGTGTGGAAACTGATTAGAAAATAATTATACAATGGTATACACATTTTTCATTTAAGCATGATGATTCAATGGTATGCATTTTTACTTTAATTATTAAGATTAATTTTCCTTTTTAAGTATAAACAACGGATACAGATAAATATTCAAGTTCCTTGACATACACACAATCTACCTTGTCCCCTGTTTATTATTACTATATATGCAAGTATAGAAACTAAAGAGATACCTCATCTTTTGTAGCTCCTCTTAGAGGAGGTTGATCCATTAGTACTGGAAATTGGTGATCTATTGGAACAATCTCAGTATGGTGTGCCATACCTCTTGATAACTTTCTTGATACTGTAATCCCAAAAGAGGGATAGAGATGGTTAGTGAGCTCTTTTATTCAAATCATAGATGGCAAATTTCAAACCAATTCTTTGTAGAATTCTATTTGGGCAAAAAAAATTGTATCATGGAGTTCGTATTGTTACTACACCTTATGAAAAGAACCTAATGTTTTGTCTGTGACAACAGTTTTAATTCTTAAATTGAAATAGCTAAGTTTATTCTATGATAAGGGGAAGTGCACGACATTGCAATCCAAGAATTCTCACTGGATGTCCTTTTTAAAGATCAATGTCTTAACTTTTGTCTTTAATTTCAAAAGTTTATCAAATCCAGATATGCTTCAAAACTACTACTACTCCTTGAAAACTGAAGACTCATTTCTCATTTGTGGTTGATTTGGACACAGGATGTCGAAGCAACTTGAAGAACACTAATGTTGATTTTGTTGAGCTTGATTGTTGAAGAAGACAAAACAGGTCTATTGGATTTTTGAAGGTTTGGGTTCAACCTTATCATCGAGAATTGTTGTAATTGGTATTTGAAGATTGAATATCAATTTTTGCATCATTTGGAGTTGATTAAGACCAAATTTGAAGCAAAAACGTGTTACTAGAATTTATACTAAAATTTTAGTGATCCACCAAGACTTGTGGCAAGTCAAGTGTTCGTCTATTAGGCCAAATTTTGACCTACAAGCTATTTTTGCTAAGCTTGTTTAAATAGGGTCAAGACCTAATGGCTAATGATATGGAAGTATCTTATTTGTGCAAATGACACAGTGAAACAAATATACATATCGAAAGACTTCCTTTCTATACGGACAAAAAAGTAAAAGGCATTAGGCTGATATATATACATGCATATACATACCAGCATACTTAATGATATATCTGTCCTTGACAAAAACACATATATACATACATACAAGTTATGAATGTAATTAGTTTCTTGTGGAAAACACAGAATGAGAAATGCAGAAAGTTACCTCTTTAATTTGGCTGAATGTTTGCTCCTCTTGCTTGTCCTAAAAGGATGAGAAGGTGACAGCTTATATATAAGAGGAATGATATTACTAACAAAATCAAAAGTGATGTTCCAATGCAGGCAGCCAGCTACAAGATTCATGTGCATGAGTCAGTGACTCACTTTTGAGCAATAAGTTCATCTATTAAGGATCAATATTAAACTTTGAAATTATTATCATAGAATAAAACCATAATTAATAAGGCTTATACTCCCTCCGTTTCAATATGTTTGACCTACTTTCCTTTTTAGTCTATTTAAAAAAGAATGACTCTTTCCTTTTTTAAAAACTCTTTAATTTCAACTTTTCACATGGCATATTCTAAACCACAAGATTAAATGATATTTTAATATGTTTGACATATCTTTAATTTAAGACCACAAGTATAAAAAGTCGTCTTTATTTTTTTAAATTTCGTGTCAAGTCAAAATAGGCCAAATAAATTAAAACGGAGGGAGTATCTATATATACTTAAAAGCAAGAAAGTCTAGCTTAGGATCTTGCCAAGTGGCAACTTAAAATAATGACATGTGTTAGTTCTTAGGACAAATTAGTTAAGTTAAGTAATAATTAGTTATTGTTTGTACTTAATTTTTACAGCTTTTTAATAATTCAATTTTTAATTTTTTTTTACATTTTCTTATAGTTTTTTTATTTTTAACATTTTTTAAAAAATTCAAATTCTAACATTTTTTTTAAATCATAGTGATTGCTATATATTTAATCTAATATTTAAATACATTTAAAATTGTTTACATAATAATTAGTTATTATTTGCTTTAAGTTTTACATCTTTTTTAAAAATTAAAATTTGATAGTTACTTTAATTTTTTTTAAAGGTTTTTTAACAATCAAATTTTGACAGACTTTTTATCATATGATTGTTATCTATTTAATTCAATTTTAAAATAGATTTCAATTTTTAAATCATTTAATAAAGAAAAAAATCAAAAAATATGTCCTACTTTAAAAATAATTGCAAATGTTTTTACATAAAGTTTTTAAACATAAAATTAAAATTTTGAATTCTAAATTGAGCAAGAAGTTATAAATAAATAAATTATGTATTATAATTTGTTAGATTGGAATTAATGTAGATAATTTTAATTTTTGAATTGAAAGATAAAGATTCTTTTTAAATTTGAATTTAAAAGTAAATATTTTTATGCATTCTAAATAGTTAAACAATAAGATAATTTCTGGAAAATAAGTATTTAGATTATAAAGTAAATTATTTGAATTTGGTTTGAAAATAAACAAATTTATTAAAATTAAGAATTACTATCCTATTTTATCTTTGCATTTTTTAATCTTTAAAAAGGAAAACAAAAAGAAGAAAAAAAAAAAGAAAAAAAAAAGAGAAAAAGATAAGAATACTAAACTAAAGCACGTTCCTTATCCCATTTCCCAACTAACTCATTCACGATTTTACACAAAAAAAATAATAACTTGGCTCCTTATTTGTAGCAATTAAATACAAGTTTTAATCTCTTTTTTTTTAAAAAAAAAATTACTTTTGAAAATTGTATTTATCCAAAATTAATATCCTAAGCAGTTTAAAAAAAATTTAATTTTACTTATAATTGTTCTTTACGGTTAAAATTTATTATTATCTTAAGCATGTTGCTTAGACTTTTTTTTTTACGGTTTTCAAAAATTTCAAATTTTTACAGTAGTTTATCCATGTTATAATTTTCTTAAAACATTGCTCCTAAATTATAGGCACACATTAATTCATTTTTCCCCACTCAAAATATCAAACAAGAAAAAATAAAACTCATTTTAAAATTGTTCAATAAATCTGTGTTTATGATAATATTTATTAATTGACTGCGCATCACGAGTGTACGTGATATTTAACAAATGTGTGTCTACAAAAGAAATATTACAAAATTTTATCTATCACCAAGTATTTAAGATACATATTAAATAATGTATTAGGTTGATTTAAAATTGGAAAGTTACTATGAGAAAGAAATTAAAAAAGGAAAAAGACCAACCAAAAGCACCAGCAAAATTCCTCACCCACGTTTGTGCGTAACTTCCCTATTCCCCAAAATTCAATCGTATTTTCTTCAAATTTATATGCAAACCAAACTATTGAAAGTATGGCTTTTGTTTTCCACGTTCTGATATTGTTCTCGATAAGAGATATATATATTAAGGCTGTGTAAGTTTTACTATGGTTACTACAAGATTTAATTTTTGGTATTTATAATAAAAATTTCAGAAGAACTTTCGTCGTAATGGTGTTCGGCTGATCCTACATATTTAATGGATGCACAAGACTTACAGGTTAATTAGCACTTCGGTGTAATCATGTTCACACTTTTTTCTAATGCCTTTCCATATCTTTTCTATATTCATCGTTGATTTAATCGGTAAGATCCTATTTTCCTTCATTATTTTTTATTTGTTTCTTTATTATACTTGAATTTTCATTGTGCATCTTCTGACATGGTTTCTCATCTACTGTCTCTTTGTGATGCTACTATTTGTGCTTAACTACAACATAAGAATTCGTAGAGCATCACTGAAATAGCCATTAAAGTAATAACTTGCCTGAAATAATAGTCTTCGAACTCCGTTAATCTCAAAAGCTTTTTTCCTTATAGTATTTAGATTCATTGATTAAGCATAAAATAATCAACATGATTCATTATGTTTTGGTTGTACAGTTTTTTTTTTTTTTCAGTTTTAACATTTCCAAAACTTTTTAAATAAATCTAACTATTCAACCAACAAACTTTTTATTGGTGTAAATTTTAAATATGTTATCGTTGTATTTTCTTAGTGAGCAATGCTTAATGATCTGCACTAAGAAAAATTTCTGATCCAAAAACATATGACATGAACATGTCCATTTATATTTTTTGATACTTTATGTATAGAGTCGTATTAAATTACTTTAATATTTTTAGCTAGAATTAGCTCTTATTTCATATGATTCTAAACTGCAAAGTTTTAGGTGGTATAAGAGTATATAGTAATCTGATGAGGTAGAGATAAGGAAGATTGGCAGTGTTCATGATATTTTTGAAGATTAATTGTTCACAATAATTTTTTTTATAAGGATTAAAATTACTTATTTTGCCTTTTTTTTACCACATATTGTAGGGTGGGTTTAGAAAGATATAAAAAATCTCACTCTAAGCCATACAAACAAGCAATTGATTGAATTATCTTATTAATACAATTCATGGTTCATAAGTTTATGCTTAGTCAGAAAGGATAATCTAATGGAGTTCATAGATTTACCTACGTCTATTTGAATTAGATGTAAAACAAGGCATGTGTGCATTTGTTTGCTTTCATGTACTCTATATGTGAAAAGTAAAATTTTGTGTTTCAATAGAAGCAGAAGTAATATGAATTATTCAAGAATCAAAGTCGATGTTTAAGTGCTGGATGAAGCAAATGATAAGGAACAAGAATTGGATATTTGTAAGGATAAAATAATACTGTTATTACTTCATTTTTCAAGTTCTATTTTTTCATATTTTCTTAATTTTTGATCTCTTTATATGTTTATAATCATATTAATCTTTAAGTAGGCCTAGAACTGAACTTGACACAATCTTGTTTTGTCGCACGAAGGATAGTTGATTGTTTGATGAAGATTTATTATGATGATGGGTATAAGGTTTAGATTGCAGTTGATATGAAAAAAGTTCTATATGTGAAAATTATTTTGCCTTGAAATATCATTTTCTCAAACATTTTTTAATGGTTAGATAACATATGATAATATTACGAGGTAGAGGATAGGGAATAAGATAGTGTTTCATGATATTTTTGAAGATTAAATGTTCACAAAAACATATATGTCTTGGATAAAGCAAGTTACGTGGAGTAAGAATCGAATACTTATAATCTTAATGGAGGTAAAATACTAGGTAGTTTTTTCTCATCTGCATAATTTTTGGTGGACAGAGTTACTCAATATCTATGCTGGTAGAAGATTGCATGTACTCATGAAATTAATCGCCCAAACACCATAATTATCAAAACTAAAAAAAGAATCTGTTTTGTTAAAGTAAAATAACTACAAGCCATAAGCACGAAGTCATTCTTCTCCTCTTGGTAGAAACTATTTTCATGGAGTAAACAGTTTCAACAATTTAACATAGTTGTATATAAAACAAATAGTTTCAACAAGATTGAAATTTAGCGAGCTTCTCTATTTTCCTTTTATCGTATCATTTCTCAATAAATAAATTAAAAAATAATCAACCAGGAACATATTTTATGAAAAATATTTGTCATTACTTCAAAATTTAAACATAGTTAACACATACGATTTGAGCTTTGCTTATCTAAATGTGACCGACGTTGCAATATGCATTTTGTTTTGTCAGGTGGAGAATTTTAGTGAAGGACAGTGTTGAAAGGGTTGCTCATTTCCTTCTTGCTACCAATTCAAGGAAAACATAAAGAGATGTCGGAGTTGAAAAACTAATATTCAATATGAATTTTGGGGAAAATGTATTCAATTATTTTGGTAGAATTTCTTTCATGTTATTACGATGTTGTGTTAGTATAATTTTTTAACATGTTAATACTATTCAAGATGATCAGAACTTAAACACAAAATAATTATAATTATCTCTCTCACCTCTTTTTTTAAAACTAATCCGCGCATCACACGAACACGTTTACTAGTTATGCATAAAAAGGGAAACGTGTGTTGCGATACATGTGCACAACATATTATAGAATTTGTTGGGCACTATTTTATAGTTTATTTGAGAATATTTTTCTTTTTCTCCCAACAATGTGGGTGCCTTGGTCGTGAAGTAGTTGAAGTGCATGTGACTTGATACTAATGGCGAATGCAGCTTAATTGTTGTTAGCGAATTCATTCAAATGTAGTATTTTTGCTGCGGAGCATAAATTTATATATAAAAATTTATTTAAAATGCAACAAATAATAGATATGAAGCTATTATCTTAAAATAAATTTAATACATTGATAATTTCTTAAATTCATCATTAAATTTTATTTAAAAAATAGTGTATGCATTAGCTATGTATATTACTAGTATCTTGTTTGGTGTACTTTTTCAACTTATATATAACTAATGCAAGTATTAGTTATACACTCTATTTAATATTAAGTCATGTAAGACTAATACATGAAAATTCATGATAATAGTAATGCAAATATTTTTAATACATGCATTAGTATAATTAAAGACACAATTACCTCAAAAAAAATTCACATCCTTTTCCACCAATTTGTGGAGTGTATTTTTGTAAACAAATATTTTTAAAAAAAAATTATGCAATGCATGTTATTTTTAGTACACCAAAATTAAACACTGCATAAAAAATAATCTCAACAAAATTAATGCAATCATAACTAATAAGCATTACTAATTCACAATATTTAAAAGACCCCTAAATTTCATCTAGACACTTGAACTAGAACACCTAAACACATGATAAAATATTCCTATTAGCACATTCGGTTCAAATTTGGAAATTCTTTTTTTGCGTATTCTCAAACACCTATTAGGTAATTAAGTAAGCCACAATAATATGTCATCTCTTATTTTCACCTTATTGGTCAGAGTTTGATTCCCCACCTCATAGTTCAGCTCTTCCACTTTTTCTTTTTCTACCTTCAATTTTTTTTAAAAAAAATGTATAATTAAAAAAATAATATCTTTTAAGTGGTTAATTTATCTATGTAATGAACACTTGAGAATATGTTTAAAACTTTTTTCATAATTTGAATCTAAAGTGTCTAATAAAAATATTTTATTATGAGTTTAGATGCTCAATTAGAACAAGTTGTAGTTTAAGTATTTAAATAAAATCTATTAACAAATTTAAAAAATTATCAATATATTAAGTCTTAAAAATATAATGCGTCAAATATTTAATAAAATTTAAATTTTAAATCGTTAGTCGATTTATCATTTATTGATACCCGTAACACAATCATTACCGAGCATGAAATGAGGGAGGAGGAAATGTGGTAAAAGAACTATTTATAATTTGAAATTAAGTTAGTAGCCTATTAAGATCTTTTATGTGTAAAAATAAAATCTTTTATATTACTCTATATTATAAGAGGGAGTTGACATGCTTGAAGCAAGCACGAGGTTAATGTGCCTGCTTCAGCAGGTTAGGATATTTTGGTCATTTTTCGTTAATTTTTTTGTTTTAATTTTTTTGTCTTATCTTTTTTATTTATTATATGTTTAAAAATTACGTAAAACGATAAATCACAATAATTAATAATTTAAAATATTTGAAAGATATAAAAAATTTGATTGACTCTGGAAATTCTATCAGTGCCACATAAATTGGGACAAAGAAAGTAACATATATTATTTAAAAATAACGTAAAAGGAACTATAAATTACAATAATTAATATTTTAAAATATATATAAAAAATTTAATTGATTCTTCAAATTCTATCAATGACACATAAATTAGAGTAGAGAGAGTAACATACATTATTTGTAAATTACGTAGAAAGTACTATAAATCGCAATAATTAACAACTTAAATATTTATCACCTGCTTCAACACGAGGTCAACGTGCCTGTTTCAGCAGGTTAGGATATTTTGGTCATTTTTCATTAATTTCTCAGTTTTAATTTATTTATTTTATCTTTTTAATTTATTATATGTTTGAAAATTACGTAAAACGATAGATCATAATAATTAGCAATTTAAAATATTTGAAAAATATAAAAAAGTTGGTTGACTTTGGAAGTTCTATTAGTGCCACGTAAATTGAGACAAAGAAAGTAACATATATTATTTGAAAATGACGTAAAAAATACTATAAATCACAATAATTAACATTTTAAAATATTTTAAAAAAAGTGTAAAAAATTTAGCCGACTCTCCAAATTCTATCAATGGCACATGAATTGGAGTAGGGAGAGTAACATATATTATTTGAAAATTACGTAGAAAGTACTATAAATCACAATAATTAACAACTTAAAATATTTAAAAGACATACAAATTTGGTTGACTCTCATAATTTTATCGATGTCACATAAATTGGGATAAAAGAAAAAGTATTATAAATCACAATAATTAACAAATTCAGATATTTATTAGATCACTCTCGAAATTGTATCAATGCCACATAAATTGAGATAGAAGGAGTAACATATATTATTTAAAAATTATGTAAAAAGTATTATAAATCATAATAGTTAACAACTTAAAATATGTAAAAACCATATAAAAAACTTGATTGATTATCTAGATTCTATTCGTGTCACATAAACTAAGATAAAAAAATATATTGGGCCCGTGCTAACACGTGTTCCCTTATATCTAGTGTAAAAAATGAATATCTCTTATAAAAATGTCATAAAATTAAAAAAAAATCATAATGAGCTAGATCTCAATTTTCCCTGTAAGAGAGGCCAATGTGAATTATTCTTTTTTTTAAAAAAAAAAATAATCAAAAACCACAATTCAAGGTGGTTGAATTTATTGAACAGAGAAAAACAAAACATAAGCATAGTGGATTAAGAAACTTAAATAAGTTTAAAATCCAAATTAACCCACGTACTAACTTTTTGTGTAACAACGACCCGTCGGGTCTAGACAGGCTTCCGGTCAGGGGCAGACTCACGTTGAGCGAACGGGTGTCAAGCAATATCGTTTCGTTAGAAAATATTATTATATATTAATATCGTGTATAAAAGCATATATAAGATAAATTGATATTACTTGACTGAAAATTCCTCTTAGCGTGTTGGTCCAGCGCTCAATTTGCTTCTTTGAGGTTGGAGGTTTGAATCTCAACCTATGTTTTTTTTGCAAAATTTTCTTTAAATTGTGATTCACTAATATTGAATCTAAGACTTCTTCTAGCCAAACTAAACTATACCAATGAGCCAAGGAGATATATATCCTACTTTTGAGTATGATAATTAAATTTTTATCTTTCTTATATAAATATCAACACCGGTTATTCAAAATTCTACATATGTGACTATCTCCGGCCACTCCCTATACTACTACTAAAATCGTAATATATCCTCTTTCCAGACCAAAAAATCCAAATTAATTAAAATAAGGTTAATGTCGAATACCGAGCCAAAAATTAAACATAAATAATTTACTACTCGTCCAGAAATTTTTTGAGGGATCAATAGCATTTCCAAATTCTGATAGTTATCCTCAGTTGCAAATCTCCTAGAAGACTTTGATGAGTTCCAATTTTTTTTTTTATTAGTGTACTAATTTTTAATAGAAAAAAATAGCACACTAATAGTTAATAATGCCTATGATGTAAAATTAGAGAGTTCTGAAAATAAAAGAAACTATTACATACAAGTAGGGGTGTTCACAGATTGATTTGAATCGATTTTTGATCAAAATCAAAATCAAATCAATTTAGTTGATTTTTAAATTTCTAAAACCAAATCAAATTAAATAAAAAAATAATCGTCGGTTCGATTCTTGTCGGTTTGTTTCGGTTTGATTTGATTTTTTCAGTTTATGATCCTAAGTTCCTAACTAATTATAATTGATAATAATGTAAGAAATAACAATGGCCAAAAGGCTTGCCTAGATGCAAGTCCTAATAACGCTAACTAAGCAAATGTCTTTAACAAGCCTATCTTGTTTGACACACTGTAAACAATAATTTTGTCCCTCAAATTTATGAATCAAATGTCAAAATAATAAGCATTAGTAGTACTTTCTGATAGTAATCCTCTAAATTATAATGCATAAATTAGTATTGGAAAGAACCCCAAAATACAATAATAAGCATTTGGTATGTTGAGCATTATTTTAGAATGAAAATGAAAAGTGAGATCCTACGGTTAGAACTTAGACACCTAAAGATCAAAATGTTGGGCTTTAAGTTGAGGGTTGTCATATTGGGGCTAAAGTGTTGGACTTGAGTAATTATGTTATGGTAAAGTTAACTTCATGAATAAAATATAATAAAATAATTATATTTGATTTATGAATAATATATAAATAATTATAAAATTTGTATACATAATTTATCGGTTCGGTTTGATTTTTTTTTTGATTTTTTTTAGTAAAATCAAAACCAAATTAAATAGTATCGGTTTTTAAAATTCAAAATCAAACCAAACCAAGTGTCGATTTTTTTCATCGATTTGATTCGATTTGCAATTTGATTTGGTTTTTAATCAAACCATGAACAACCCTGCATACAAGTTTAAGAATCTACTCAAAATCTTCGTATATGTCACAATAAGAAATGTCATTGTGTGACTGGAAGGTTAGGGGTTCAAGTCGTAAAAATATATCCTCTTCGATTAATATTAATTTTTTCACCAAATGTCCCTTTTAGAAGAACTGTTTAGTAAATTCCCTGTTTTTATTTTTCTTACAACTAATGTATAATCTTTTAGATCACGATCTAAAGATTGTTTTTGAGTAAATTGAAATCTTATGAGAAAACAGTAACCCTCGTCTAAAAATTTGCAAGTTATTGTAAATATTAGATGACAATTAATGATTTTTATAAGATTGAGAGATATATGAGCAAATATTAGAGCAAGTCAAACGTTGTTCGAGAGGGCAATTTTAATTCTAAGGAATATTGTGTTTTAATAACTTTTTAGAATAGGGACAAAATCTAAATAAAGACCTTAAAAGGGATATTTGCGTAAATCAAGCCATTCAGGTCGTGAAAATATCCTATTGCAAATCAATATATGGTAAAAATACTGTATAATAGATCTAACGTGATTCGACTTTTCCTCGAACTCCATTTATAGCGGAAGTTTAATGCACCAAAATATTTTAATTTTTTTCACGTTCTTCCCTTACAACCATAACATATCCATTGTAATATCATAAATGGAGTTTTGAGGAAGATAAGATATACATAAACCTTATCCCTAAAACGAGTATTTATGATATAATCCAAACAAGTTGTGCATGTATTGCCTGGCTATAATTTAATTTTATTGTATAGCGTCATGGCAAAATATGGATAAGCATACGGTTAACGTATTAATGGGGTATGCAAATTAAATTAGCTTATCTTAATTAATAATTTTATTATATATCTCTACATGAACTAAAACTAATACTCCCCCCGTTTCAATTTGTTTGACCTACTTTTCTTTTTAGTCCATTTAAAAAAAGAATGACCTTTTTCTTTTTTAGTAACTTTTTAGTTTCAACTTTCCGCATGTCATGTTTACAACCACAAGATTAAAGGGCATTTTAGTATATTTGACATATTTTTAATTTAAGATCACAAAATTCAAAAGTCTTCTTTATTTTCTTAAATTTCGTGCCAAGTCAAAATAGGTCATTCAATATGAAACAGATGGAGTATTTTTTCCCAATATTGGCATAATCATGACATCAGTCTAGCGTCATCAATTTGTATAATGAAACTATGCTAGTAGGAATTTTAATGATTAAATAATTACTCCGTCTGTTTAATAAGGATAATGTGATAAAATAATTATATTATATTATTTTTTTAATAGATATGCCAAGTCTAAATGTGACAAGTAAAAGTAAATCAATGGAATACATGGTTTCATTAAAAAAGAATTTGTCGCCTTTTGTTAAATAGAAATTAAAGAATATTGGGATTGAAAAAAAAGAGATTTATTTCACTTTCAAATTAATGTGAAATAATGTACTAAAATTAATGTACTACTACTCCCCCGTCTATTTTTATTTGTTTAAAATTAACTTGACATGCCTCTTAAGAAACGATAAATAAAATATCAATTTTATTATATCACTTTTTGAATATACTTTATTTTGAAAAATAATTATAGTTAATAATTAGGGTAAATTAGAAATCAAGTGATAAATTATTTTAATATTTTAATTTGACAAGTAAAAATGGACATCTATTTTTAATATAATGGATAAGTAAAAATAGATGAAAAGAATATAGCAACCATTTTAATGTCTCCTATAACACATCCAATATCTTGTTCTTTTTGATAATATAGTGGTGTTCGAGCAAACTTACAAACACTTTAAGCTAGTGTTTGGTCATAAATTTTTAAATATTTTTGGGAAATTTATTTTTGAGTGAAGTTTTGATATGTGTTTGACCATGGTCTTTGGGAAACATATTTCACTTTTTTAAAAAATAAATATGAAATATGATTTATACTCATAAGTTCTAAAAATTATTAAAAATACACATAAATTTAACACAAAGTTTTATCATTCTTATAATGAATTAGATAATACATTATCCAAAAATCATACACGTCCAAAAATAATTTTAAATTTCAAAAACCATAACTTCTGAAACTCAATATTTCAATTTTCAAATCTAATCAAACATGAGCTATTTTTTATTACGTGGTGCATCTGAAAGATTAAAATGAACACTTTTTCTTACACATTAAAAAACTATTTCGATCATGTAATATATTTTTGGAAAAAGTAACCTTAAATAAAAGTAATTACACACCATTATCTCCTTCCAAATTAATTATACAAATTACCCATTCGGCCTAAATATATTACCCGAGTACCCCCTTAAATTCGACCCCTGAATCACGGCGCCTCTTTCCATTTCATTTGCAGCTTTTTATTTTTTTGTCTTTTTATCTATTAACTTCCTTTCCTTTTTTAATTAGTTTCTCTTCCCTTTTTTATTCTTTTATTTGCATATATTGTAGTGGCTTGTGTGTTTATTGTTTTTGTTTTTTCTTTTCCTACTTTTCTTGTCCTCTCCTTTTTTATTATTTTGTATTTTTTCTTTTGAAGGATAAAAATAATATATATATATTAATTAATTAATTTTAGATTAATAAATATAAAAGAAAAATTAAATAATTAACTATAATAATGAATAATTGATAAATACTTTTGTCTTCTTTTTTAATTTCTTTTCTATTTTAGTTACATTTTCTTTTTATTATTTTTATCTATTTATTTTTCTTTTTAAAGTAAAAGATAAAATAAAAATTCAAAGATAAAAGATATATTATAAAGCTATTATGGAGGATTGAGAAGTCTCTCATTAAAGTATTGAAGTAATCCTTCGTAATACTATATCAGTATATAAATATACAGTGATAATATCATCAAGGACTGACGGGTGTCTCGTTGAAGGATGATATCATATCAGTGTATAAATATGCTATGGTGAAAAATATATATATTTTTATTTTTGATTAAATTATCTTTTTTTGATTGTTTCTTTTTAAAGATAAAATAAAATATCAAGATAAAGATACTATCTAATTATTTTTTGACTAATAAAAATAATAATAAATAAATCACTAATAATTAATTAAGAACGAATAAGGAATGTCTCATTGGAGGACTAAAACATTCCTCTATGATATCATCATAGTATATTCATATATTGTGATGATATCATTGATGACTGAAGCAGACCTCAATGATACTATGTCAGTATATAGATATACTACATCGTATCATAGAGGTTTCACTAAGGATTGAAGCAGGTATCAATGATACCACGGTAATATATAGATATACTGTGATGATATCATTGAGACCTGAACCAAACTTGAATGATACCATAATAGTATATGAATATACTGTGACGGTATCATGAATGATTGAGAATTGTCTTATTGAAGGACTGAAGTATTCCTCCATGATACCATGTCAGTATATAGATATATTGTGATAGTATACTGAGTAGTGTCTCATTGAAGGATTAAAACAGTTATCCATGATACCATGCTAATATATAAATATGTTGTGATGGTATCATAGAGAACTGAAGACTGTCTCATTGATAGATGATACCATTGCAGTATATAAATATACTGTGATGGTATATTAAGGAGTGTCTCATTGATGGACTGAACAGTCCTCCATGATACCATGTCAGTATATAGATATACTATGCTGGTATCATAGAGGTCTCACTAAGGACTGAAGCAGACATCAATGATACCACGACAGTATATAGATATACTGTGATGGTATCATTGAGGCTCGAAACAAACCTCAATGATACCATGATAATATATGAATATACTGTGATGGTATCAGGAAGGATTGAGAAGTGTCTTATTGAAGGACTTGAGTAATTCCCCCCCGATACCATGATAGTATATCAATATACAATGATGGTATCATGGAGGACTGAGAAGTGTCTCGTTGAAGGATTGAAACAGTCCTTCATGATACTATGCTAGTATCTAGATATACTGTGATGGTATATCAAAGAGTATCTCAATGAAGGACTGAAGCAATTCTCCGTGATACTATGCCAGCATATAGATATAAAGTGATGGTATCATGAAGGACCAGAAAGTGCCAAACTGAAGGACTGAAGCAGATCTCAATAAGTGTGAATGAAATTAGATTGTAAAAAAAAAGAATTAAATAAAATTAAAAATAGAATAAAAATAAAATAAAATAGAAAAATAAAAAGAAAGGAGCTAAAATTGAGTATGAAATTAAATTATGGTAAAAAAAGAGTATAATGAACGAAAAAGGAGGAAAAAATGAAAGAATAAAGAAATAAATGAGAAAAAAAAGAATGAAAAAATAAAAAATATAGACGAATGTTTACTATATTAGTTAACTTTTGTTGTTATATAGAAAAAAATAAAGAAGAAATTAATTATGTTGAAGAAGAAAATAAAAAATAACATGATTTGTTAACGAAATAAATAAACAATAAAGAAGAAGAAAAATACGAAGAAAAAAAGAGAAAAAAGAAGGAGAGTAAAAAAGAAAAAATAAGAAGAAGTAGAGAAATAAAAAAGAAAAAACCAAAAAGGAGAAAAAAAGAGAGTCAAAACTTAGGATGAATCAGATTATGGTGTTAAAAAAATTATAATTTAAGAAAAAAATTAAAATAAACAAAGAAACATAAAAAAAGAAAAAAAAGAAAAAAAAAAGAGAAAAGAAGAAAAAATAATAAAAAAACGAGAAAAGAAGAAAAAAGAAAAGAGATTAAAACAATGAGAAAAAAAGGAGAAAAGAAGAAAAAAGAAAAGAAGTAGAGAAATTAAAAAGGAGCTAAATGATTACAAAAGTTACAAGGAAAGAGGGCATTTTCTATAATTAGTTAGGGGGTATTTTTTATAAGGGGTATTTAGTTATAAATAATTTGTTCCTATGAGACATGCATGTACTTTCCCTATATTTTTCTATTATATAAAGGACTAACGCAATCTTAACCCTCATTACGGACTATTTCGATAATTTTTTCAATAATTTAGTCTAAGTAAAAGCAAAATTCCAAAAATAAAAGAAAACATTTGTGACAACTGCTTTATATTCTACTAACAAACACAACTCAAACAGTGTGCTTCTTAGTTCTTATCGAGTGTTCATGGGGAGCTCCGCCCGTCTCAACACTCGTCTCCGGTGAGCTTCTCCATCTTATCAGCGTTCGCCGGGAGCTCGATTCACATAAATTAGGTATTTTCCTTCCATTTATCTAAGGCTTGAAACTGAAAAAGGTGGCTGATTGGTAGGAACTTCAACATGGTTATAATTGTTAGACGTATAAATTTTGATTGGAGACTATTTTAAGTTTGGTACTGTCTGCAAATCCTGGCACTCTATGGCCACCAAGGACAATTTTAACAGTAATTTCCCTAAGGTTCCATGACTGATGCTAGCTGAGGATGAGGATGATAACACCTGTAGAAAATTCTTCAGTCTCTATAATAGATTGATTTTGAAGAAGAGGACTCCGGGAGCCCGTGGAAAATAATGTATGGAGTCTATGTGATGGCTTATCACAATCGGAAAAGGCGAGGGTGAAATCAGTCTGTTACCTCCCTTTTCCGGTGTTCAAATCCATTGCCACATCAAAATACCACCAAACATTATAGACACAGCGAGGCTTCAGAACCATGGACTTTATTCGTAAAGCAGTTGTGTCAGCTAATCCTTCTGATGGTCATTGATGGAAACTTCGAGTTACTTAGTTTATGGAGACCAAGAGATTTGTTATGGACCAGGCTTACGATGGCTCTGGACCAGGAGTTTTATGCGGTCACTTATGGTGGTTGCATCCAAGTTTGTGATTGATGGTAAGTATTACATCCTAGAATCACTAGGTTCATTATTTGTAGTTGTGTAATTGGTGTTTCCCTCAGTCGTGTTTGTCCTCCAATTTGGGTCACACCAACTCCGTGTTGAGTAAGTCATTTTTCTATATTTACTCCTTTTGTTATTCTATATGTTCTTGTTTTACCCCTGAAGTCTTCTAAAAATTTTTAAAGAGTAGTTAAAACATGTCATTTACATTCAGACTTGGCTGATGCATCTTTGTTGTTTTTATATAATTGGACAGAGGTACTCCCATTAGTTGTTATACTACCTTACTTCAAGGTATACTGTGTTGGAATGCACTATTACTTCACTAAACCAATATTGTCTTTATTCTCAAGTTTCTTAGTGGAAAATGCTAACGATCTAATAACATTGAGGTGCAGTTACCATTGCGATTGATATAAAAAAGGAACAGATGGCTGAAGGATTTCTCAAAGAAAATGTATTTTTCCTGTGTTTTCTTTAGGAAGCTTCCACTCATTAATAAAATGAACATGTTTAATAGATATGTGGATAAATTTTCTTTTTGAAAGTAATCAGCAACTTTCTGATGTCTCATTGGATTTGCTTGGAAGTCTCTTAGGAGGATCAACATTTCAATGATGCCGTTAAGATTAGGAAGAGATGACGACGAATATACTGATAGACAAACAAATAAGTACTCCTTTTGTCGTATTTTAACTGCTCTATGTACAAGGGGGAATTGTTACTGTTGCTCAACTACTATCTAGCTTTAGCTTATCATATTATGTTAGATATTGTGAGACAATGCGATCATGATACTGTGAAAGCTCAAAGAACTCCTTTGAGTTATCAAAAGTATCTGTCGGATCAAAATTTCCCGTTCCTCTTTCAATTACAAGATCCCTGTTCTAGCTTCGAGAAAGGGGGCTTCTTGTAGTAACTTGTATCGCTAACGGTCATTGTTCAAGGTAGTGATAATGCAAATTAATTTGAGATTGAGACGTAGTTTTTGTTGTTTTACCAAATGAATAATGATAAGCATGTGCTTCACAAACAAGTCATATCTACAAGTAATCCTCATGCAATGAATATAAAGGGGGCAAAGAAACTAATATATTTTTCCTAGTGGAAATATATCAAGATACTACTACAACCAATACATTAATATTAGTACTATGTTTGGTAGCATTTTATTTGTTATGTATAAAATTCAGCACACCAAGTATGATGTTTAGTTACCTTTTTGTAGTCCCGCATGACTATTACATGTACAAGTTAGGAAGAAATTTATGATACCCATCAAAACAAAAGGAAGAAATTTATGTTATTATTTATGCAGGGTAGAAGATGAAATAACTAATATATGGATAACTAAATCCTTCCTAACTAATTCCGGTATTAAAGCAGGGGCGGCTCAATACAATTAATGGTCTAAAGCCAAAACTTAATAAGATATATTGTAAAAAAAAATTATGTTTTTTTGTCTAAATTTACTCTTTTAACTTTTTTAGATGCAGAGCTATAAATTTATCCTTAAAGGATTAATCCAATCAAACATTTCTTTTAATTGGATATAAAAAAATAATTGATTCAAAAAATTAAGTTTAAAACGAAATATAGAACTATCATAAACAGAAAAAAGGAGAATAAATGTACAGGAAGCAGGAAAAATCAGAACCAACAGGGTAGTATATGTACTAATTAATTAGAAATAGAGACTTATCCTAATTTAATCACTCAAATTAAAATCTAAAAAAATGAAACCTTTTATTTATGATAATAAATAAAAGTATTCATTATATAGAATTAAATACTATTTTTAAGTCTTTTTGTACAACAACAACATACCTAGTATAATCTCACAAAGTGGGGTCTAGAAAAGGTATACTGTATACAGATCTTACCTCTGAAGTAGAGAGAGAGGTTGTCTCCAATAGACCTTCGGCTCAAGGAATTTAAGTCCTAATATACAAACTTTTAAGTTTCATATATAGTGACATAATAATGCATTATATCATCTTTCCATGTCATCACCTTTTTATTTCAATATTTCAAGCTATAATTAATTTTAATTTTTCAACCAAAGTTTTCTTATAACCATTAAAAAACTACTATACGTATCACAAAGTTACAATCATTATTTCCTGATGAAACAATATATACCGTCATTGTTGTAGAGTGAAATTATTTGAGGAATCGGACACCATATTAGTAAAAGTTGTCAAATTTATTTTGAATCCTCTTATATGCATTCCTGTTTCCTCCATTGATTTTATTATGATTTGGCGTTGCACTTCAATGAGCTAAACAAAATCAAGGTCCTCCTTCTGCTGAAGCGGTTGGAGTCAAGGTCGGAAGCAAACCAAAACTCAAAGTTAGATTACCCCCATGAGAGCATGAAATAATTGACCAAAGAAGAACATGAGATGCTGGCAGAGACCTGCCGATGGACTATCGTTGGGAAATTTTTGACCACTGACTTTCAACCGGGAGCTGAAACCACCTGGGTGTCGGTCTGGATCAATCTTCCGGATCTTCCATGGCACTTGTATGAATGAGATGCGATTTGTAGAATTGTACACCCCATTGGGATTCCAATTCTCCTGGACAAGGCCACCACTGCCAAGCTTCGAGTGGAAATTGATCTCGCTAAGCCTATCATCCATGAGGTTCTGGTGGAACTGAGAAATCAACAGGGCAAAATCGACACCTTTGAACAGAAAATTGAATACGAAACATTGCCGTCCTATTGCTTCAAATGCAGGGCTCAAGGGCATTCAAATGAGGAGTGTGCAACAACAATGGAGGAACACCAAAAAGGCAAAGGGTAACGCAGTGAGAAAGAACATGGCGAAGCGGCAAAACAGAAAATGTTTGGAAAATGGAACACTCATTCTAACAACAGAAAGGGGAACAACAGAGAGAATACTTCTAGTGAAAATGATCAACAAGGTAAAAAGGAGAAAAACGGCCAACCCAATTCCAATGATGGTTGGGCTAATGTCGAAACCATGACAATGGTAACGACCCTACGAGCGCTACCAAGGAAATCAACAATAAGATGTTGCAGATAGAAATAAGAAACTCCCAGATGGAGGCCAACAAAAGAGGAGGAAATAATGCTTTCAACATTTTACAAAACAACATGCAAGATGATGAAATGGAACACTCCTCGAGCCAAGCAACACACTCTCAAAGCTCACAAGCACAAATATCAGAACAAAGGATAACGAGTCAGTCGCAGAACAAGGACACTAGATGGGACAAAGCGCAGGGAGAAAGGAATAAAGAAAGAACCAAAGAGAAAAAAATACAACATCAAGACAATCTGAGTATAAGGAGAACAAGAAGCAGCATTCAACAAAGTGTATGTAAGGTGGACAAAGTAACACAATCTGAGGCCATCACCAACATGGGGATATCCACTGAGATTACCAAAGACCTGATCAACAAAAAGAGAGAGTTTGCTAAGAAAGTGGAAATCCCAAAGGATGTCATCCTCACTGGAGAAAGAAAAGATGAAAATGGCCTACTTCTCCCTAACGAGACTGGAGGATTGAGCTCTTGGACCCCAATCTGCCTAGGGGAGAGAAATAAGCCTAAAATAGAGAATTTTGAGGACAGAAGAAGGGAGAATCTGGATCCAGGTCAAAGAGGAGCTTTGAGGCCTCTGAATCACACTCATAAGCCAGAACCTCCAGACATAGATATTGTTGATGGTGAGGAACACGAGGAGGTCTTCCATGACAGTGATACCATGGAAGCGGAGCTCTCAATTGTTTGTAGGATTGAAGAACAACACAGTCTCTCTGATGAGGAGAGCCGAAGTAGCACAAATCCATCAGACACCAAAAGGGATACTCTGCAGATGCCAACCCGCTTCAGCAGAAAATCACATTCTTCAACAATCTTTCTCCAAGAAGTCTCCAAAACCATGGAGGTGACTTCATACAACAAAGCAAACATATGGACTCCAAAAGAAACCCCCCATCTAGTTCTAAATGATTAGTACAATATCATGGAATATAAGAGGAATAGGTTCAAATGGATCTTGCGAAAGACTCCAAGATATGAAACAACAATTCCAAATTCCCCTTCTTCTTCTTCAAGAACCTATGGTTAATAGAGAGAAGCTTGACAAATACAAGAGGAAGCTCAATAAGCATCATGGTTTCCATAATGTTTCTAACAAGATATGGATTCTATGGAACAATGAAGTTGATGTGTTTATTATCACTGACAAAGAACAATGTGTTCTACTTAGACTTGTACACCAAAATAACCCCCCTACCTTCATTACGGTGGTGTATGCCAAATATAGTGAAGACTTGAGAAGAGAGCTTTGGCAAGACCTCAGTGACATGGCTAACAACATTCAAGGACCCTGATGTGTGATTGGAGACTTTAATGTCATCATCTCTAGTGATGAAAAAAAAGGAGGAAGAAGTCATAGGCAAGATGGAAGCCTAGACTTCATAGAGTGCATAAATGAATGTGGCTTACAAGATGCTGGCTACACTGGATCTTGTTTCACATGGTGTGACAACAGGACCCTCCTACTACTATTTGGCAGAGACTAGACAGATTGTTCTACAACACCCAATGGTTTGATAGTTTCAGCAACACTTCGGTCACTCACCTATCCAGGGCATGCTCGGACCATGCCCCCCTGCTGGTTAAAATGAACAATGAAACTACGCAGTTCATTAAATATTTAAAATTTCTTAACTTTTGGGTTGATCATAATGATTTTCTTAAAACTGTACAGAATAGCTGGGAAGAGGAAGTCTTGGGAAACCCCTGGTACATTTTTCACCAAAAGCTGAAGAGGACTAGCAAAGCTTTGAGCCAATGGTCAAGACAAACTTATGGGGACATAAATGAAATCCCAAAGCAGCTGGAGACTGAAATAAGGGATCTGGAAGATCACTGTGTGACTAATAATTCTCCAGAGAACAGAGAGAACTTGTCCAAAAAAGAGCTGAATACACTAAGTACCTACAACTACAGGATAAGATCTTGAGACAGAAAGCCAGAGCTAACTGGTTTAAACAAGGTGATGCTAACACAGCCTACTTCCATAGCATCATTAAGGAAAGGAGAAAACTCACCATCACTGGAATTATGGATGATCAGAACCAGTGGGTCGAAGGAAATGATGGAATTGCTGAGGCTGCTGTGAGTTACTATCAAAAGATTTTTAGCCAAGAACAACAAATTACCAACATAGAAGTGCTGGACAGTATTGAAAGGATCAACACTGAGGAGGACAACAACAGCCTCACCACAAGCCCCTCCCTCCAGGAAATTAAAGATCGTGTTTTTTCTATTGATGCTGAGGGTGCCCCTGGCCCTGATGGCTTAAACAGTTGCTTCTACAAAGCCACCTAGGACATCATCTGCACAGACCTTCATAGAGCTATTGAAGACTTCTTCAATGGTGCTAAGATTCCTAGATACTTCAACCACACTCTCTTGGTAATGATACCTAAAGTCACGAACCCTCAAAGTTTTGCTGACTTTAGGCCCATTAGCCTATGCAATGTCTCAAGCAAGACCATTTCCAAAATCATCAATGCTAGATTAGCCAACATCCTTTCAAGAATTATCTCTAAAAATCAATCTGGGTTCATCAAGGGAAGAGATATCTCTGAAAATGTTATGTTGGCTCAAGAGATTATTAATGATATTAGAAAACCTGTCAGAGGCAACAATGTTGTCATCAAACTTGACATGGCCAAAGCATACGACAGGGTCTCTTGGGAATACTTGAGCCTAATTTTGAACAAACTTAGCTTCTCGGATTGGTGGGTACACCTTATCCACAACTACATCTCCAACAATTGGTACTCTATTATTGTGAATGGGGGCCGGCATGGTTTCTTTAAATCTGAAAGAGGTCTAAGGCAAGGGGATCCCATATCTCCTTCCCTTTTTATTATAGCTGCTGGACTCCTTTCTAAACTCCTCAATGATCTCCATGACAAGCCTGGGTACAATGCTTTCTACATGGATGTTAATGGCCCAAGGATCAACCACCTCTCGTTTGCGGATGACACTATCATGTTCCGCAATGGTAGCAAAAGAACCTTGAAAATGGTCTTAAATACTCTCAAGGTCTATGAAAATGTGTCTGGGCAAGAACAAAAGTGGTTTTGTTGTAGCACCTAATACTAGTGTTGCTACTATTAATAGGCTCAAAAGCTTCACTGGTATGACTCATCAAAAATTTCCTATCAAATATCTTGGTTGCCCCCTTATCATTGGCAAGAAGAAAGTTTCTCACTTCTCGGACATGGTTAATAGAATTATTAACAAGATAAGGGGGTAGCACACTAAACTTTTGTCCACAGGAGGAAGAGCCATCTTGATCAGACACATCCTTCTAGCGTTGCCAACCCATCTTCTCTCTGCTATTAATCCTCCCCTTGGCACTATTGAACTGATTGAGAAATACATCACTAGGTTTTTCTGGTCAGGACAAGATGCTAAAACTAAACACCAGTGGGTAGTTTGGCACAACTTATGTTATCCTTACAACGAGGGGGGCACTAACTTCAGAAGACTGTATGACATTTGCAAAGCTTTCCAAGCTAAACAGTGGTGGAACTTGAGAACTTCTAATTCCCTTTGGAAACAATTTATGGAAAGAAAATACTTCACTAATGCCCATTCCATGACTGTGCAATGGAAAAGAGGGCAGGCACAAAGCTGGAAGGATCTTTGCATCATCAGAGAAGAAGTCGATAGTAGTATCCTGTGGAAAATTGGCCAGGGAGGTGTATCTTTTTGGTATGACAACTGGTCCACCCTGGGACCCCTTTATATTAATGCCACTGGAGACATCTCTCACCACCAAATCAAGCTAAATGAGGTGCTTATGAATGGAGTAAGTAAGCGTTGGTAGGAGCGGCGGGATGATGATGAGTATATAAATCAATAAAGACCAAAAAAGAATAAATGGCAAGATAAATTAGATAAGACAGGAACTTGAATGGTGTTCAGGATCAACTCTCTCAGGAGACCAAAAATAAACTCCTGGAAACGGTGATAAACCTGAACACAAATAGAAAAGACAAAGCTATTTGGACTCATGAGATAGTTGGTCTCTTTAGTACAAGATCTGCCTGGGAACTCTTGAGACAAAAAAGAAATGTGGACAGCTTTTCTACTAGTCTTTGGCTAAAGGAAATCCCTTTCAAAATGTCTTTTCTGGTTTGGAGAGCTATTAACAATAGACTCTCCACAGAAGAAAAAGTAGCACAGTTCGGGATTCAAATCACAGATTTTTGCCATTGCTGCAACGAAAACTCTAACAATCTTGTTATTGAAGATGTTGATCATCTTTTCTGTAGAGGTGATCATGCTAGAAAGGTTTGAAAACACTTTGCTGAACCACTTGGGATTGATTACAGACACATGACCTTGAAAATGATGTTGCTTCGTTGGAAGAACTCCAGGGCCAAGAATGACATTGCTAAAACTATTACCAGAGCCATGCCTATTATCATTTGCTGGGAAATTTGGAGGGCGAGATGCACAAAGAAATTTAAGAACATCAGGTCCTCTCTCTACAGAACAAGAACTAATATACTCTCTTATATTTTGCAGGTTATCAACTACAAATACGAAAGAATCAACATAGGAGATGATTGGAGCTCAGTGTGCCAAACCTGTGAAGCTTCAATCCAGCAGGAAACTAGCATCATGGTGAGATGGATAAGACCAATACCCCAGGCTGTTAAACTTAACAGTGATGGAAGCTGCATACAAGGAAGCTGTGGAGGAGGTGGTCTTGTCCGAGATGATAAAGGAAGACTCATAGCTGCTTACTCTATCCCCTTAGGTCATGGAACTAGCAACTTGGCTGAAGCTGCAGCCATTCTCTTTGGCATCAAGTGGTGTATTAACAATGGATTTAGGGAGGTATGGGCAGAAACCGACTCACTCCTCCTTTCCAAGTGTGTTCAAAGAGAATGGAAGATCCCGTGGAGAATTATAAGCTACATAGAAGAAATCCAGGAACTAGTTGAAACATATGGATTCAAGATCAATCACCTTTTCAGAGAGGCAAACAAACCTGCCGACAGGTTAGCTAACCTAAGTCACGATATTGACGAAATCCAGATCTTCAACTCCTTCGCTGAGCTACCAAGAAATATCAGGGGACTGGTCAACTTGGACACCTGGAACCTCCCCTCTTTTATAAATAGAACAACAAAACCTGCTCACATTGTTTATGAACCACCTTGAGCGCTATTGACAACTCTGATTTTTTGGTTAGGATAGCTTAGTCTCATCTCAATGATCTTGTACAAGGTTTGGGATGCCAAACTCAAAATTGTAACTTTTGCATATAAATGATCAATGGAGACAAGTTTAAATATATAAAAAAGTATCTCCAGTTGACAAAAAAATAATTACTGATAAAAAAAAAAAGAAAGAATCAACCTTGTAAGTTTGGTGAATAATTGGTGGGAAAAAAGGAGCATTGTAGTACATGTAGCAATATTTTCTTATAATTAACGTCTTCTCTAAATCTATATCTTGATATTTTGGAACAACATTAAGATAGATATATATGTACTCATTATGATTATTTTCCGAATTGTAACAAACAACATGTGTGCTTAGTAATCATCTCTTTTGGTTGTTATTCTAAGTTCGTGTGATACTTTGAAAGTTGTATGGTTATTGTTTTGCTCTAATATTATATATCACATTCCTATTGCTGTATCAGATTGTAAATGGCTGGTTCGTCGGAGCTTCTACTGGATTTGTTGAGGTTAAGCGCTCATTGTCTTGTCACATATACTGATCAAGTCCGGTTCACATGTGTTTGTACGTCATGGAGGTCAGTATTACCAACTATTTCTAGTATTAAGGGAATTCAACTATGGTTGCTGCTGCCTCGTGACGATAGTACAAACGAAAAGTATGAAAAGTTTCTTATTAACATTCATGAAAGAAGAGTAGTTCACTATCTTGAGGTCCCAGAGGTCCTTAGAAAGTGTTTCGCTGTTCGTCCCACAGGTGGTTAGTTTCTATAGAAAAAGGCTCTCCTAAAATCTCAGTCCCCAATCACTAGGGTCGAAATCACCCTTCCACCGAGGTATAAGTTCCCTGACGTGAGAGTATTGTACAAAGAAGCTTGAAACTGAATATTTGCTTGAAGCCCATGATGGCCAGAATTTATTCCTTTCGGCAGATCTGGTCAACGTGCGCATTTTATTCAAAGTTGTCCTATCTTCAAGTTCTACCTCATGCAAAGTTAACTCTATGGTTGTTGCCATCTATGGTGGTAATTGTTAGAAAATGAGATTTTTCTAGATAGTCTTTTGTTCAGTAGTTCCTTTTTTAAAATATTATGTTTAGTTGTAAAGGAATGGTTGTCCTTATTTTATGGAATGTGTCTTGTAAGAGTAGTTGGAGGTATGGTCCTCTATTGACTTTTGAAAGCTTAGGTAGCTATATGTATGCCTTTTTTGTAATATGAAGCATGAATAAAAAGAGCTGCTGCTGAACCTTATCTTTTTCCTTCTCTTTAAATCTCAAATTCTAACAGTGGTATCAAGAGCCCTTCTTCTTGAGGGATCTGTGAAGGCAAAAAGATAAGTTTTTTTTCTTCAGTTCTTCTAAGGTTAGAGAGCTGAGCAGTAGTAACATGGCATCCAACAACTTCTTGGGTGCAGGCCCTCCTATGTTTACAGGAGAAAATTATCACATATGGGTGATAAAGATGAAGGCTTATCTCAAAGCTCTTAGTCTATGGGAAACAATTGAAAGTGAAGATGATCCCCCTCCGCTTGGACCAAACCCAACTGTTGCACAGATGAAGATTTATGAAGATGCTAAGTCCAAGAAACCAAAGGCTCTCACATGTCTTCATTCAGCACTTTCAGAAGTGATTTTCACAAGAATAATGGCTTGTGAAACACCTAAAGAAGCATGGGAGAAGCTAAAGGAGGAGTTCGACGGAAGTGACAGAGTGAAGACTGTCAAACTCTTAACTCTCAAAAGAGAATTTGAGATGTTAAGGATGAAAGAAGGAGATACTGTGAAAGAATACTCTGGCAAACTTCTGGAAATTGTAAACAAGATACGACTATTTGGTGAAACCTTTCCAGATTCAAAGGTGGTGGAGAAGATGATGATAAGCTTACCAGCAAGGTTCGAATCCAAGATTTCAGCAATAGAGGAATCTTGTGATCTGAAGACTTTATCAGTAGCAGAACTGATCAGCAAGTTGCAAGCCCAAGAACAAAGAACAAGTATAAGAGATGAAGAAGCAGCAGAAGTGGCATTTCAAGCAAAGCACAAAGGCAAGCAGCCTGTGAAGGACAATAGAAGGATGGAAGGAGATAAAGTAGCAACAGGAAAGCCATGGAAGGAGTTTCCAAAGAAAGAAAGGTTTCCACCTTGCAGCCATTGTAAAAGGACCAATCATCAAGAAAAGGACTGTTGGGTCAAAGGGAAGCCATCGATTCAATGCAGATTTTGTAGAAAAATGGGTCATATTGAGAAAAATTGTAGAGCCAAGCAGAATCAACCACAACAACACCATGTGCAACAAGCAAATTTTACTGAAGAGTCGGAAAAGGAAGAAGAAAGCTTGTTTATGGCTTCTCATGGAGGAAACACAACCAATGAATCCTCATGGTTCATAGACAGTGGATGTACGAGTCATATGTCACACAATGAGCTCCTGTTTCACACACTTGACAAGTCAATTAAAACTAAAGTGAGGATGGGAAATGGTGAAACAGTAGATGCTCATGGAAAGGGTTCAGTTGCCTTTCAGACTAAACAAGGTACAAAGTTTATACATGATGTGTTGTATGTTCCCTATTTAGCATGTAATTTGTTAAGTGTTGCTCAAATGATGTCTAAAGGGTATTCCTTATTTTTTAAGGGCAAGCATTGTTTGGTTTTTGACTCTGAAGATAGTTTGATTGTTAAAGTAGAAATGGTGGATAAAACTTTTCCGTTAGACGGGAGTTTTGATAGTGCAAATTTTGCAAGTACGGATGAGTCATGGTTGTGGCACAAAAGATATGGGCATTTTAACTATGCTACTTTAAAGTCTATGTATGAAAAGGGTTTGGCTAAGGATTTACCTGAGATCTCACTTTCTAAAGAAGTTTGTGAGTCATGTCAGATGGGTAAGGTACACAGGAAAGCATTTCCTAAAAATGCGACTTGGAGGGCAACTGAAAAACTTGAACTAGTTCATACTGATGTGTGTGGACCTATGCAGACATCATCCTTGGGCCAAAATAAATATTTTGTGCTCTTTATTGATGACTTAACAAGGATGACTTGGGTGTATTTTCTGACTAACAAGTCTCAAGTATTTTCAGTTTTCAAGAAATTTAGAGCTTTAGCTGAACGACAAAGTGGTTGTAAGCTAAAGACTTTGAGGTCGGACAATGGTGGTGAATACACTTCAAATGAGTTCAATAAGTATTGCGAAGATGTGGGGATTGATCACAAGCTAACAGTAAGTTATTCACCCGAACAAAATGGAGTCTCGGAGAGGAAGAACAGGACTGTAGTTGAAATGGCTAGATGTTTGTTGCTTGAAAAGAAACTACCGCAAATCTTTTGGGCAGAAGCTGTTTCTACTGCAATTATTTGTTAAATAGGCTGCCAACTAAAGCTGTGGATGGAAAAACTCCTATTGAGGCATGGAGTGGAATAACACCATCTGCCAAGCACTTGAAAATCTTTGGTTCGATATGATATTCTCATGTTCCTTCAGTCAAAAGAAGCAAACTTGAACCGAAAGGTGAAATGGGGATCTTTATTGGTTATTCATTGCAAGCCAAGGGTTATAAAGTTTTCAACTTGCAAACAAAAACTATTTCCATCAGAAGAGATGTAGTAGTGGATGAGCATGCTTACTGGAACTGGGATAAGGAGCATGTTGAGAAAGAAAATGTAGGTTTTCAGAACGTGCATCCGCTGCCTGCAACACAATCATTTGGCTCTGAAAATCTGGAAGAAGATGACGAATCAGACGGGGAATCCTCACTTGATTCGCCAATTTTGAAGACAAGGTCCCTTTCTGAGATATATGAAAGATGCAATGTTGCAATCTCGGAACCCAATACCTATCAAGAAGCATCAAGACATGAAGTTTGGATTGAAGCTATGAAGGAGGAGATTGGTATGATAGAGAAGAATGACACTTGAACGCTGGTTGATAAACCCAAAGACAGACATGTAATAGGAGTGAAATGGGTTTATAGAACCAAACTAAATCCAGATGGTTCAGTTTATAAATACAAAGCAAGGCTTGTTGTGAAAGGTTATGCGCAAGTTGCAGGTCTGGATTATGGAGACACATTTGCACCTGTTGCAAGACATGATACAATAAGGCTTCTATTTGCTTTGGCAGCTCAATCAAATTGGAAATTGTATCATCTGGATGTGAAATCAGCATTCTTAAATGGACTATTGCAGGAGGAGATTTATGTCGACCAACCGGAAGGCTTTCAAGTTGCAGGAATGGAAGATAAAGTCTACAGGCTACATAAGGCACTGTATGGATTAAAACAGGCTCCTCGGGCCTGGTACAGTAAGATTGATGCTCATCTCATCCATTGTGGATTCAAGAGAAGTGAAAATGAAGCCACTTTATATGTGAAGAAGGCTAAAGGCGGAGATGTGGTTGTGCTGTCACTCTATGTTGATGATCTTCTATTAACAGGAAGCAATGAAGCTATGGTGAATCAGTTCAAGCAAGAAATGGAGACCAAGTTTGAAATGTCAGATTTGGGTGAAATGAATTACTTTCTCGGAATGGAGGTTCATCAAGCTACTGATGGAATCTTCATTTCTCAGAGAAAATATGCATGGGATATTCTTAAAAGGTTCAAGATGGAGAGGTGTAAGCCTGTATCGACCCCACTGGTTCACAACGAAAAAATTTTGAAGTCCGAAGGAGGTGATAGGGCTGATCCAACAGTTTACAGAAGTTTAATTGGTAGTTTGTTGTACTTGACAGCAACAAGACCTGATCTCATGTTCGCGGCAAGTCTTCTTTCAAGGTTTATGCATGCTCCAAGTCAAGTTCATCTTGGTGTTGCTAAATGAGTGTTGAGGTATATCAAGGGAACTGCTGATTATGGTATTTGGTTTAAAAAGGAAGAGCAAGGGCAATTGATGGGTTATTCAGATAGTGATTAGGCAGGAAGCGTTGATGATATGAAAAGCACATCTGGATATGCTTTTACACTTGGTTCAGGCATGTTCTCATGGAATTCAAAGAAGCAAGAGGTGGTAGCTCAATCTTCTGCAGAAGCAGAATACATCGCTGCTGTTGGTGCAACTAATCAGACTCTATGGTTAAGAAAAATTCTACGTGATCTGGAACAAAATCACATTGAAGCTACTGTCATCAAGGTTGACAACAAGTCAGCAATTTCTATGGCCAAAAATCCAGTGCAACATGGTCGTAGCAAGCATATCAATGTGAAGTTTCACGCTATCAGGCAAGCAGAAAAGGATGGTGAAGTTAATCTTGTCCATTGCAGCTCAGATCAGCAGATTGCAGATATTTTGACCAAGGCTCTTCCTAAGGGGAAATTTGAAGTTTTAAGGGCTAAGCTGGGAGTATCCAAGAAAAATCTCAAGGAGGAGTGTTAGAAAATGAGATTTTTCTAGATAGTCTTTTGTTTAATAGTTCCTTTTTAAAAATATTATGTTTAGTTGTAAAGGAATGGTTGTCCTTATTTTATGGAATGTGTCTTGTAAGAGTAGTTGGAGGTATGGTCCTCTATTGACTTTTGAAAGCTTAGGTAGCTATATGTATGCCTTTTTTGTAATATGAAGCATGAATAAAAAGAGCTGCTGCTGAACCTTATCTTTTTCCTTCTCTTTAAATCTCAAATTCTAACAGTAATTATGACTTGGCCTACTGCAAACTTGGAGATAAAAAGTGGATATCCATTTTCGAAACTGAATACCACGACGCCATCTTTTATCACTACCAAAAGATGGCAATTATTTAGTGGCAATTAATTAAATGTCGGTATTTTATTCCTTTTGCTCAACAATTAGACACTAGCAGGGAATAAAGACCTTTTCACTGGCCATTGAAGAGAATAGCCACAAAATGTTGGTGCTAAATAGAGTAATACAAATAACTGAAAGAGATTTTCCCCTAATTTTATCTTCCTTCCACCTTCTTGTATGTTCCCTCCTTGTAAGCCTAGAACAGACGGAAACCTAAAATCCTTTTCAGTGTATCTGCAATTGTTTCATCGGAAATTTTGGATTTGTGGTGGATTTTAGATATTTTGTATGGGAACAATGCGGAAAAGGAAGGTGAGCTTGTTTGATGTGGTGGATGACTCATTGGCGTCAGCGAAGAAAGCCAATGGAAGCTTAAATGGTGGAAACAGCATGACGCCTTCGATCAACAAGTGGTGCGAAAAGCCTTACTCACAAAGATTCTATGAGATTTTGGAGAAGAGGTACTCTTCCTGTGTGGCATCAAAAAGAGGAGTTCTCAATCTGATGAATATCCAATCATCGGCGACACCGTCTCCATCACTGGCTGTTGTCACCAGGTAATTAATCCACATCATCTCTCCCTCACTCTTTCTGTCTTAGCTCTCAACCTTGCCTCTCGTTAGTTTCGATTGTCGCCTGCTTACATACTCGAGTCCTAGTTTTTTTTTTTTTTTTTTTTTTTTTTTTTTTTTTTTTTAGTTTTTTGTTGATTTTCTATTTTCTAATGAAATTTTGCGCCTCTAGTGGTCTGCTTTGGATTATGTTCAATTTCTTTAATGATTCTTGTAATTACAAGTACCAAGCTATGTGCATATAGTTGTATGTTATGCGTGGTTTGAGATGGAATATTTAGCATCACCGCAGTGCCTTCGATTAATTTAGTGGAGCGAGGGTTGTAATACTTTGCTATTTACTCAGAAAATGACACTACCTTATAATTCTAATGAATATTTTGTCTTTGTGTTTCCTTCTACAATATGCGTACTATCATGGATTTGGTAATAATTATGTTGGAGTAAACCCAAAATCCTTCAAATTGGAGGAAGAATTTGTAATAAATGGGAGACTACTGGTTATTGTTCATTTGGCAGCAAGTGTCATTTCTCTTGGAATATGAAAATATTATTTCTGTTCTTTCATGGCTGCTGATATGTTGAAGTCTATTAAATTTCAATAGATAGTTACTTCCTTTTCTTATATGTTTTTTCTCCTCTGTGATCTTTTTCAGAAATTTGCTGAGATGACTCGCTCACATTGGGCTTTTGTACTGGTTGATGACAGTATTATGGCCTTTGTACCATCCCATCCTTTTGAACTTGGAGCAGGTATTTGCAGATACTTTTTGTTCTGGTAACTTTTAGTGAGTTCAGAGTCAACAACGTCACACACTTGGAGGCAACCGCCATAAGTGATGGCATAAAAGTAGCCACTGAGATATACCACATCACTAATATGTCCTTTGTAGGTCGGCATTCTAAGCCTAGTCCATAACAAATCTCCTGGTCTCCATAAATTGAGTAACTCAAAGTATCCCTCAATGACCATGAGTAGTTAGATGTATGAGAAGGATTAGCTGACAGAATTGCTTTACGGATAAATGTCCGTGGTTTTGAAGTCTTGTTGGGTCTATAATGTTCGGTGGTATTTTGATGTAGCAATTGGATTTGAACACCGGAGAACGGATGTAACTGACTAATTTCACTCTCGTCTTTTCCGACAGTGATAAGCCATCCCATAAACTCCATACATCTTTTTCCACTCGCTCCCGGAATCCTTTTCTTCAAAATCACGTCATTATATAGACTGAAAAATTTTCTACATGTGTTGTCATCCTCATCCTCAACGAGCCTTAGTATTGAACTTTGGGGAAATTACTGTTAAAATTGTACTTGATGGTCACAGAGTGTCAGAGTTTGCAGACAGTGCCAAAATTAAGATAGTCTTCGATCAAATTTATACGTCTAACAATTGTAACCAGAAGATCATGTTGAAGTTTGGACCAATCAATCGGTAATCGAGCTCCCAACAAACACTGATAAGTGGAGAAACACAGTGGAGGTTCTTCATCTACCAACTTTTCCTGTGTTGAGACGGGCGGAGTCCGCAGGTACACCGATAAGAAGCACGCTGTGAAAGTTGTATGTGGTAGAATATCAAGCGCAATTATCAGAAACTTGTCTTTTACTTTTTGGACTTTGCTTTTACTGGACTAAATTGTTGAGAAAATAATCAAAATGAGGTGAAATAGTTTTATATATTCTTCAATGTAATTTGTCCTTTATATATTTCAAGTAATAGAAATAGTTTTTAGTGGGGTGAAAATTCTATGCAATGTCTATATATGTGCGTGTATATTTGAGTTTCACTTCTCTTCTATTCTTTATTGTCTATATAGATAAGATAAGCGTGTAAGCGAAAAAAAGAAAGAGGCAAAATTAATAAATCATGTGATAAGATAATTGAATTAATTCGTCTATCCTTAACTAGATGCATGTCTCGTACTTCCAACTTTTGGAAACCTTTCGTTAAGGAGCCTTTTATTTCCTTAGTGTAGACCAATTAACATGAGTCAGGATTAATCGAGCCGATGAATATTGAATGCCAAACAATTACACAACCTAAAGAAAATAAGAGTGAACTTGTGCTTGCTAAAAGGAAAAATGCTTTCAAATGCATGGAAAAGCCAAGATCTCAACTTACCTGGCCTTAGATTATTTCTTTTTCCAAATAATAAATTCATTGTAAAAAATTGGAATTTTTTCTTTACACCAATAAAGATATAACTTAATACTATATTAATCACAGCTACAATATTAGGCGACTTGTAAAGATTCAAGTATCATGATGTACAAGACAACAGAACATCATATTGTGGACCAAGTCCCTCTTTAACAATGTGATATTCTTTATATTCTTGATCTTTTGCTCCCCTTACAATATGATATTCTTTGGCAGCTATCTTTGCGTGACCTTGAGCCAAATTATCCTTGTTTAGACCTGTGGCAGGTGACGAGGATGAAATAACCTTAAATATTGGTGTACTGACCCCTAATTGAATTGTTTGAGATTCGGAAATGGAAGAAATCATTTTATTTACTAATAGTGATCAAATTGAGATATTACCAAATAACGCTCTTGTGACTCACTAAGTCGGGATCACTAACTAATACTAATCTAACATAATAGTCTAATCTATATCTATATTATCTTAAAAGCATGAATGTCTTTAATTAGAAATGTTGATTGAATTTTTTTGTCTTTTATTAAAACACTCTATAATAAATAAAATTATCATTTAATAATTTTTCCTGATATTTAAAACTCTAAAAATTAAATAAATATTCTAACTAAATCTTTTCTAATTTGAACTGGGTAGGAAGTCGTAAAATTGTCGTTACGATACTTTCATCAATCGGGAGGTTTGAACACACTACCTTAATTTGGAAGTTAAATAGTTAATCAAATATATAAGAGTCAATTCCTTAAATGCTCACTGAACTTGTGCAAATATCTCACTAAAGTAACTTTTATTTTTTTTAAAAAAATATGATCACTGAACTATGTGCATCTTTCCAAACTAAGGTGAAATTAAGAAATAGTTAAGGGCATTTTGAAAAGCCACAAGAAAATTAAAATTGGGTTTAATTATCAAGTAATTACCAACTTAGAGGAGAATTAGGTATTATTGGAAGGGTGTAATTGAGAATTGAAAGTAATTACAAAGTTACTTTTTAATTTATTTTCTTTTTAATTTATTTTTAATTTCTATTATTTTAGTTTATTTTTTATTTTTACTTTTTAAAAGAAATTATTTTTTAATTATTTCATTTACATTATTTATCTTTCTTCTTTTCTTCTTATTTCCCAACCTATAATTCTTATGATTCAATATAATTGCTCGTATTTTTTATTTTCTTAATTTAGCGCATAACTGCATTATTATTTTAATGTTTGAATTAAAGTAGAATTTCATTATTGAATGAGATTATAAGCTTATTTTTCCCTTTTGTATTATATTTACTTAGGTTATGGTGAAACTTATTTTATGTTATATTGGAATTTGATATAAGAGTATTGTATTTTTTTTAATTTTGAATTTATGTTATATTATATATTTTAATTTATTTGTTTTAGTAGTATTGACTTGTTATTTTATATTGCAAGTCATACCAAACTGTTAATTATATTCAGCTACACCCAATTCCAATTTTCTAGTGGCTTCCCAACATATCCTTAATTATTTATTAGTTTCAAGTTATTTGGGAAGATGTACATAATTCAATGACCATATTTTCCTAAAAAAAATAAAAGTTACTTTAGTGGGATGTTTGCACAAGTTCAATGACCATTTGAGAAATTGACTCGATATATAACTATTAAATTAGATTTTAGTTTGAATGAAATTATTATCTTAATATTTTAAAATTTTAAATTAATTAAAATTATAACTATTAAATCTATTCTTATTTGTGAAAACTTCTAATATTTAAGACTTTTATTAGAATCGGTTAAGATTTTATTACCTTGAAGAAATCATTTCTTTATTAAACTAACTAATTCTTCATAAAAAAAAGTTCACTATAAGCGTGTACAAGATATATTTTTTAAAAGATCTAAATTCATTTTTGCATTATTACTTACGTTGATTTCCTTCTTCTTTTTAATTATACAATCTGAGAATTGAACAAACAATAGAGAAGCATAACATATATACTTTAAGTTTTTTTTAATTAATTAAGTGTTCTTATTATCCACTCTCTTCGTTTTTTTTTAGTCATCTTCATTAAATCTATACGATTATAAAACTATGAAATCCTATTATGAATGTCGATTGACCTTTTTATCATTTAAAATTAATTTATATTAGATAAATTATAATTTAGTTATTTTCTAATATTAAAGATTTTGAAATCAATTAAAATTTTGGTTTTAGATCTTTCAAACAATGTTGGTTGTCCTTATATTTAAGACAATTTTCTTCACATCGTTATATATACAGTTGTATATATGTTCATAAATTCATCTAGTTTGGACAATTTAGTTAGCTTAAAACCGTAGAAATAACACTAGATACCAGATAGCCGCTTATAGTCAGTTCTTATAATTTATTATAGAAATAATTATTCTACAAATCAACATTCTGACATACAAGGAATAATATAATATAATGAATAACATTCCCAAGTAGAATAAGAATGGGAAAAGAGAACACAAATCGCAATATATAGATAAACACTTACTCAAAAGCCATTTAGGCATCAAAACCACTACTCATCAAACTTAGCTAGGGTTTTAGCTAGCTAAGAAAATAATTATTCTTACACGTAAACCGAATTTGTTTAGGATTATGATGACCTGACAATGGATTGAACTCATTCCCAAATAGACTAACATTAGGAATACAAACTGCACTCACTCATTATAAATACCTACTCTGAGAAGCCATTTTTAGGCATCAAAAACTACTCATCAACCCTAGCTAGCTAAGAAAAACTCTTCGATCATCAAGAAATTTGTAAAGTATGTACTGGAAAAAGCTTAAGGTGTTGGGCGCTGGTTCTTATGGTATGGTGTCTCTTGCAACTCCGATAATGGAATATCGTTCGCCATTTACATTATCTGCAGCTGTGAAATCTGCGGAACTTGGCCGTTCGTATTCTCTCCGAGCGGAAGGACAAATATTGCATGCATTGAGAGGGTCGGAGTACATAGTTAAGTGCTTCGGAGAAGACGTAAGCGTCGAAGATGGAAAACGCACTTATAACCTCTTGCTCGAGTATGCTGCCGGTGGGACTTTGCATGATTTAATTCAAAGTCCGACGACGATGCTCGGAGAATTAGAGGTTGCATACTATGCTTTTCAGCTCTTAGCTGGAATTTTGCAGGTTCATCGTAAAGGGTTTATCCACTGCGATTTGAAACCGAAGAATATACTTGTTTTTCCTCGCGGACGACATTATATTGCGAATTTGAAGTTGGCTGATTTTGGGGTGTCGTTGAGATCAAATGAAACACACACATGTTGGGACAGATCATTCGACTTGAAGAAGCATCGTCGCCGTAGAGGGACTCTGCTATACGCATCCCCGGAATCTGTAACATGTGGGATTTATGGCAAAGCGGTTGATATTTGGGCACTTGGATGCATAGTGGTGGAGATGATCACTGGGAGGCGGCTATGGTCGGACTGTAAAAGTAGAGAGGAATTAGAATTGAAGATTGCACATGAAAAACCGGAGATTCCTGATAATATATCTAATGATTTGAATGACTTTTTAAGAAAGTGTTTGGAGAGGGATCATAATTGGAGATGGAATACAGAGATGCTACTTAATCATTCATTCATCAAGAGCAATGTTTACAAGAAGATGGATGATGGGCCTTTTGGTCATGCAGGCCCCAAAACATTGGTTTCTACTGAGCACTTGTTCTCAACAATTAATGTTAGTCTTCCAGAAACTAATAATAATAATAATAAGGCAAAGGATAGATCAGAAGACGAAGTACTAGGAATGAATTGAGGAGACTTACATATATGATGGAGCTCAACTACTCAAGTGATCAAGACCAACAGATTGAAACTGGATTAGTATATATCTTAAATATATATTATATATAGGAAGCTAAGCTAGTATATATATGCAGCTGATGACTTAAGTTCGATGTAAATGAAATACCTAGCTTGATCTGTCTATATGATTTAGATGGTGGTATATATATAGGCAACTTGTGAACAAGATATATGATCAGGTCCAGCTCTTTCAATTCTAAATTTAAAAAGATTTATACATGTATTAATTCTACAGTATTTATATCTTTATGAAATTTTTTCATTTAAGTATGTTACTATATATTGAGCTAAAAGGAATGTGTTTTGTCTCCACTACACTAAGTATTATGTGATAGATTTTTGCGTCTCTATTGTTTCTTGGTCGAGTTCTGAGTTAAAACATTACTCTCTCAGCTTCAATTTGTTTTTCTTACTTTCTTTTTTAGTCTGTCTTTAGAAGAACATCTCTTTCTTTTTTGGGGTATAAATCTTGTATCTCGAACACAGATGGCTCTTGAATAATAATTACTCGTAACTTTTATGGCTATAGCTATAAAAATGATTTACACATGTGTTAGTTCTATAGAATTTTATCTCCACCGGTAGTGTTTTGGGTAGGTTTATTTGTTAAAATGATTGTGGTTTCTGGTCATCCAAATGCTCCTAAGAGAAAAAGAAATTGTTCCAAAGACCAAACGACGTCAAGTCTTGTGTCGAGATGAAATTATTGAAGCCAATGTTTATGAAACAAATGATTGAATTGATCATTTGATCCAATCTTGGGTATTGTTATAGTGGCTAGCTATAAATATGATCATATAATGCATAATAGAAGATGAAATAACTCTCTAGAACTATACACCGCAATCAAAAGATGTGAAGAAGACGAAGAGTATAAATACAATTCAAGAGATTGCTCCGCTGGAATTCCAAGTACCAATGGGAGTAAAACTTTTGGAGAGAACAACTCCATAAAAACTGAATTAGTGTAATAATTTAATTGATTCAAAGTGCAAACTTAATTAATTCCTAAATAGTGCATGATTCCTTTTTCTAATTATGATTTATTATGATGGAAAACATCATGAACAATCTAGACTAACCACAAATTCTAAAATTTAGAGGGACTGAACCTAGGGATTCAACTTGGACATTGTATAATACTCGTATATGTTAGTGTATCCTTGCAATAATTAATTATTCTTATTAATTGTTTCTTGTATATATTATTAAATCTTTAAAATAACTAGCTAGTTTTAGAGTATCATGCGTTCCATATGTATATTGTGTTATGAACAATGTTGTGTCCACCCAATTGCAAGTTGCTCATCATTTCAAATAAAATTGTATTTTAGCAAAAAATACTATTTAGAGAATGTTACTCCACTAATCCTTTTCAATTTTAATTTTGTACAAGTTATTGGATCTTCATTGTCTCTATTTTTTTGGTCGTCTTAATATGTTGGCTAGATATAACGATCTTAAATTTATAAGTAAATTTCATTTAAACCCTCAAATTATGATGTGTTTAATTTAAATGAGCACCTGATCACATTATAAAGTATTTTTATTAGACACCTGATCACCTGATTCAATATGTGCTAAGTGTTCAAATTGGGCTAAGCTTTTGTTTTCTTCAAATCTGTGAATAAAAATATTGTCCAATTCAATATCTTCACGACCTCCTCTATTAATTGAATCTTCTTCACTGCTGAAGATGATTATTTTGCTTTTGTTTAGCTATTTGTTTGAAGGACTATATTTAAGAGTAAAGTTGTGTCTAAGTCAGTTTCTTTTTGGTAAATATGTGTGGCTGGAACTTTGGATTATAACTTGTTTGATTCCAATTTAAGCTTTCTTTGAGTATTAAAACATGTGCAATTGATTTAACCCTACCAAATACTCTCTTGTCACTTTGTCGTTGGAACAAGTTTGCCTAGCTCTCTCTCCCTTCTTGTTATGATGTATAACAAATTATTTGGTATGGTTACACATCAGTGGATTGAATGCATGAGGTTTTACAATAACCACAGTAAAAGGGCAGTAGGTTATATTATTTAAATTTTAACCATAGTCTTCATTTTTTGTTTGTGTTGTATACGGTATACCCATGTCAAATTAAAACATAGCTAAGAAATCAGTTTTTTGCTTTATTTAATTTCAAAGAAAGGTTGAGTAGCATTACGTACGTGATATTGGGTCTTATTAATAGCTTCGGGATACAACTAATTCCTTCCTTTCTTTTTTGATACATGTGAAACCGTATGAGTTCGCGTGGACTTAAACACCATTTCATTTTGGGTTGACCCAAAGGCTCAACATCATCTTATCATGAGTCAATCATTCAGTCAATTTCTCGCGATCAACCGAAAAGAAAGAGAAATGGGTTCCAAAAAATATATGTCGCAACACTTCTTGAAGACCCACTTCTCGTAAGACTATCAAAAAATAGTGAAAAATATTATAAGTATTAAATTTTGGGCTAAAAGCCTAAAATCGATTTCTTATCATTAGCTTTCTCTTGTTTATATACATATTTTTGCATCACCAATATTTTATTTGATTGGAATTTTATTTAACTTGGATGAATCTCCAAATGAGATCATTTGTAAAGTTATAAATAAAAATTTAAATTTTGCAGACAAATGCCCTACTAGCCGCCAAAAAACTACTATTAATGCCAAAAAGTTACTACTACTAATATTTTAAAACTTCAGAATTTTCTGGTATTGATATTTTGACCTTTCAATAAATAAAAATGCTTCATTATTTCATTGTTATGGTGAAATTAAGCATGTGATAAATTTCTATTCCAAGTCTTCAATTAAGTTTTTGGCTGAATTTTACTTAATAGCTTAGAATTTTAAATTAAACTATTAAAATTCTTTAGATTTGTATAAAAAGTTTTTGATAATATAATTCAAGATATTATATTTGCAAATACAATATGGCTAACTGATTAATTTGGATTAGCCATATAAATAAATATTACTTTCATTTGAAAGTCAATAACATAGCTAAAATTTTCTCTGAGTCAATTTAAATATAATTATTTCACTACTAAAAAAATAGTCAAAAATCTTTTAGCGTCAAAAATAAAAAAAAATATCTCCAAAAAAATATGTGGTTAAGTGCTTCAGAGAAGATGTCAGCATTGAAAATGGTAAGCACACTTATAACCTCTTGCTCGAGTATGTTGTCGGCGGAACTATGCATGGCTTAATTCAAAAATACAATAAGTCATCATAGAGGGACTCTTCTATATGCATCCCTAGAATATGTAGAGTGTGGAATTCATGGTAAAGCTGTTGATATTTGGGCTCTTGCATGCATAATGCCGGAGATAATGAAGCTGTTGATATAGCTATAAAAATAATTTATACATGTGTTAGTTCTATAGGGTTTTATCTCCACTAATACCGTTTTGGGTCAAGAAATTAGTATGTTTCTTTGTTAAAATGATTGTGGTTTCTGGTCATCCAAATGTTCCTAAGAGAAAAAGAAATTGTTCCAAAGACCCAATAACATCAAGTCTTTTTCATTTGTGGTCATATTATTAAAGTCGATGTTTCTGAAATTAATGAATGACATCTTTTTATTTTCTGTATAAATTTGCTAACAAAAATTCACATTGGACGACTAATCTTCGTTATCAAATCCCAAATTAATTTAATTTAATTAACTTAAAAAGATTAATCAAATTCATTTTCGAGAAGCAAAATGTGACAACTAATATATGAAAAAGAGAGCATTTCATTGGATGTGTTTCAAGTTTCCAAATCAAATTTGAACATGTCAGTGCAGTACTGGTATTTCATTTTTCATATTGTTGATTAGGGGTCATAATTGGGCGGATTGGGTTAAATTTGGACGGGTCAAAATGGGTCAAGACAATAAACGGGTCAAGATCCAACCCAACTCAAATTTGCTTGGGCCAAAATGGATTGGGTCAAAACGGTTTAGATAACGGGTTAGTAACGGGTCATAGCTCAACCCGCCCAATTTTTACAAAATTTTAATTACTTTATTTGTTATTTTATAAGTTTTTAGTATCTAATAAATTTTTTTTTTTCTTTATTATAATTATATATAACATATAAAAAAAAAATTGACAAGATTTCTCAAAAGTCAATTTGGGTTACATATCAACCCAATTTTTAATGGGTTAAAATGAGTTGAGCTAACAAATAAGCGAGTCAATAACCAACTCAAACCTAAATGAATTGGGTTGGATTGGGCGGGTTGAATTTGATTTTGCCAACCCTATTGTTGATTACAATTCACAGTATTAGAAAATTGCAGTATCTTCCGCATAATTATTAAGAGGCCCCATAATGGTAGAGATATTAGAGTTTTATTCCCTTCGTTCATTTTTTACCTATTTATTATATTAAAAATATATTTTACGCATATTAGTCATTTTTAGCATATCAAGGGAAAAATATTTTTTTAAAATATTTTATTATTAACATTAATTAGTTATTTCCTAAATTATTTTTCAAGACCTTAGACTAAACATCAAGGAATATGATTATTATAGAAAAATACCCATGTCAATTATTATTTTATAAAGGATGTGTGAAATTCAATCAGCACAAGTAAAAATGAATTGATGGAGTATTATTTCACTACTAAAAAATTACTATTTTTTCCATTGAAATTATTTCCAGAGATATTTTGATTGAATCCGTGAAAAAAAATGATAGTGTAAGAACTGAAAAGCTTCCCAGTGTTTTAGTGAGAATTTATTTTAAACCATTTGTTTTTCAAGTAAGCCGGTTCACTAAAAAATGAATGGAAAAATTATATTTTATAATATAAATTTCTCATTCATTGGTGGTGAAAAAAAATCTTAAATAGTAATAGTGTTTATTCTTACATATCCATGCATCATGCTAGAAAATCATGTCTCTTTTCCGATCCATTTCCAATTATCCACAAGAATTCTTCTTGGCAAATTTACATTAAGAAAATTATAGACCTACTTATTGGCTATTGCTCATAGATTAGCTCGTTGGAACTTTAAACAAGTCTTGTGCACGTTTCTTTAAACAAGGAATGCAAAATTCAGGATGTCAAATCAACTATTTGCCTCAGATTTTGCTTTTATTGTCATTTTGAGCTTTGATTTCTATGACATATACTTGTGTTGGTTGTTTGTGATGTATAGAATAAGAATGGAGGGATTCTAGCACAAAATGGCTATGGTAATAATTTGAAGTCTGAGTGAAAGTCAAAAACATACGCTAACTCAAAAGTAATAGGAATTAGGAAGGTGCAAAACCAAGTACAAAAACCTAAAGTGAATTTTTTTTAATGAAAACATAAAAATGACTTGGTGCGGCGCACTGGGCGTCGCCTTGGGAGTTGCACCAATGAAGTTAAGCAACAAGCAGCCAAGAATCAAAGGTCATTGCCTCGTTCGTTTGGTACAAGGCACTGGGCGTAGCCTGGGGTCTCGCACCAGTGTATTTCTGGGTCAATTTTGTAGTCTAATTTTTAAGAATAATTTTATCCTGAGACTTTTAGGAACTCTAAAAATACATCCTAAACATGATTTTTGAGGGGGATTCAAGCGGAGAATGCAGAGGGAGGTGGAAGAACAATAGCTTTGTAGGTTTTTCTTTATTTTTCCTTTCTTTAATCATTAAACTTATGTTATTCATTATTTGATTGATTTGTTATCAAGTTATGAGTAGCTAAACTTCTAGTATCTAAGGTTATGGTATGAATATGATGGTTGATATTAGATAATCGTACTTTTATATAGATTTTACAATATTAAGTTATTTACTTTTTCTTCAGCTTAATTATTTGATTCTCCAGTCAATTATCGAATACTTTCTGTGACGCGTAAATTGGACTCGAAAGAGAGAATCTGCGAGCGTGATAAGAAAAAGTAGGACTTGATTGTGAACCTTATAGAGAAAGAGGAATGATTCGGTAACGTGGATAGGAATATACCCGTTAGCCGTGCTCAGTTGATACAGATGATCGACATCACATGAACTTTACTATCGACCGATGACCATAGGATTCTAGATGTTAGGAATAGTCGAGTAGTCTTAGAGTTGTTGGAAAAATGCTCAATAAAGTATTATCAAGTAACTCAGGAAAACATTTAAGCGTATGATTGGATAATTCAACTGGATTGTTATATTACCATGACCCTAAATCCTTTCTCTCATCTGAATTACAACAATTAAATATTAGACTTGTTTTACATTCATTAGTAATTTTAGTTAGACTTAGCGTAGCAAACCTTAATTCCTCTCAATTATTTGTTACTTGCTGAATAGCTAAAATAAAAATTGAAATTAGATAATCAATTCATCAAATTCTTGTAGGATCGATAACTAGACGATTGCATATGTTTGTGTACTCTGGGTTAGCCTCTATAAGTTTTTAACGTTGTTGCCCAAGATTTGAGTGGAATTAATATACTATTTTGAATTACTAATACTTTTACTAATTTGAAAAAAGACAATAAGATCCCAAAAACTAATAAGTACTACAAAACTAAAATTGCAAAGGATTAGTGGAATAACATTCTCTAAATAGTATAAGCTCTAATTATTTTTTGACAAAATTACAGTTTCGTTTTAAATAGGGAAAATGGTCAAAAATATCCCTCTACTTTCAAAAATTGGCTACATTTACCCTCCGTCATACTATCTGGCTAAATATACCCCTCTCATCACCAAAGTTTTCACTTGTGCCCCTCAATTGGATGAAAATACCCAATTCAACAAAAATAACCCGAATTTAAAAAAAATCTTAATCTATTATAAAGCAAATTTTATGTTTAAAATATGGTTAATATTATATTATATTATGTGTTTCAATTTATGTGATGTATTTTTCTTTTTAGTTTGTTTCAAATAATAATATTTTTTATATTAAAAAATAATTTAACTTTAAGTTTTTTGTTTTATCTCAATGAGATGATTTATATTCGCACAAATATTTATGGTTTCTTTTAGGCCACAAGTTTTTCGAAAAGTTTAAGGGCACAAGTCTAATAATTAAATAATGCTGCAAAAACCAAACTTATCAAAAGATTAAATTGCGTCAATTTCTTCAAATTTGTAAATATATTATAGCTAATTCAATTTTAGTTTGAACCTAGACATATTTATTATTATTGTAAATATATTAAGAAATCCCCCCTCCCCTAATTTATTTGGAATAAAAATCTACTGAGTGCATTTTTTAAATGCATTATTTGATTAAGTGTGTGACAGTCAACGTCAAAGAGCTTGAATAAATAGGATTTTACAGTGAAAAACTAATCTATAACCGCTCGCCCCACTCATTAGGATTTTTTTTAAAATTCGGGTTATGTTTATTGAATTGAGTATTTCCATCCAATTGAGGGGTACAAGTGAAAACTTTGATGATGAGAGGGGTATATTTAGCCAGATAGTATGACAGACGGTAAATGTAGCCATTTTTTAAAAGTAGAGGGGTATTTTTGACCCTTTTCCCTTTTAAATAAGGAGCAATTGTACTGGCACAACATTTCGTATCTTCTCTTGGTTTTGTTGATCAAATAAAAATATTTGTTAGGAACTTTTTATGAAGTCCCTAGCTACACTACAAGTATTCTACCATACAAGGAATACTATAATTAACAAAAATAATTATCGCAAAGAGATGCTAACATTCCCAAGTTGAATAAGAATGGGAAAAGAGAACGCAAATCGCAATAAACACTTACTCAAAAGCCATTTAGGCATCAAACCTAGCTAGGATTTTAGCTAGCTAAGAAAATAATTATTTTAACACTTCAATAGTCAATAAAAATAAGAGAATAGTAAAAGCCACCTAAACCTAATTTGTTTAGGATTATGATGACCTGACAATTGATTAGATTGAACTCATCCCTAAATAGAATAACATTAGGAAAACAAATTGCATGCACTCACTCATTATAAATACCTATTCTGAGAATTCATTTAGGCATCAAAAATTACTCATCAGCCCTAGCTAGCTAAGAAAAACTCATCGATCATCAAGGAATTAGTAAAGCATGTATTGGAAAAAACTTAAGGTGTTGGGCGCTGGTTCTTATGGTATGGTGTCTCTTGCAATGCCGTTAATGGAATATTATTCGCCGTTTACATTATTTGCAGCTGTGAAATTCGCGGAAGTTGGTCGTTCGTCTTCTCTCTGAGCAGAAGGACAAATATTGCATGCGTTGAGGGGGTCGGAGTACGTAGTTAAGTGCTTCGGAGAAGATGTAAGCGTGGAAGACGGAAAACACACTTATAACCTCTTGCTCGAGTATGCTGCCAGTGGGACTTTGCATGATTTAATTCAAAGTCCGACGACGATGCTCGGAGAATCAGAGGATGCATACTATGCTTTTCAGCTATTAGCTGGGATTTATCATGTTCATCGTAAAGGGTTTATCCACTGCGATTTGAAACCGGAGAATATACTTGTTTTTCCTCGCGGACAACACTATATTGTGGATGTAAAGTTGGCTGATTTTGGGGTATCGTTGAGATGAGATGAAACACACACATGTTGGGGTAGATCATCCGACTCGAAGAAGCATCGTCACCGTAGAGGTACTCTGCTATACGCATCGCCGGAACCTGTAACATGTGGGATTTATGGTAAAGCGGTTGATATTTGGGCATTTGGATGCACAGTGGTTGAGATGATCACGGGGAGGCGGCTATGGTTGAACTGTAAAACTAGAGTGGAATTAGAGTTAAAGATTGCAGATGAAGAACCGAAGATATCGGATAATATATCTAATGATGCTGAGAAAGTGTTTGGAGAGGGATCATAATTGGAGATGGAATGCTGAGATGCTACTTAATCATCAATTCATCAAGAGCAATGTTTATAAGAAGATGGACGATGGGCCTTTTGGGCATGCAGGCCCCAAAACATTGCTTTCTACTGAGCACTTGTTCTCAACAATTAGTTGCTGAGGTACTATATTTGAATTTCAAAGACTTACATATATGATGTAGCTCAACTACTCAAGCGATCAAGACCAACAGCTTGAAATTGTGCACGTTAAAATATATGCAGCTGATGACTTAAATTTGATGTAAATGAAATACGTACATGTGGAGCTTGATCCCTATAGGACTTACATGTGGTACATAGGCAACCAGTGACCAAGATGTATGTTCAGGTCCAGCTCTTTTAATTCTTAATCTAAAAAGATTTACACATATGTTAATTATATGATATTTATCTCTTAATGAAGATTTTCATTTAAGTATGTTATTATTGAGCTAAAAGGAATGTGTTTTGTCTCCACTACATTACGTATACGCAGTAGATTGTCTCTATTGTTTCTTGGAGTTAATTCCTTAAATTATCACCCAAGTTTTGAGAATTACCGTCAAATATCACTTTTGTTTCATTTAGGATCAAAATATAACTTAACTATCACTATTTTCCTCAAAAAATATTAAACACCTCAAAAGCCTCCTTCTATCCTAGTTGGCATGTCATGTCATTATTCAATAAAGCTTATCTCTTAAGAAGTAATAGACCTATTTAACTCATCAAACTCATTTAACCAAAGTTGTAATCTTATATATATTTATTTATTTTACAAAAAAATTACATTAGTTTATTAAGAAGGAATTTTCATGCTTAGGAATCATTTCCGGTATTTAAACTTTATATTTTTTTCTAGAGTTATTTTCCTAAATAGTCATTCATATTTTGAGAATTGCCTACACAAATTACTTTTATTTTTTTTAAAAGATAATAATATCACTCAACTATCACCATTTTTGTCAAAAACTATTAAATAGCTCAAAAGTTTCCTTCTCTTCTAATTGACATGCCATGTCATCAAACCATTATTTTTTTAAAAAAATATTTAACTCATCAAACTCATTTAATCAAATTCATATATATATAATTACATGAAAATTAATTTGGGGATTATACAAAAGAAAGTTCACAAATAACCTAATTTTCCGCGGATTTTTCAAACAAACAAAATTCAATGAAAAATTTGTAGGTAATTATTACCTGGGGATTACTAAAATCCCTAAGTAAGTTAAATGGGGATTTTAAGCAAGTAATTTTTCATAAAAATATTCAAATAATCTGTAAGGTTGATATAGACAAAAATTTGTAAAAAAGAGAAACTTATTATTTAACTTTTATTTGCAATTTAATCTCTCCATTTTTATTCTTTTATCGTTATTATATTATATTTTACTGTACCATACAATTACACACCAATATATATATATATATATATATATATATATATATATTATTATTATTATTATAAAAGGCATGAATATAAATGTTGATTGACCAAAATATACTTTAAATATTGAACGATTTTTATACCTTTAATTTGTTAACTTTAACTACTGCTAGAAAAGGATTGAATTGTCATTAAAAAAAGGCATTTTTAATTAGATTATATTTAAGATTTTGAATCCAATTATAAATTTCTCAATTCTATTCAAATTTTACTTGAAATTAAAAGACATGTTCCTCTAAGTTATAATATTGTTAAAATTATAATTTTAGTTAAATGAGTTTGATGAGTTAATAAGTCTATTATTTTTAAGAAATGAGTTTTAATAAATAATGACATGGCATGCCAATTAAGATAGAAGGAGACTTTTGAGGCGTTTAGTATTTTTTGAGGAAAATAGTGATAGTTGAGTGATATTGTCCTAAATGAAATAAAAGTGATATTTGAAGGCAATTCCCAAAACTTGGGTGATAATTTAGGGAATTAACTCTTGTTTCTTAGTACAGTTTTGAGTTAAAACATTACTCTTTCCCTTTCAATTTGTTTGTCATACGTACTTTTCTTTTTAATTTATTTTTAAAAGAATTTCTTATTTCTTTTTTTGGCAACTCTTTAATTCTACTTTTTCACCTATCATATTTAACACCGCAATATTAAAGAATATTTTGGTATGTTCTTTATATTTTTAGTTTAAGACCACATGATTCAAAAGTCTGATCTTTACTTTCTTCAACTATGTGTCAAGTCAAAATCAGACAAACGGATTGAAACAGACGAAGTACTATGTTTATCGTTAATTTTTTCCAAAATAGTAAAATATTCCAAAAAACCATTGAACCAACGGTATCATGAGGTCTTGCTTTAAAATGAAATTATTAAAGTTATTGTATTTGAGACTAAGGAATGGATTTATAGCTATATATAAATACGATTATATAAATCTTGTATCAAGAACCAATAATTAACATTTAAGGCCATAGTTATAAAAATGATTTATATATGTATTAATTATATAGATTTTTATTTTCACTAATAGCGTTCTTATCTTAAATTGTTGCAAAGACCCAACGACATCAAGTCTTGTGTCGAGATGAAATTAGTGAAGTCAATGTTTTTGAAACAAATGAATGTATTGATCATTTAATCCAATTTTTGGTATTGTTATAGTGGCTAGCTATAAATATGATTATATTGTATAAAGCAGATAGAAGAGAAACTCTTAGCTTACGCTGATAGCGAGAAAAACAAAAACGGAGAGGGGGAGCATTAATCGACCATAGTATTATATTCGAGCATAGTAATTAACGTGATAATTGAGATATTGTTTGTTTAAACAGGGAATTTCATTTCTCTACGCCTAGTCTATTAAAAACACTTTTTATTCTGTACCAAACCATCAAAAATGCCTATTAAATACACTTTTTATTCTGTACCAAGCCATCAAAAATGTCTATTAATTCATTCAGTTTCAATTACTACTACTTTATATGGATTAAGAAATAGTAACTTTTATTTCTCTCTTAAAAAATCCCTTAATGAGTAACTAACCAGTTAGTAGAAAGAGTACTAGAGTAGGTAAGGATATTACAGAATTTCGCAAAGTTATTCAATCCAAGAAATACAAATTAAAGGAGAAACCATGATGACTCCATAAGGGTCTATGGGCTGGGAGTGATAAATAAGACTGATTCAGTTGATATTATTGGATCGCGTAAAATATTGAACACGAAATAATATAGTGTTGGAAAATATATTCCAAGAACACAAAAATTATATGAAGAAGAACATAAAGATGAAGGTTTGAAAATATGAACAACGAACACAAGATTGGAGGCTTAAAACACGTGCGAAACGCTTTTCTAAAAATGATATTTACTCCCTCTCCTCGCGAGATTGTTATGGGATTATATGCAAATAGTTTTAGTGGATATGACAAGCCTATTAAATTCTGCACTAAGCAAATAGTGAAGAAATTCTTCTGGAAAACAAAAAGTTGATCTTTTTGGAGAAGAAAAGATTTTTTTAAGGAATATTGTATAGAGAGATACTTTGTAAAGTTTTCTCAAAAAGTTATATTAAAAATAACAGGAAGTTGGACTTAAATAGAATTGGTGGTAACCAAAATATGAAAAGACACATCCTTTCATTTAAAAGACACCTCTGAAAGGACACACCATTTTATTTAAAATACTTATTATTAATTTATTTTAAATAAAAATTCAACAATCCCTCACTTGTTTAAATATAAATTAGGACACAAAGATCAAATTATGTTCACGCATAGAGTAATGTATCTTTTGATTTGAACATCACCTTAGTATAATGTCACAAGACGAAATCAAAATTTCACGTAGCATAATAGCCTTGAACGTGTTATTCTTTATGATAACATCGGTGGCAGTACACACATAAACATTTATATTCCTGCTTTCCACTCAAATATGCTTAGCACTTTTATGGCCATGGGCTATCCAAAATTCATGAATATCTATGAGAGCAACTCCAACTCTCAATCAAAACGGCACCACTTCTATGTTCATATAGGTGTTCTTTTAGTGTCTTTGTTATATTTGAGACACTTGTTCCTTGAACTGAACCTCATTAAGAGTATTAGAGTTCAACCCTCTATTCTATGACATCCAGTACTAGTATATCTCTTACTATGACTGAAATATCCACGTATCAATAATTTGTTGTTACCCTTTGAATTCATAACTATTCATTTCACAGTGTCGGATAATGTTATTCTATTTGGGAATGAATTTGCTAACTCTTTTTCAATTCGGGAATGAGTTCAAACAATTGTCAGGTGATAATCCTAAGTAGATTAAATTGAGAGTCCAAGTTACTAGTATTTTTTCTTTATTTATATTAAATTTATTAAAGTGTAAAAAATATTAAAGATAGCTATTTGGGTGCGTGCCTTGTCTTTTCCTATTCTTATTGTATTTAGGAATACAATATGCTGAATATTCATTTTGTTAATGTGTAGTTAATTAGGTGATTGGAATTAATTTGAATATATTATAGGAGAAATCAATTCCATCTTTTAAAAAAGCAAGACTTTTTCCTTCACTACTACCAAATGTAATTAGCTTTTAACGTGATTAATTAAAGTCGATTAACTACTCCTAAACATTAGCATTATATTTGGAAATCGTTAGATATTTGTCAAGGGTTTTATCTCCTCAAGTTTGGAATTTTATAACTGAAGGTAATTAATTTGATCTGACAAATTTTAAATATGATTTATTATTAGTAGTATTAATGGATGTGAAACATCATGAACAATCTAGACTAACCACAAATTCTAAAAATTAAAGGGACTGAACCTAGGGTTTTAACTTGGACATTGTATAACATATACTCGTATATATCCTTACAATAATTATTCTTATTAATTGTAATTATTAAATCTTGTATATTATTAAATCTTTAAAATAACTAGCTAGTTTTAGAGTATCATGCGTTCCATATATGTATATTGTGTTATGAACCATGTTGTGACGACCCAATTGCAAGTTGCTCGAGATTTTGAATTAAGAGTGACATAAAAGTTTCAAAATTAAGAAAGAGTGACACAAGTCTTAATTATTGAGTAGAGGTGATAATTTTAAGATTAGTGTTAATGACACTAATTTTAAAACTCTCAAGTTTTATTATTTGCACAAAGGCCCTACTCCCCCCCCCCCCTCCCTCCATCCCTTCTGTTGCTGCCGCCACCACCTCCACCTTCTCCTCCGCTACTACCACCACCACTACCACTGCTACAACAACTACCACCTCTTCCATCGTCGTTACCACTAGCGCTACCACCTTCTCCGCCACAACCACTATCTTCTTCACCGGCTCATCCTCCAACTCATTTTCTGCCAGATAATTAAGCAACTATGGTAGTTGCTATAGCAATTGTCGAAGTTGCTATAGCAGTTATGGTAGTTGTTGTAGCAACTTTTGAAGTTGCTATAGTAACTACGATAGTTGCTACAGCAATTACTGTAGTTGTTGCAGCAACTATCGTAGTTGTTGTATTAACTGTTGTAGTTGCTACAACAACTATCGTAGTTGTTACAGCAACTGTCGTAGTTGCTTAATTTTCTAAAGAATTTTTCTAGTGACTTAAAAAAATTAAAATTTTCTTTTCAAAGTTTTCAAATCAAAATAAAACAGTCCATTAAAATAAAAATAAAAAAGAGAAAAAGAAGAAAAAGAACACTGATAACGCTCAAACTACACCTCAAATTAACGAGGCGTAAGCGATCGTTGTCAAGTAAAGAACCCAAACAAAGGTTGGGGTCGAATCCCACAGAGAATATGGTGAAGATTAAGACTTTAGTGAAGTAGATGACTAGTGATCAATTGTTTCCGATAAATAAAAAGGGGGGGGGGGTTTTGTGAACAAATCGTAAACAAAAGCAACAATAATGTAAAAGAAATAATCAGTAGGAGAGAATGAACTAGGGACGTGTTCACCATGGCGTTGTAACAATGTCGATTCTAAGCTTAACCGGGTTCTTTCTATATGCGTGTCACGATGTGATTGCGTCAATTATATCGTCTAAACGTCTCTCGACCAAATAAACAAATTTCCTTTTCTATTCTCTCGACCTCGAAAAGATGTGCTTTTTAGCATTCAATCCTAACATCAAGTAGATTAATCCAGTTACGGCATTAATCATTAGACGAGAGTTAGTAGTCTCGAATCCTTGTTGTTAGATCAAGTTATTCCGGGTTTTAAATTTCTCTTACCTCAGAGCAAATTAAACCTAGGCATGTTCTTAATGTTCTGCAACCACTAGAAAACGTTGACATAAAGTTATAATTAACAACGTGAACTACATGTCATTAGAGACCCACGCTACCTGGAATCTAAATCGGCGGTGGTTTGCACGATGGCTCCCACAACCCTAGTTGCGGGAGTTTTAGTTACTCATGCTCGAAGAAGAAGAGAAAATAGTTGTATTCATAATAAAGGGAAGAAAAGTCTTACAATATAATGAAACAATCAATCTTCCAATATCCAAGAACAAGAATTACCAAGAACTCACGAACGAATCAAGAACACGAGTTCAATACAACTGAACCGTGTTGTTTGCTCTCCAAAATAACTAAAAACGTGTTTTAAACTAATGGGTGAATGATAAATAAAATAAACCTATCATAGGGTATTTATAGGAGTAATAGAAACCAAATCCAAAACGGGCTAGGAATCCCCAAAACGCGGGCAGCCGCTTACGCTACTGCCTTAACTTGACGGCCAGGCTGACGGACCGTCAAGCCAGTGACGGACCGTCGCCTGGACCGTCACTGTTAACCAGTGGTGTCGCCTCCTTTGCTGCCTCCACGCGACGGTCTCTGTGACGGACCGTCACATGTGTGACGGACCGTCACTCAGGCCGTCACTCTTAGGCAGAATCCTCTTTTTCTCGTATTTCCGTCCGTTTCCGTGTTGTTTCCATTTCCTACAAATACAACATAAAAACATCAAAAACAACAATGGTTGCTTGAAAACGCACGATTGTTCTTAGTAAAAAGGAGTCGAAAGTGACGTAAAATGGCGTCACATCAACACCCTCAACTTAAAACGTTCGCTTGTCCTCAAGCAACATAACATAAAACAATACGACGACTTAACTAAGAACACGAACTCGTGTCTCTAGCAACTCATGGTCATTCCACATCTTAATCCATTAAATCAAGCTCCCTCGTAGCACACAAATGTATGAAACACTAACTTGCAAGGATCCAAACATGTCACTCCGATATGATAGAACATTCTACATTCACACGTGCAGCTATCCTAACAATCAATAGACAATACAGACATCTTGGTGCCCTCACCACAAAGAAATCCCACACACAAGATTTGGGACTAGGTAAGACGCTCACACTCACAAACGACTTCAAACAATGCACATGCGATACCATAGGCTTTCCCTTACTATTCGATTTCAGTTCTTCAGAAAGCCGCTCAGGATCACTACAGGACTTGTTTTGGCTTGTAATGAGGCTTCGGGTGCAGGTAGGATACATTTAGGGGTTAGTGACTAAGCCCTCCTTGGAACTACCGACGTCTTATTACCACATAACGTTACTTTGCCCATCCTTATTCACCTCTTTATTCCCTTCTCTCTAGCTACAGGTGCGGCCTCTATATTTTGACAATTCTTTTTATTACTTTTTCGATCTTTTTCACTTCTTTTTATTTTTCTTTTCTTAGGCACACACCCGGACTTTTCATTCTATTCACAACCAATCATGTCCATCCTCTTTTTCTTATCATTCACCTCTGTAGTAGCCACCCTCAACTTAAGCTGATTGCCTGCGTTGAGGTGCACAATGTCCATAGCAGGACCAGGGCCAAAACAGGGTTTACCTCTATAGTAGCCACCCTCAACTTAGGTTGATTGCCTGCGTTGAGGTGCACGATGTCCAAGGAAGGACCAGGGCCAAAATAGGGATTCAAAGTTAAACGGGAATGGTGACAGGTTATTGAAAGAATAAGGTCAATTTATGGCTCAACAGGGATCAAGGGATTATTTATATTTGGACGGTCTTTTAGGTTAAGTGGACTGCACACAAAAAAGGCCTGTGATCCTTTCCTAAGCAACCAAACTTCAAACTTAACAAAATAGACCGGGCAAGTTCTAGATGCATGCACAGAGTAAGAATTTATAACAATAACCTCACACGCTCTTGGCACCAAGAAACTATATCGCTACCAACTATCAAACAACCGCTCAGCTTAAGCATACTCATTCTAATCATAACCACACAATGACATTCAAGGATCCAGACAGTCAATCGTTTCAACATAAGTACAAAACCAGAAAATTTTTAAAGGGGCCTCGTTTTTAAACAAGAAAAACGCCATGATGCTTGCTATAGACACTAAAAACAACAAAAATTTAAAATAACAACCTAAATATGCCGGTTCTACTAGATAGCACACCGGAGAGAAAAGAAACACGGCAAAAAAAACCCTCGGTGGTGACTCACAGGTTTCCCCACAAATTAATTAGACTATAATACAACAACAATTTATGAGTTGCCTCCCATACAGCGCCTGATTTAACGTCGCGGCACGACGCGGGTGTCTTGATTACTCAGACTTCATCAAGACACCCCAGAATGACTCTTAGTCAAATAAACACACTAGACTTAATCAAAAACCGTATTCCCCGGCAACGGCGCCACTTTTTGATAACGCTCAAACTACACCTCAAATTAACGAGGCGTAAGCGATCGTTGTCAAGTAAAGAACCCAAACAAAGGTTGGGGTCGAATCCCACAGAGAATATGGTGAAGATTAAGACTTTAGTGAAGTAGATGACTAGTGATCAATTGTTTCCGATAAATAAAAAGGGGGGGGGGGTTTTGTGAACAAATCGTAAACAAAAGCAACAATAATGTAAAAGAAATAATCAGTAGGAGAGAATGAACTAGGGACGTGTTCACCATGGCGTTGTAACAATGTCGATTCTAAGCTTAACCGGGTTCTTTCTATATGCGTGTCACGATGTGATTGCGTCAATTATATCGTCTAAACGTCTCTCGACCAAATAAACAAATTTCCTTTTCTATTCTCTCGACCTCGAAAAGATGTGCTTTTTAGCATTCAATCCTAACATCAAGTAGATTAATCCAGTTACGGCATTAATCATTAGACGAGAGTTAGTAGTCTCGAATCCTTGTTGTTAATCAAGTTTTCCCGGTTTTAAATCTCTTTACTCAAGCAAATTAAACCTAGGCATGTTCTAATGTTTGCAACCACTAGAAAACGTGACATAAAGTATGATTAACAACGTGACTACATGTAAATTGAACCCAACGCTACCCGGAATCTAAATCGCTACGTTTGCCATGGCTCCCACAACCCTAGTTGCGGGAGTTTTAGTTACTCATGCTCGAAGAAGAAGAGAAAATAGTTGTATTCATAATAAAGGGAAGAAAAGTCTTACAATATAATGAAACAATCAATCTTCCAATATCCAAGAACAAGAATTACCAAGAACTCACGAACGAATCAAGAACACGAGTTCAATACAACTGAACCGTGTTGTTTGCTCTCCAAAATAACTAAAAACGTGTTTTAAACTAATGGGTGAATGATAAATAAAATAAACCTATCATAGGGTATTTATAGGAGTAATAGAAACCAAATCCAAAACGGGCTAGGAATCCCCAAAACGCGGGCAGCCGCTTACGCTACTGCCTTAACTTGACGGCCAGGCTGACGGACCGTCAAGCCAGTGACGGACCGTCGCCTGGACCGTCACTGTTAACCAGTGGTGTCGCCTCCTTTGCTGCCTCCACGCGACGGTCTCTGTGACGGACCGTCACATGTGTGACGGACCGTCACTCAGGCCGTCACTCTTAGGCAGAATCCTCTTTTTCTCGTATTTCCGTCCGTTTCCGTGTTTGTTTCCATTTCCTACAAATACAACATAAAAACATCAAAAACAACAATGGTTGCTTGAAAACGCACGATTGTTCTTAGTAAAAAGGAGTCGAAAGTGACGTAAAATGGCGTCACATCAAACACGATAAAAAGGATAAACATCTTAGTGACTACGGTAACGGCGAAGAAAAGATGGAGGGAGAGAGAAAGAAAAAAAAAAGAAGAAGAAGAAGATGGGACAAAGAAATCTGTATAGAAAAAGAAAGAAAGAGATAGAAAGGAAGATTGAAAAGATAATGAAGGGAGAAATTTTAAATTTTGAAATTTGAAATGGGAGGGATTCTTTTTAAAAATATGAAAATTTTAATATACACTCCAAAGTTTTTAATTACTCTAATAAGACTCACTTTTTATTTAATGACATTTGACCAAGTCAATGTCACCATTTTTAATTTCAAGACTTATTTGACACCTTTTGTTCAATTTTCTCAAGTTGCTCATTATATAAAACAAAATTATAATTTGAAAAAAAAATAATTGTGGAGCTTATACATTACTACTGAGTGTAAGAGGCTTGAAGCAAACTGCTCTTAAACGATATGTCTGCTTGAGCAATCTGCTTCAGCCAATGTATTTAATTTTCATTTTTTTACGTTGGTGTTGCTTAATACACCACCCATAAACATTTTCTATTGATTCATCGGATTTCCTAGCTTCACTTCCTCTCTTCCACTGTACATATATCTCCTTCGTCATCTGGGTTTACTGTCTCTGTGGTTTGCTTGGTGCTTGCTCTGCTTTTGGGAGTAATGGCAAGGGCGGACCTATGTTCAATTTTGTGGTGCTCCGGCACCCATTAAACCCGACACAGATTAGTTATAATTATATAGGAATTATAAAAAAATATTGTATAGGAGTCAAAAAAGCATCCTGTAAATCAAGAAGATAGTTGAGTGCATTAATTTTCATGCCGAATCTTAAAGCTTTGGACTTTGATATGTGTATTCGAACCTCCCTGAGGCACCCACGACCCCTAAATTTTAGGTCCGCCACTGAGTAATGGCTACTTAATATAACAACGGTCTCTTAAACTTATAAGTAAATTTCTTTTAGATTCTCGAATTATGGTATATTTTAATTGAGCACTTGACCACATTATAAAGTGTTTTTATTAGACACTTCGACTCATATTTTCAAAAAGTTTTTGTTCGTGTTCACAATTACCCATTAAGTAAATAAGTTAATCACATAAAATTAATATGGCTCCTACTTTAAATTACACACACATCATCATCACTTGAAAATGCATGAGGTCTTACGACTTATTGAGGCTAATGCATATAATTAAAGGAGGTGAAATATTTAAGTGGTTAACTTATATATGTAATGGGCGTTTGAGAACATGTACAAAAAAAATTCAAAAGTTTAAGTCATCAGTGTCTAATAGAAATACTTTATCATATATATGGATTGGGTGTTCGATCGAGACATGAATCGTAATTTGAATAATGAATAAAATTTTGTAATAAATTTAATGAGTTATTGATGTATTCTGCTTAATATACTTCTATATCTCCTTCAACAATTTCCATTACACTAACTCTTTCAATTGTTTAAAGGACATGCTTCAAATTATTACAAAGATTATATATTAGGTCTAGTGTTAACCACAAAAGAAAAGAAAAAAAAGTTGGACATGTCGTAAGAAGGAGAATGAAAAAAAAAGCAGTAAATAAGATTCAACTATCAGACACAAAGCTCACTATGATTCATCAGAGAAAACCAGAAAAGTTGGCGGCGATTGCGGTGGACCAAAATCCTAAGAGCGATTTGAGTCCTGGGGTGACGGAGAGTTTGTCATCTACAGTTGTATCAGTGACTCATGACATGTGAATGCAACAAAGCAAATCACAGGAAAATCGAGAGGAGAATCTGGATCTAATGGAACAGTGCTCAATGCAGGAAGCTTTCCAAGAGGAATTTTGGCCTGCTCTATCAGGGCAGAGGGAGGGAAAACAGAGTGATGCTGGGAAATTACAAACTAGAAGTGATATTGTAGCAACTGGGCAGCAACAAGGGGGAGAAAAGGGTACGGAGACATGGACGAACCTATTTCAGGGTAGTCGCCTGGCAGCTAAAGGAATAACCCTGAATTTTGTTTCCTCGGTGATGCAAAATGGGGTAAAGGTGGTCAAACTATACAAAGAAGAGATCGAGGTAGAGACACAGAAATGGAAACATGCTCTGATCTTGTATGTCGTAGGGGATTCACCTACCATTGCTAGTCTCGAGAGGTATATTGCATCACAATGGAATTATATCACTAAACCTACTGTTTTACCATAATGATGGATATTTTCTTGTAAGATTTGCGAACCTAGATGATAGAGATGAGGTGTTGTACTCCAGCCCTCATATGTTGAACAACAAGCCTATTATAATGAAGAAATGGGCATCAGATTTTGATTTGAGTAAAGAAGTGTTGCAAACAATTCCTGTTTGAGTGAAATTCCCAAATCTCCCTTTGAACTGCTGGGGTACGCAATCACTAAGCAGGATCATTAGTGGACTGGGCTTACCCCTATATGCCGATGAATGCACAACAAAGGTTGAGCGAATATCTTTTACCAGGGTGTTAATCGAATTAGACATCACAAAAAAGCTACCCTTTTATGTCAAGGTTGAAGATCCTACTGGTCGAAGTTTTGATCAAAAGGTGATTTATGATTGGGTTCCTGCTTACTGTCCAAAATGTCTACACGTTGGCCATACTTTCCCATCAGTTAAACCACAAGCAATACCAGAAGCTCAGCGAACTAGGCAGCATGTCCCTAAGGAATGGCATCTCAAACCCACTGACCAAGCAAATGTTAAGGGAGTTCAAACTCAGGTATATCAAACCCCCCGGCTAATGTGAGTGAACAACCAGTGTCTAATCCTAAGAAGACAACCTCTAACATTGGTTTGGAGGAGGATAAATGGGAGGAAGTAAACAGGAAATCAGCAGCTAGAAGTGGACAAAGACCTTGCAAAGTACTGGAGCAAACAGTGTGAATGAATTTCATGTGCTGACTGAGAGTGAGACAAGGCAATGTAGCTATGCAAGTGCAGTCATAAATTCACGTTTACTCCCTACATGAATCTAGTTACATGGAATATAAGAGGTATGAATAAAGTTTATAAGCAAAAGGAGGTTCGCAAGTTTATTACTACAAATAATGCTAGGATTTTAGCATTAGTAGAGCACAAAATAAAGAAGCCATATATGGGGAACATTATGAGGAAAATTTCACCTGGATGGAAATGGTTGGACAACTCTGCCTACAGTAATAGGGGTAGGATCTTGATACTATGGAACCCTGACTATATTGATGTTACTTTGCGGCTTATGACTTCACAACTCATTCATACCACAATTCATATTGGTTTGTTGAATATCACTTTTGCTTTTACTGTTGTGTATGGGTTGAACACTCAAGTGGACAGAATTAGCATGTGGAATGATTTGAGAGTAACCACATTCAACAACTAGGTCCATGGATTTCTATGGGAGATTACAATGCCATAAAGGCAGTGGAAGACAGACTAGTTGGTACTATTCCTACTGATGCTGAGCTTAGAGACTACACGTGACTTCCTAGATGATATAGGTATGGCTATCCTGGGGTCTAGTAGTCAAAAGTACACTTGGACAAATGTCCATACTTACAATATTATTGATTGGGGATTGGTTAGTGCTAATTGGATGTTGACTATGAGCCAACATGAGGTTATCATTTTGGAGTTGGGCTGCTCAGATCATTCTTCTCTAAGTTTGAGCCTATCTCATGCCATTGAAAGGAAAGCTAGACCTTTCAAATTTCTGAGCTATGTTGCAGATCATGCAGAATTTGCAGCATCCATTGAAAAAGTATGGACAAGAGGAATAGGGGGTAATAAAATGGCAACCATCTGGAGGAACCTAAAGCTAGTCAAAACTACCATGAAGGAGTTAATTTCACATGCGTTTAGAAATGTGGAGGCTAGAATACATAGTTACAGGCAGCAACTTGAATTATTGCAACAAGATATGCATAGTCCAGGCCAGTCAGTGGATAAGCTAGAGGCTGAGAAGCAAGAAAAACAGGAACTTGAAAAGTGGCTAAATGTAGAGGAAAGTATTGTAAAACAAAAGTCCAGGGTATAATGGTTAAAGTTAGGGGACTCTAACACAGCTCATTATTTTGCTAACTTGAGGCAAAGATCTACACAAAATAGAATTAGTAGGCTAACTACTGCAACTGGTGTGGTGGTAGCACAACCTGCTAAAATTGAAGAGGAATTACTTGGGCATTACAAGTCATTGTTGGGATCCTGTAGTGATCAGCTTCCCATGGTAGACCCTACAGTAATGAAGGATGGTGCAGTCTTGAATAAAGAGCAACAACTACTTTTGAATAATCCAGTAACTAGAGTAGAAGTAGTTAAAGCTCTTAAGGGGATTAATGATATGAAAGCTCCAGGATGTGATGGTTTTAATGTTGTATTCTTCAAGAAAGTTTGGCCTATAATTGGGGAGGATGTCATTGAAGCTGTGTTGGAATTTTTTGAGAGTGGTACTATGTACAAGGCTATAAACTGCACTACTGTTACTTTGATTCCTAAGGTCCCAAATCCTGATAAAAACCCAATACAAACCTATCTCCTGTCGTACCATCTTATATAAGTTTCTTTCAAAAGTGCTAACAAGTAGATTACAACAAGTCATGGATGGAATAGTGGATAGAAACCAATCAGTTTTTGTCCCGGGAAGGCTGATTAGTGATAATATCATCCTAAGCCATGAATTGGTCAAAGGATATGGAAGGCGGAGTATTTTCCCAAGGTGTATGCTGAAAGTGGATATGAGGAAAGCTTACGATTCTATTGAGTGGGACTATCTAGAACAGGTTCTTGAGTATATGCAGTTTCCAAGCAAAGTCAGGGATTATATCATGAACTGTGTAAGGACTGTATTATACTCTATATTGATCAGTGGACATCCAGTGCTCCCTTTGAAGCAAAAAAAGGGTTGGGACAAGGCGATCCTATCTCATCTTTCCTGTTTGTCTTATCAATGGAATACCTCACTAGACTTTTAAAACAACTAAATCACAACCCTAATTTTAATTTCCATCCTAAGTGTGAGAAGCTAAGGGTGGTACAACTGAGTTTTTCTGATAATTTGTTGCTATTTTGTAGAGGAGATACTACCTCAGTGAAACTTCTGTTTGAGCTTTTCACAGAGTTCTCACAGGCTTCAAGTTTAGAAGCAAATGAGGATAAAATTTCAATGTTCTTTCGTGGAGTTGCACAAGATGTACAACAGGAGATCCTTCAGGTATTGGGTTTTGTGTAGGGAACCCTGCCTATCAGATATCTTGGGGTGCCTCTTAGCTCCAAAAGAACTTCCATTGTTCAGTTCCAAAGCCTAATTGAGAAGATAGTGGGGAGGGTGCAGAGTTGGACATCTAGGTTCCTATCGTATGCTGGACGGGTTCAAGTAATTAAGAGTATATTATTTTCCATTCAGATTTTCTGGGCTCAGATCTTTGTGATTCCAAAGAAAGTGATCCAGTGTATTGAATCCATTTGCCAGAAATTTTTATGGACAGGTAGGGTGAATACAACTAACAAGGCTCTGATTGCATGGGAGACATTGTGTTGGCCTAGGTCTGCTGGAGGACTGAATTTCTTGTACATAGCTACATGGAATAAGGCAGCCATATGCAAACTGTTATGGAGCCTAATCAAGAAAAAGGATAAAATGTGGATACAATGGGTGCATCAATATTACGGGAAGCAGAGGACAATATGGGGAGTACAAGATAAATAAGCTTCCTGGTTGGTATGGAAAATTTTGAAAGCTCATAAATATTTTGAGGGGATAGGCTGGAACGAGGAGGAAGTTATGAGGTGGCCAGCTTTCTCCATAAAGCATATGTATTTGAAGATGGGGGGAGGATTCCAAAAGGTTGAATGGAGGCGGTTGACATGTAATAATGCTGCAGCACCTAAATAGATCTTCATCCTCTATTTAGCTTAGAATAGACGATTGCAAACTAGGGATAGACTAGCATATTGGGGGATGGTGGATGATACACAGTGTGTGCTATGCAATGTAGGTGTTGATAGTTGTGAACATTTGTTTTTCCAGTGTCCTTTGATGTTCCGGCATTCTACGACATAATTGACGCCTTTAACTAAGAATAATCGCGAGTTTTCAAGCAACCTTTGTTGTTTTTAATAATTTTTATGTTATATTTGCAGGAAAAGTAGACATAAATAGAAAAGGATGAAGAATGCTAAAAATGAGCCACTGGATAAGGGTGACGGTTGGCATGACGAACCGTCACATCTGTGACGGACCGTCAGCCAAGCCGTCAAGCCTGGCAGCAACCAAAGAAGACACTGGATAGTAGCGACGGCTCATGTGACAATCCGTCACACACGTGACTGGCAGTCAGGGAAGCCGTCAAGCTAAGGCAGTTGGAGCATAAGCACTGGTTTAGAGTGACGGGAGCCATGACGACCCGTCATGGCAAGTCGTCAAGCAGGGGCAGAAGACGGAATACACTGGTTAAGAGTGACGGTTCAACTGACGAACCGTCACAAGTCCGACGAACCATCAAGGCAAGCCGTCAAGATCAAAAGCGGAATTCCGAATCTATTTTTGGAACTTTATTTCCTAGACTAATATAAATACCCAGTGTAAAGGTTATTTTTAGGATTCGATATCTGAGAGTTGTAACGTTTTTTGAGCGTCCTTTGAGCGTAGAAAAGAGGGAAAAACAATATCCTTGTCTTCTTCCTTGGGAATTTCACCATTGTTGCTTGGATTCTATGGAAGCTCAAAGTAAAGTTGTGATTTTATATTGTAAGAACATCTTCTTATATTTATGAATACTACTGCTTCCTTCTTTCGTTTTTCAAGCATGAGTGGCTAAACTCCCACAACTAGGGTTGTGGGAGCCATGGCAACAGTGACGATATAGATTCTGGGTAACGTTGGGTTTAATTTGTATGTCGTTCACGTTGTTAATCTTGTGTTTTTAACGTTTTCTAGTGGTTGCAAATATTAGAACATGCCTAGGTTTAATTTGCTTGAACTAAGAGATTAAAACCGGATAAATTAAATTAACAATGAGGATTCGGGACTCTTAACTCTCGTCTAATGATTAATGCTTTAGCAAGATTAATCTACTTGAGGTTTTGGTTGAAATGAGTAATTTTATCTTTTCAAGTTCGAGAGAATTGGAAAGGAAATGCGTCTATTTGGTTGAGAAACGCTTAGACGCAAATATGAATTCAATCACTTCGTGATATATATATATATGGAAAGAACCCGACTAAGCTCTTAAGTGAATTTGTTACGATGCCATGGTGAACACTTCCCTAGTTCACTTTTCATACTCGTTCTTAAACTCGTGAACCTCTGTCGATTGTCATTTAATTTGTTTGAAATTGATAAATACAAACCCCCCCTCCCAATTTATCGGAAACTATCGATTACTAGTCAACTAAGTTACTAACGACTTAATTTGCACCTTATTTCCTATGGGATCGACTCCAACCTTGGTTGGGTTCTATATTTGACAACGACCACTTACGCTTCTTAAGTGAGGTGTAATTTGGGCGTATCATCCTTATGATGTTGCAATATGGGAAACCATTCTGAAGTGGATGCATATTAATCAAAGGAGTTTAACTTGAAAAGATGAGATAGCATGGGCAGTGCAGAAGCTTAAAGGAAAACAAGCAACTTACCTCCTTTTGCTTTTGGGGATTCAAAATACTTCATATCCTATGCAAAGTTTTGATCCAAGAATCTTATAATAGTTAAAAAATAAACAAAAACTAAAGTAGCAGGTGCATTAAAATTGTGCCATTAATCAATGCAACTAGCATCATGGAGCTCACGGGGGGTCAAAATATATAACATCTTCTTCACTCTTCTTCTGAAGGTAGGAAGTTGGAGTTTGTCCATTCTGAAGTGTCTCCTAATCATAGCAGGTAAATCTTGTTCATTTGTAAAGATTACATGATTCTGAATCATATAGCATATTTGGCCAAAGCACCCGCAACTTACTTACCTTTTATTAATATGCTATGTTTTGTCTAATTAATTTATAGACATCTTTCTTTTCCTTTTTTAACATAATATTATTTTGTTCATACTATCGATACATTATTAAGTAAGTAAAAATAATTTTAAATTATTTTTGTAATAATTTCTATGAACATTATTATCAACACATTAAATATGTGACCTAAACAACAATATTTTTAATGAATAAGAGTTATTAAAAGAAAATTAAAAAAAAATTGTTACTTTTCATCTTCACCACAATGCATTCAAGAGCCCAAATATCAACCGCTCTACCATGAATCTCATACACTAGAGATTCTGGGGATGTGTGTAGCAGAGTCCCTCTATGCTTATAATAGCGACCCTTCTTTGAGTTGTCCCTATATGTATGTGATCCAGTTGATCTCAATGACGGCTCGGAATCAACCAACTTCACATCTGCAATGTCATATCCGCGAGAAAAAATAAGTATATTAGCTGATTTTAAATCGCATAGGATAAATCCTTTACAATGAACATGAGAAATCCCGACTAAAATCTGAAAAGCGTAGTATGCAGCCTCTGATTCTCCGAGCATCATCTTCGACTTTTGAATTTAATCATGCAGAGTTCCACCGGCTGTATACTCGAGCATGAGATTATAAGCATACTTATTTTATGCTGATATCTTCTCCGGATCTCTCAACTAAGGACGTCTCAATAAAATTAGTAGTCTAAAGTAAAAATTATAAAAAGAGGCCTTATAAGAAAATAATAATTTAGAGTTATCATTTTCATTTTTACATACTTGTTAATTTTAATGCAATTAAATGACATGAAACATTTAGTTAACCTCACATAATAATATAAAACTATGGATTAGTTCTATTTAATAAGATTTAGTCATGTGTTTGCAATATATTATTTTGGATATTTTTGTAAAAAGTTTATTTCTTAATATGAAGATTTGAATTATTTAATTTAAAGTTTTAAAATATTTTTAATAAAAGGTAGATGGTTTTTCTTTCTTTATTTCTTTCTTTTTATATATAAAATAAATTTTGAACCTTTTTTTTTTACAATTTTCAATATTATTTTTGTGAAAATAAAATAATAAAATTTATCATTTAAATTCTATTGAGGCCTCAAAATTTTAGGGACCTAAAAGCAAACTTTTTATTAAGCTTTACCCTTGAGTCATTTTTGCGCTCACTATGTACTCCAAATTAACTAAAGGTAATTCGGTCAACCAAATTTTAATTATGATTATTATGAGTAGTATTAATGGATAAAAAACATCATGAACAATCTAGACTAATTACAAATTCTAAAAATTAAAGGACTCAACCTAAGGTAGGGGTGTCAATGGTTTTAGAAAAACCGACATAACCGATCGAACCGAACCGAACCGTACCGAATTGATTTTTAGGTTTCTTTAATAAACCTGACGGTTTTTATATAAATTTATAACCGTATCGAATAATTGGGTGGGTTTTTTATTTTATAAAAATTAACCAAAAAAATATCAAACCGTACCGAATAATACATGTGTAAATATATTATATATATTAAGTTTAAAAATAATAAAATATTAAATTTTTTGCTTAGGACCCAGGGTGATGGAAAACGGCAACATAATTAATACTCAAAGTCCTAATTTTGGAACTTATTATACTACTCCAATTGAAATTAAATTAGTGCTAAAATTTTGACTTTCGAGTAATAACTAGTAAGCTACAAGGTATTCCAATGATATTGAATAACAAGGTACATGTTAATAGATATTTTTCCTCTTTTACGATTTAAATTTCTCTTATTCGATAACTAATTTGAGTACGACTCAATTCTTGAGTTTCATCTTCTTTGATTTCTTTCCGCACGTGTAATCTACATTATATTTTTTTTAACTATGCTTAATATTATTTTACACTACCGTAAAAATAATGGGATGAATTTCTATTCTTGTTTTCTTTTCATATTTTCTTGATTCATCATCTTTTATACAACAAAAATGCTAAAAAGTTTTTGTCAAAGTCATATACAAGTATACATGATAGAGTGTTCTAACTTATATATTTTTTAAAAAAAATACCGAAAATTAATCAAACCGTGCCGATACCGAAGAAAAACTGAGGTGATAGGACGGTTTTAAAAAGTCTAATTTTAGTTATATAAAATAAAATAACTAAAAAATTGATATGGTACAAATTTTATAAAATAACTGTCCGAACCGTACCACTGATACCCCTAACCTAGGGTTTCAACTTGGACATTAATGTATAATACTTGTATATGTTAGTACATCCTTACTATAATATTCTTATTAACTAGTGTACTTGTTCGCGCTTCACACAATCATGAAGAAAAAATTAATGTTAAATTTTTTGTAAAATAAATAATATATTAATCAAACATCTTTTCATGATTTTACCAATTTTTTGATAATTCTTTAGATAATTTATATATAATTTTTTGACTGAAAGACTAGTTGGATTAATTCTTCCTATTTTTTTGATGGACTTCACTGATTAAAGAAAGTGATTGGTTATTCAGTTGGGATTTTAGAAAGAAAAAAAAGATGAGGAAAATAGTGGCAAAAAAAGGAGACAAAAATAAAACCTAACAAACTTAAATACAGTTTATCACATCTCTAACCATTTATTACCTAGTTAAAATGATGAACAAAGAGGAGATCAAGTCAAAAAAAAAAAAATTAGTATGAATTTTTTTAGGAAAATCTTAGTAACTCAGTCGATTTTCCCACCTTGTAATTCCCTCCCCATTTCCACTTCCCCTTCCCCTACGCCCAATTTTTATATTAAAAGAAAGTACAAAACAAATTAAGCCATTTAAATATTTCACTTGATAAAAGAAAGTGAGATATATACCTTGCATGTAGTGAAAAAGAGATCATCAAATAATTACTTTTTTTTGTAAAATCAAATTAAAAATACTAATTTTAAACTATTTAAATGAAATAAAGAAAAAACATTACCAAAAAAGATATTTATGTCAAATGGTCTGTGATAATAATGCCTTTGTCCTTTCCATACGTACATCATTTGATTAAAAAAAAGTATATCAATTGATTTTTTTTTTAAATCCCTGCTTAACACATCACAGAAATGATGCACTATGAATGAAAATTGTAAGAAAATAAATTAAAGTCCCACATGTTACGTTCTTGCTTAGAATCAATGTAGGATTTCAAAAACTAACTTAAAAATTAACATCATACATGAATTTTTTTTTACTAAATATATTCTGGTGCCCAGTAAAATATTGCAGGGACAACACATTGAAAATAGCATACTCAAAAAAGAAAGAATAAAAATAAGAAGATATATATAGGAGAACGAAAAGGACATCAATACGAATGAATTGAAGCGCTGTAAATATTGATAATTAAGTAATAAGGATTTCAGGCCTAACGCATCAATAAATGAGTATGCTACAAAATATTTAAACTTCAAATAGACCAATTTCAGCATAAAAAAATCAATCGGACAAGAAAAATATATTCAAATGAAATTTGAAAATTTGCATACCAATCTTGCATTTTCACTAGAATTTAAAAATTCTACCATCTTCATTTGTCTTCTTGTCTCCTTTAAACATAAAAATCAGTAAGATAAAAGGATGAATAGGTAACAAAATATACTTTCAGAGATAACAAATAACTTACCATTTTAAGGAATCCAAGAATAGGGAGAAAAAGTAGAAAAAATATGAAGTAACAAACAATACATTTAAATTAAAAATAAAATTCATAAATTTAAATCCAAAACTAATGATTATGTAATCTATTAGGTTTTAAAAGAAGACAATTAAAACTTACGTTGATGAGAGCAAACCTTCTTGCTTCAGACAATAAAATAAAAAATTATACACAAAAAAACTTATATCATATATTAGGAAAAAAAGGTAAAAACAAAATTTACAACACAAAATAATTCACAAACAATTAAGTGGATTGCTAAACTTACAAAAAAAAATTTTTGCTAAACTTACCGAATTTTAATGGAGGTATTACTGTTGGGGTTTAGATATGAAAAAGTGAATAGGGAATAGAAATGAAGGGAAAATGAAATATTCATTTTGCTTTTGTAAAGAGCATTTGTACCACATTGGTGGTGGAAAGAAAATTTCTTGTGTTTATATTAAGAAACATTTTCTCCTTACCTTAAAGGGTTAAGAAGAAGACAAGTCTCGCATCGTCATCATCATCATCGGTTGCTCGGCTTCGGCTTTGGATTTGTCAAAGATTGAGAGATTATCTTTTTAGACAAAGTTTATTTAAACTTAATTGTTTAAAGCAAATTTCTAACTCAGAATATTTCTCCATGTGCGAAACACTTCGCACATGAATCGCACGTCAAAATGACGCGTCCATCGCACATCGCGTTTCGCACATCCATCGCATATCACGGTCAATTTTGGCAAGCGTCACTGGACGCTTGTGCGACGGGACGTGCGACGCACACTTCCCCTTGTGTGAATCGCACGTCGTCCCGTCGTATCTAAAACAATGCAACTTTTCTGAACCTTTGTTTCCTTTCTGAAGCAGTGCTTTTTGGCTATAAATATTTGATTCTTCCTCAGATATGAAGCACGAATTTAAGTACTATTTGAGTACGAAATACATAAGTGTACTTCTATATATCTTCTAAATTCAAGTGTGATTTACTACCGTTGAGTGGTTTGCAGATCAATAGGATTTGAGGTACCGCTATTTTATTGATACTTAATCGTTCTATCTTGGGAGGATATATTTCATCAACCTCGGATGCTTGAGGGGAATAATTTCCTTAAGGACACACTGTGCATTCAGTGGGCTCGATTTCTTCTTTATCTCTTTTCTTTACTATTTTTCGTAAATAGTTTAAAGTTCTTGTTTCTACTTTCTGCTTGTTGTTTAAATACAAATTTTATATCACCCAAATAACAATTACAAAGAGAATAAAAGTAAAACCAATATCTGCTAGAAGCCTAAGAAGGGATATGAATTTTGCCATTTGCATTTGTAAGCAAAAATTGACAGAATACATTCTCATGTATTAATACTCATAATGGTGGGTATTTAATTTATTCATCTAATTAGGAAAAAAACCGGAAGTAATATAAAGAAAATAGAGAGATTCTAGGAAAGTAATAATAAATTGTATTAATAAGGAAAGAAATAAATGTGATTATTTTAGATTTCTAATATCATTTTTAGATGAAAATAAGAATTAATAAGAATATCGCTAAGAAGGATTATTAAAGAACACCGTTGAAGTATGGACAGGAAACTCATATCATTTGTAAAAGATTCCGTAGATCATCTAGGTAGCAATTCTAGTGAGTAAGAAGCTTGAATCGTCACTCAACTTTGAATAATTGGCCACAATAGTCACTCAACTTTGGGTAATTGACTTTCATAGTCACTCAACTTTGTTTAATTAGCTTTCATAGTCATTTTTGAGATAAATATAATTTTCAATAATTATTTAATGACATGACATCAATAATTTTATAGAAAAGTATTTTAAAGTATCAAAATTTATTGATTAATGCAAATTGTGACTGGCAACAGCTTCTTCTTTTTCCTTTTTTTTTTCCCCTATTTTTTCCTCGTAAGAGCTTTTCCTTTTCAAGTGTTATGGTAGGGATGTTTATCTGAATTACAAATATATGTGAACTTATTCCTTTTATACGAGATAGAGATCCATCAGCTTTTTGTTGTTTGTATATAAATTACACTATTTTCTATTATAAAATAATATGTACTATGTAATTTATTACTTTTAGATAAATATAGGTGAATGTTTTCATAGAGTTATTCCAAACACTAATCTACAGTGCATGCAGTTCTTATTGTTTTTATATAAATTGTACAATTTTTGTTTTTAAATAATTTGTATTATGTAGTTTGTTGATTTTATTAGTGAAATAGGTTGTAACGATCCGTTAGGTTATTTTGAGCGCTAAAATTCTTTTCCCTAAAAAGCTTTGCATTAACCTTATTAATAAATTTTAATATTGATTTTAATAATTTAAAATATTTTTAAAAAAAAATGTATAGATGTCATGTCATTAAATAATTTTTGAAAATTATATTCACCCCAAAAATGACTATGAAAGCTAATTAGACAAAGTTGAGTGACTTTGAAAGACAAAACAAAGTTGAGTGACTATGTAGACCAATTACCCAAAGTTGATATATAAATTGTTTCTTGTGTTGTAAATAATATAATTATGTGGATGTCCATAACTTCTAAGAAGTTACTCTCACTAATCTTCTTCATAATGTATAGTTAATCCTCCACTATATATACCACACACCATTATGAGTGTAACTCTCTCTTCCCATAATATTTTTTCCATAACCTCCATAGTTAATATCATGTTTATGACAACTTTTAGGATGCCTCTATGAACACTATAAATAGAGGCATAATAATTCATATTGTATACACTTGAAAATATTTGATACTTGGAAGAATAAGAAAAACTCTCTTCTCTTGTCTCCTTAATTTCTTGTCTACTTTCTTTTTTATATTATTATTATGAGCTTGATTTTACAATATCTTGTATGTTATTAAATCTTTAAAATAACTAGCTAGATTTAGACTTTAGAGTATCATGCGTTCCATATGTATATTGTGTTATATATAGTAAATTGTTATGAACAATGTTGTGCCAACCCAATTGTAAATTGCTCATTATTTAAAATAAAATTGTAATTCTAGCAAAAAATAATTGTGGAGCTTATACTATTTAGACTAAGGAATGGATTGATCCAATATAATGTTATTCGGTATTGTTATAGTGGCTATAGTTACAAAAACGATTATATGAACATTCACTTCTTGTTTTGGGAATAAATCTTCAATCGGGAACCAGATGGCCCGACTATTAATAAACTTCTATGGCTATATATAGCTATAAAAATGATTTATACATTTATTAGTTATATAGAATTTTATCTCCGTACTAGTAGCATTTTGGGTTGAGAAATTAGTATGTTTATTTGTTAAAATGATTGTGATTTTTGGTCATTCAAATCTTCCTATGAGAAAAAGGTATCCATTTCACTATTTCAACAATAGTACCCAAGATAGTGTTAGAAATCTTACGAAAAATATTTGGTCACAAGAATGGTAAGAAATTTTTATAGCTTGAGGCGTGTTAATGATATTGTCTTTAAAGATATTTCATGATGTATCTCCAAAATTCAACAAGCTCTTTTAATATAAACTAAGAGTTAAAATCTAACAAAGAAAGAGAACCCAACGCAAAAGAATAATGAAAAGAGAAAGAAAGAAAATTCTCTTCAATCTCAATCTATTCTAATATATATAATAGTGGAAGAAGATTCTACCATCATATAGTAGTGGGAGACGATCCTATCATAGGGATCAAAACCATAATAAAGTCATAACACAAGGATAAAAACAATTATTTTCTTAAAAATAATACTATAATGGCTAATAACTAAAATATTACAATCAGGCAAAGTTAATATTGAAGTAATATTCGAATAATGTCAATAAAGACTATTTAAGGGGGGGGGGGGGGGGGGGGGGGTATAAAATAAATGGGTTCTACAAAGTTTGTTACATATTATTAGAGATAAACTAATAGGAGCTAGACAAAATCACAAAATTACATTTCTTTTAGAAAAAAACTTTTATACTCGTTGGATACACATAGACGTAAATACATTGTACCGTGAATCTGAAAAAACACAGAAAATTTCCCAATTCTCTTTTTTTTTTCTTGCTAAGTTCTTTAAAGTTTAACATATTAACTTAATTTAATTTTAAAAAAATAGTTAAATTGATTCTGAAAAAATAAAACATGACAATCAATATGGAACGAAGGAATAACTTAATCATTTTTGATATTGCTAATCACAGTATTAAAAAATTGCACTATTTTCCGCATAACTATTAAAGGGACCCATAATGGTAGATCTTAGGAGTTGTTTGGTATGGGGAAAATATAGATAAAGTTAATATTTCATAGGATTAGTTATGCCATCATATATATATACATATATATGAACTAAATAATTTAGGAACTATTATAATACCCTAAATCAAATACAAGATTGAAGAAAATTGGATAGGATCAACCATGTGGATCAACCCGAATTCATCTTAAGAGATTAAATAATATATAATTATTAATTATTTAAATTGAGAAAAATAAGAAGGGACACAACAATAGGATTCTTCCTAACCGTTGCATCGCTTTTGACTGATTAAAAGAAGTTCCTTCGTAGAACTTCAGCTTCCCTTTTCTCAATTAACAGCAAATTTTTATCTTTTTTCTCTATAAGAGTTCCTAAAATTTGTTGTGAAGAAGTATATTTGTGAGGAAACCTTCTTTGAAATGCGAAGAATAATATGTAACAAGGTATGGTCTTAGACTGTAATTTTATACTGTGTAATTCGTTCTTGTATGTGATTACATAGTTTAGTGAAACGAATTCAATGATTCTGCAAACTTGTGTTTGATTAGATTCTTCAAAGATAAAATAATTCTATATTTTATCTCAAAATTATTATCTCTTATCTCTAGTACAAAACTATTTCCTAAAGTTCTATTATTTATATACATCAATGGATCATGCTAGAAAATCATGCCTCTTTTCCATTTCCAATTATCAATAATTAAGAGTCCTCCTTGGGAAATTTCCACCCTCTGTTAATATTCTTCCACTAAAAGAGTGTTGTTCAGAGAATTATAGACCTACTTATTTCCCATAGACTAGTGTTGGAACTTTAAACAAGTCTTGTGCACATAATTACATTTCTTTAAACAAGAAATGCAAAATTCTGGATACTTTTCTTCCTTCATTTTTATTTGTCATTTTTTAACTTGGCGTATTTATTTAGAAATTAATAATTAACATATTTATTTTACCTCACTTTCCCTATTAATTGATATAGTATTAAGTCTTTGATAATTCATTTGAGGATTAAGTAATTAATGCTAAGGGTCATTTGAGAAAAACTTTTTATTTTTTCTTGATATGTCAAAAGTAACAAGTAAAAATAAAAATTTATTTTAAAATAAGTGACAAGTAAAAATAAACGGATGAAGTATTGTCAAATGACGTTTCAATTGGTAGTCATGTCGACAATATGGCAAAAACAGATCTATTTACTGACGGGGTGAAAAATATATATTTATAATATTATATAACTCTTTAATAGAGCATTGTTTCATAACCTATAAACGGTAACTAAATTGTTGGGACAATTTGAATTTGACTCCTCTCCATTTTTCTTCTCTATGTTTTTTCCAAGTTTTTACTTAGATTGAGGACACATGGCATAAATTAAATTTAATAATTAAAATTTAATTAATCAAAATAAATTCTTAATCATGATTTAGATAATAAATACCTTATATATTTAGTTTCAAAAATTATGACATATATATTACTTTTGTCCATAAATATAATTAAAAAAAAATCTCTCTTCCTACTTTTTTTTCGGGATCTGTCCTCCAATTATTTTTTAATTAATAACCTATTATTTAATTGGTCTACTCGTTTTATAAGTGTGGTTTCAATTGCAAATTGGTTCAAAATTTCTACAATTTATATATATATATATATATATATATATATATATATATATATATATATATATTGTTTTGTTAGTTAATTAGCTTCATTCTTTGTTTTAATTTATTTAATAGAGAAAAGACATCAAAACACTTCTAAACTTGTCCCGAAAATTTACTTTAGCTCTTTAACTATACGGATATTTATTTATCCCCTTAACAACTTTTAAGTAATTAAATACCACCTTAAATGCTGACATGGCAATTAAAAAAAATACTTACTATTTTTTTTTTAAAAAAAAAAAGGACCCCACAAATATGTGAATTATATTATAAAAATATATTTAAAAAAAAACCTGGCCCACCCCTTTCTTCTTCTTTACACCTCCCACCCCTTTTTCTTCTTCTTCTCTCCACCCTTCTGCAACTCGGTTTTATTTTCTTTTTTTTTTCCTTTTTTCTTATTAATCTTTTTGAGTTTACCACAATACTTCCTGCTAAAAAGTGAAAAAAATTCATTTATCACACCAAAATCTTAAAGGAACTTAAAATTAAGGCAAAATCAATAATCTAAAACTAATTTTAATTTTTTTCACCTTATGTTTACTTGATCTGTTATATAATATTATTGAAATTAGAATAGAAAAATTAATGAAGTTTGAATTTTGATAATCATCAAATCATAGGCTCGTGATGCTTTTGGGGGATAGATTTTTTTCGAATTTGTGCTTGTTAAAGAAGACGAAAAGGAAAAATCCAAAGCAATTCAAATGGAGTTAATTAGAGAGGGGTGGTGACGGAAGAGGGAGCATTGGAGAAGAAGGAGGGGAGCGTTTGGAGGGGGGGGGGGTGCTGGAGAAGGTTGGCAGCTTATTGGGGGGGGGGGGTGTTCGAGAATTCAAAAAACGAGGGGTGCTGGAGAAAAGGTGGGGGTGGGGTTGGCAGCCATATGAGACAAATGGCTCTTCGATTAGGAAGGGTAAAGACTGCCCAATGGGTTGAATGGAGGAAGGAATGCGTTTTTGAGTTTGGTTGGTGGAGATGGATCCAGCAACTGCTGAAAGACTAAAAAAAATGAAAAATATCGATACCGACAGCAAACGCTGGATGCCTTTTGGGAGCATCTGCCTCCCTAATGAATGTAACTTGAACTATGTGAAACGAAATGAGTTGATAAAAGAATCCATATTCCCTATAGCGCTTGTGGCTGCATGGGGGTGAGGTTGGCAGCTTAAAGACGTGCGGTGGGTGGGGATGGGTGGGGGGGTGGGGGTTGTGCTGGAGAAGAAGACATGGAGGGTGGGGGTGAGAGATTTTTTTTTTTACTTTAATTATTGCATATTTAGTAGCTTATTATTTAAAAATAATAATGTTCAACGTGGCTTCGACGTGGCATTGATTTGGCACTGATGTGTCAATGATGTAGTGCGTGTGTAATACACTCTCTACTATGAGACTGGTATAATATTTTTAGGGTGATATTTAATTACTTAAAAGTTGTTATGGAGGTAAATAAATACCTCTGTAGTTAAAGGGCTAAAGTAAATTTTTGGGACAAATTTAGGGGTGTTTTGATGTCTTTTCTCTATTTAATATGTATATAGTTCTTTAGTTTAGCTTCGTTCTTTTGTTTTAATTTATTTAATTAATGAGGTATTCTGTTTCATTCTAAAATTTTACAAAGAAACTCTCGACTTTTGAAAAATTTAATATGAAAATATTAATATTACAAATTAACAAGAAAAAAGAAGTAAGAAGAGAGTTTTTTTTTTTACCATATTTATAAATAAGATAATATATATGTTGTTAAGATTGTGGGATTGCAGTAATTTTTTAACCAAATATATAAACTATGGTTAATAACTCATTTTAATCAATTAAATTTTAACCATTAAATTTAACTTATATCATGTGTCCTCAATCTAGGTAAGAACTTGGAAAAAATGGATAGAAGGAAAATGGAGAGGAGCCAAATCCAAATTCTTGCAACATGTCAATTTATATGCTATATATAATGGTTAATTAGGTATTCTATTATTTTTCTAGTGGAGATTAAATCGATCATAATATTTTATTCGAGCATAATAGCGTGATATCACCGAGATATTGCGTGCTTAAACAGAGAATTTTATTTCATCTGTGACGCTTAAGACCTATTTGAATTGGCTTATTTTAAGTGCTTTTAAGCACTTATAAAGTGTTTAGGTAAAATAGAAAAGTGCTTTTAAGCACTTATTTTTAAGTGCTTTATATGGATTAATTAAGAAATAGTAAGTTTTTATTTCTCCTTTCAAAGAGATCTCTTGATAAATATTCGAAAGAGAATTATGTTTTATGCCATTACGTCTCATTACAATATGGAGTTTTTCTTCCAAAAGGAGCTTCTCCAGCCCTTTTCTTTTTTGATTTCTCTTAAAAGACCTCTCTGAATTTAGAGTCACTATTATGTGTACGTACTATATAGAGAAAATACATAAATTCCTCCCTAAAGTTGGATGTGATTTGAATGTAGACACCTAAATTTTATGGGGTTCTATTACCCCACTCAATAATTTTAAACTGATATTATTACATTTTTTTTGGGCCACCTGTCATAGAGAGTGTATGCACTTTCTTATGGAGAGTGAGGAATCGAAAAAAAATTAAAATTTTATTTTTATAAATTTCTCTTTATAAAATATATTTTTTTGTTTTTTTGTTATTTTAATTTCTTTTCTTTTTCTCTTCCTTCTTTAGCTTGTTGTCACCATTTTTTCATTTCCATTAGACACACACACCCCTCCCCACCCCCATCCCAAACCCACTCTGATTTTATCATTTCTTCACAATTTTATCATCTTCACTTTAAAATCTGAAAAAATTTCTTACATTTCGAATAATTTTATAAATTTCATTGAATTCAAGATGATTAGGAGATATCATTTAACTTTCATTCAAAATTAAATTCAACTCCTTACAAATTTTGGGAATTCATTGATTCTTTTCAAAATCTTCATTTTCAATTTTGCTAAAGTTATATAAAAAATAAAATAATTAATGATATTTCATAACCTTGAATTTGCTCAAAATAAAAAATGAAAGAATATGAAAAAAAAAAAGAAAAAGCACATTCAGAAGAGGAAAGAATATGGGGAAAATGGGTTAGTGAAGAAGAAGCACATAGAGGGGGTGGGTGAGTTGTGGAATAGAAAAGTTATAAAGTCAAAAATAAGAAAGAGAAAAAGAAAAATAATTTTTTAAAATTTAAATTAACACATGTCGATTGATGATTGGGGTGTGACTAACACTTATTTTTGAAAATTGGAGCTGACACAAAATGAATGTAATAATATCAGTTTAAAATTGTTGAGTGGATGATAGGACCCCCGTAAAATTTAGGTGTCTACATTCAACTCACGTCCAACTTTAGGGGGGAGTTTATGCATTTTCTCTACTAAATATTATGCATCTTTACTTCATATGATTCGTCAAAAGATGAATACTCTATTTTGCTCCCTATAGTTAAATACTATGTTGTATGTCCCTTTCTCCCAGTTGTGAATAACCTGGAGTCATTTAAAATATTGTTGTTACAATACTATACATGATTATAATATGTTTAATTAGACATCTTTGTCTCTTTGGAGCCCGCAGAAACTTTCAAAGGGCATTAAATCTTATGTAATTGCTAATCTGGAACCGTGTAATAAATATAATAGTTAGCACTAATAATAATTGAAAACACACACAAAAAAAAAAATCAGAGTATTTTGGCCCTCTTTCATATCTCATAAGCTAATTAAAAGATCAGTCACCTTACTCAGCTCCCTTTATATAACTATATATATACATAACATAGCTTGATGAGAATCTTCATTTAGACACAAATGTTAATTAGTACTAGATCTCTCCGATCCATTATTTACTTGTCATGTTTTTCTTTGCATGCTCCTTACATTATCTAAAGGGTAATTTGACTAAATTATCTTTATTTACTTTTTGATTTCAATTTAATACTACGAATCTTTTTCACCACATAAAGGTGGAAACAAATAATTATGTATATCTCAATTTTCTAAAATAATGTAACTAAATTTGGACCTATTAACTATTTTTAGTAAGCACGATAATTAAAATGGACCGAGGAAGTATAACACTGATATTGTATAAGCGCATTATTATCGACATCTTTAAGTACTCTGAGAAAATAATTAACGGGAATTCATGATAAGAGAATTGAATCAGTAACTTGATTCAAGGTAAAACCAAAAGTACAACTTAATTAACTCCTAAATGTAGAATTCCTTTTTTTAATATACCAAATGACTAGAAAAACTAGTATTATAACCACAGAAACAATATTATGAAATTAAAGTAATTCTACTGCGGTATTAATTTGGAGAAAAAACACATTTCTTTATAGCTCAAGAATACATAACATACTTCCATTAGAATCTTTGGTAAGAAATAAATGCTAGCTATATAACTAATACTACCAATATAAATCTTTTTGAATTAATAGAGCTTGGACCTGATCATATATATAAATATCTTGGTCACGGGCTGCCTACGTACCATCATCTAATAAGCCTATAGAGGGATATATGAAGCCACACTTACGTAGTTCTTTTACATCAAATCATCAGCTGCATATATATATAGCTAGCTTAGCTTCCTATACAATTGTGATATACATATGTACCAAATATTCATGTTTAATTACGCTATATATCAACAATTTAATTCTATTACATTTCGCAGCAGAGGGTTTAAAATAATGCTATATATACTAGAAATTAGACATAAATGTTCTATTAGAAACAGAACAACGCGAGAATAACAGTACCCTTTAATCTTTATACGGGGAGGATTTCATTAGTTATGTACATTGATATTATAACAAATTTTCTATAATATCAGTGAATACATATTAATCTCTAATAGTAGGTTAGCTACTATTTTTTTCAAATTAGAGATTAAGTAATCTAATTGTATAAATATTCTTTATACATGCATAGAGCTAGTACGTACTTAAACTCACATGTAATAATGCTTAGATGATTTCCGGTAGTAGATAAGACAATTGACAGACATGGACATACAAAATAGTAACTTAATTGATTCAAGGGAAAACTAAAGTGCAAATTAAACTTAATTCCGAAATGCATATATCATGAGTCCTTTTCTTCTTGAGAAAAGATATAAGTTTCACCCTGAATTTGTTAAGAAAAATCACTTACACACTTAAATTAACCGGATAATCTATTATCTCTTTATTCTTATTTTTAGTGGAACTAACACCTCCTTATCAGACCCAAAATCAATGATAAGTTGAGCAGTGAAATACACTCGCTCCATGTCAAAATAAATTGTCACCTCTCAAAAAGGGAGCTTTACCAACAAATAAATAGATTAGCAGAGCGACGAGCAAATGAAGATCCAAAAGGCTTCTCAACAAGGATGATTTGGAGATGAGATAGATAATGATAAGGACAAAAATGAAGGTCGCCGGAATTTGATTCTCCGATGAAGTTGAGACTTTTTCAATCCATGCTTTTAGATTTTAGGATAGGATTACAAGGGTAAAAATTTGGGGAAGGTGTTTTTTTATGTGCTTTGGGAAGAGGAAATGAAATGAGCGAGGGCAAAGAAATTTCGTCAGTGCCGGTCTGTCAAAACTTCGATGAGCTTTTCACTTTTTTCCGATGGTTGTTAAAATCAATATTTTCTAATGACATGTGTATAATTAAATTTATTTTAAGCATTTTTAATTAATTTTTTCTGTAAACTACCCCGTATACACGCGCCCAAAATGTTTGGATTGCACGCATATGCCACATAGACAAAGAAGGGGGTGTTAGTTCCACTAAAAATAAGAATAAGGAGGTAATAGGTCATTCGATTAATTTAAGTGTGTAAGTGACTTTTTTGAACAAGTTCAGGATGGAATTTATGTCTTTTCTCTTTTTTCTTTAATACCAAATGACTAGAAAAACTATATATTACCATTTACCCAATAAACAGAAACAACTTTAAGAAAGTCATTCACTATATATTGGAGACAAAACACATCCCTTTTTAGTTCAAGAAATAACGTATAAGATACTTACATAAGGATATATCTTCAGTAACTAGCTAGCTATATGTAGAACTAAAACTACATGTATAAATATTTTTTAATACAATTAAGAATTAAAAGAGCTAGAGACCTAATCGTATATATTTTGGTTACAGGATGATGCCTACTTACCACCATCTACTAAACCTAAAGAGGGATATATCAAGGCACACGTAGTTCATCTATACTAGTTAGCTTAGCTTCCTATATATTTGTGATATACATATTCCAGTTTCAAGCTGCTCGATTGATCGTCTTCACTTCATAAATCTAAGTCTCTGAAATTCAACTCATTGATGAGGTCCCTCTCTCATAAATCTCTTGATCTGTTCTACCTTTTTCCTTATTATTATTAACCTCTGCAGAACTGATATTATTAATGCATGATCCTCTCATGTAGTGCTTTGTAGAAACCCAAATTCTACGGCCTGCATGACCGAAATGGTATTGTTCCATCAGCATGCGGTCTTCCATCACCTTCTTATAACTACTCTTCCTGATGAATGGATGATCAAGCAACATATCTGCAGTATATCTCAAATGGTTATCCTTTTCTAAACACTTGCCTAGAAAGTCCTTCGCATCATCAGATATATTATTCGGAATCTCCGGCATTTCATGTGCAATATTGAACTTCAATTCATCATTGCTTTTACATTCCGGCCATAACCACCTCCCGGTGAGCATCTCTACCACAATGCATCCAAAAGCCCAAATATCAACGGCTCTACCGTGAATTCCAGACACTAGAGATTCCGGGGTTGTGTATAGTAGAGTCCCTCTATGCCTATGATAGCGACCCAGCTTCTTCGACTTGTCCATATATGTATGTGCTTCAGCTGATCTCAATGACAGACCAAAATCAGCCAACTTCAAATCCGCAATATAATTTCCACAAGGGAAAACAAGTATATTAGCCGGTTTGAGATCGCAGTGGATAAACCTTTTACAATGAACATGAGAAATCCCTCTTAAGAGTTGAAAGGTGTAGTATGCAGTCTCTGATTCTCCAAGCCTCGTGTTCGACTTATGAATTAAATCATGCAAAGTTCCACCCGATGCGTACTCGAGCATGAGGTTATAAGTGTCCTTACCATTTCTACACTGACATCTTCTCCGAAGCACGCAACTACGTACTCCGACCCTCTCAAGGCATTCAATATTTGTCCTTCCACTCGGAGTGAATACGAATGTACAACTTTCGCAGAGCTCCAAATATTGTAGACGAACAGTTTATCGGCGTCGCAAGAGACACTGTTCCGTAAGAACCAGCGCCCAACACCTTAAGCTTTTTCCAATGCATTCTTTACTACTTTAATTTCTTGATTGATGACGATGAGTTTTTCTTAGCTTGCTAACACCCTATATAGGTTTTGACGAGTAACTTTTGATGCCTAAATGGCTTCTCAAATAAGGTATTTATAATGCCTTTTCTTTTCCTTATGTTATTCTATTTGGGAATGAGTTTCCTATTCTTTTTCGATTTGGGAATGAGTTTAAACAATTGTCAGGTCATAATCCTAAGTAGATTAAATTGAGAGTTCAAGTTACTATTATTTTCTTTATTTATATTAAATATTAAAGTGTAAAAATATTTAATATTTATTAAAGACATGCCTTGTCTTTTCCTATTCTTATTCCATTTAGGAATACAATATGTAGAATATTCCTTTTGTTAATGTGTAGCTAATTAAGTGATTGGAATTAATTTGAATATATTATAAGAAAAATCAATTCCATCTTTAAAAACAAGACTTTTTCCTTCACTACTACCAAATGTAATTAGATTTTAACGTGATTAAAGTCAATTAACTACTCCTAAACATTAGCATTAACAGGATTATTCTTGGAAATCGTTAGATTTTTGTCAATTATTATTCTTATTAATTGTTTCTTGTATATACTATTAAATCTTTAAAATAAATAGCTAGTTTTAGAGTATCATGCGTTCCATATGTATATTGTGTTATGAACAATGTTGTGTCGACCCAATTGCAAATTGCTCATTATTTAAAATAAAATTGTAATTTGAACAAAAAATTATTGTGGAACTTATACTATTTAGAGAATGTTAATCCACTAATCCTTTTCAATTTTAATTTTGTACAAGTTATTGGAACTTCATTGTCTCTCCTTTTTTTTTGTCATCTTAATATGTTGGCTCAATATAGCGACGATGTCTTAAACTTATAAGTAAATTTTATTTAGATCCTCAAATTATGGTATATTTTAATTGAGTACATACTTGACCACATTATAAAGTATTTTTATTAGATATTTTGACTCATGTTTTCGAATTTTTTTTGCTCATGTTCACAATCGCCCATTAAGTAAATAAGTTAACCACATAAAATTAATATGTCTCCTACTTTAAATTACTCACACATCATCATCACTTGAAAATGCATGAGGTCTTACGACTTATTGAGGCGAATGCATTTAAATTAAAGGAGGTGGAATATTTTAAGTGGCTAACTTATATATGTAATGGACGTTTGAGAACACGTACAAAAGTTTTTCAAAAGTTCAAGTTATATGTGTCTAATAGAAATATTTTATCATATGTAAGGGTGTTCAATCGAAATATATATATGTATCGTAATTTGAATATCGTCTAAATAAAATTTACTGATAAATTTAATGAATTATTGATGTATTCTGCTTAATATACTTCTATGTATTTATGAACAATTTCCATTACACTAACTGTTTCAATTATTTAAAGGACATGCTTCAAATTATTGCAAAGATAATATTAGGTCTTGTGTTAGCCAAGTTGGACATGTCGTAAGAACTAAGAAGGAGAGAGAGAAATACTTCAAAGGTAATTATATGAAACGATGAATACATTGAGTTGCTTCAAATTAAACTTTTTCTCTACAAAATTACTCCTAGGCAGATTAGATTCTGTCCTATTTCAAAAAAAAAAAAAACTTATAGATGAATACATTGAGTTGCATTAATTTATTATAATTGTAATAAATTAAAGAAAGAAAACATTAAAATTAACTAGGGCTATTTTTCCCTTGTCATCGAAAATTGGTGTCGTTTGGTATATATATATATAAATACACCTTTCATTTTAATTTGTTATTTTATTTTAACTTGACATGAAATTTGATAATGTAAAGAATTTTTTTGAGTTCTATAGTTTTAAATTAAATATGTCATGTGAAAATTTTTTGAATTAAAGAGTTGCTAAAAAATAAAAAATTATTTTTTTGAAACAAATTAAAAAAAGATAAACAAATTGCAGAGTGACTCACTATCTACCTTACACTATCGTCTTTGTATTCATTACTATCTCAACATTATTAAATTAAGAACTTGAAAAAAAATGGAGAGAATATGAGTAAAGCGGAGCCGAATCCAAATATTTGCATTATAGTATAATTTTTACATTTTTAATCGGGCCTAAATTGTTTCACAACCAAACAATCCCTAATGTCTTATATTAAGAAGACAAAGTAGAATCATCCCAGGATTATTAATTTTGGTCCTCTTTACAGCGTGACTTGTGAAAATTCAAGATTAACCAGTCTTATTGCATTTGCTGTCAAGCAGTTGACACTTTGTAGTGCAAAAAAAAGTACTCTTTCTTTTTCAAGTTCCCCAATTTTGGCTTTAGGGTCTCCGTTCTTGCTCTCTGTAGTGAATCTCAAACATTTTCAAGTTGACCCAATTCGTATTTGACGATATCTGTTCTGGGTCTCCCTCAAGATTGCTTTTTTAACACCTTTTTTGCCTTGCCGACAATTGGTCGGTGAGTTCTTGCTGGAAACATCTTTTGCTGTTTCTTGTTTGATTAACTCTTGCTTTTCTTGATTTTACAACTAGTTGTTAGTTGAGATTTGTGTGTGTTTTCTGTTGCCTAGTCTTTTAGTGAAGCAAACAATGGAAGTTCACTACTACAAGAATCCAGATTGATTTTTTGTTCTTTGAATTTCTTGTGTAAATTGCATATATATTGCTGGGATTTCACATACACTGTAATATTTTGGTTGTGGGGGTAGTTTGAGATTTGAAATTCAGTTGTGGGGTTTATGTTGGAGTACTAGTTTTCAGTTGGTTTTTGCAATTTTTGATTAATTTCATGATGGAAAAAGGTGTTGAACACTTGATATCTGCTGGGAAATCTTTGAGGGTTAATATGGAGAAATCTAAAACTTTAGGTTTATCTCTTGAAAAAGCTGGACCTAGATTAGTTGAGATTAACCAGAGATTGCCTTCTTTGGAGGCTGCAATTCGGCCGATTAGGGCTGAAAGAGAGGCTCTTGGGGCTATTGTTGGACATATTAATCGTGCTGTGGTACCTGCTGCTGCTGTTCTTAAGGTTTTTGATGCTATTCATGGGCTTGAGAAGTCATTGTCTGATCCTGAATCTGACCTACCTGGGTACCTTGGTGTGCTCAAGAGGCTTAAAGAGGCGTTAAGATTTTTGGGGGAGAATTGTGAGATGGCAATTCAGTGGTTAGCAGACATTGTGGAGTACCTAGAGGACCATAGTGTTGCTGATGGCAAGTTTATTAATAGTTTGAAGAAGGCGTTGACTTCTCTAAGGGAGTTGCACAGTGGGGAGGGTGGGAATCGCCTTGACGGAGGACTTCTTGAGGTTGCATTGGATAGATTGGAGAATGAGTTTAGGCGGTTACTGACTGAAAATAGTGTTCCATTGCCAATGTCTATTCCGGACTTACCAGGTGAACAAGCCTGCATAGCTCCATCCCCTCTGCCTGTGGCTGTTATAAAGAAGCTACAGACTATACTTAGCAGATTGGTTGCCAATAACAGGCTTGAAAAGTGCGTGTCTATCTATGTTGAGGTACGGAGTTCTAATGTCAGGGAAAGTTTGCAGGCACTTAATTTGGATTACCTCGAGATTTCAGTCTCCGAGTTCAATGACGTGCAGAGCATAGAGGGGCACATTGCTAATTGGGGTAAGCATCTAGAGTTTGCTGTGAAACATCTTTTAGAGGCCGAGTATAAACTCTGTAATGATGTATTTGAAAGATTAGGATTGGATGTGTGGATGGGCTGTTTCGCTAAAATAGCTGCCCAGGCAGGTATTCTTGCATTCCTTCAGTTTGGAAAAACTGTTACAGAGAGTAAGAAGGATCCAATTAAGATGTTAAAACTGTTAGATATCTTTGCATCTTTAAACAAACTGAGATTGGATTTCAATCGGCTCTTTGGTGGAGCTGCATGTGCTGAAATCCAGAAGTTGACGAGAGATCTCATCAAGAGGGTGATTGATGGGGCTAGTGAGCTCTTCTGGGAACTTCAGGTTCAAGTTGAATTGCAGAGGCAAATGCCACCTCCTCCAGATGGTAGTGTCCCGAAACTTATCATCTTTATCACCGACTACTGCAATAAGCTGCTTGGAGATGATTATAAGCCAATTCTCACCCAAGTTTTGGTAATTGAAAGAAGTTGGAAGCGTGAAATATTTCAAGAACGGCTTCTCTTTGATGAGCTACTGAATATTATGAGAGCTGTTCAGCTTAATTTAGAGACATGGTCCAAGGGATACAAAGATAAGACCTTGTCATACGTGTTCTTGGTGAACAATCATTGGCATCTTTACAAGCATATGAAAGGCACAAAGCTTGGTATTCTTTTGGGAGATTCTTGGTTGAGAGAACATGAAGAGTACAAGGAGTATTATTCTGCCGTCTTCGTGAGAGAGAGCTGGGCTAAGCTTCCTGCTCTATTAAGCCGGGAAGGTCTTATTCTCTTCTCTGGTGGGCGTGCCACTGCTCGTGATCTTGTTAAGAAAAGATTAAAAGCTTTTAATGAAGCTTTTGATGACATGTATAAGAAGCAGTCTAATTGGGTCATACTTGACAAAGAACTAAGAGAAAAGACATGCCAGCTAATCAGTCAAGCAATTGTACCTGTTTATCGGAGTTACATGCAGAACTACGGGCCATTGGTTGAACAAGAAGGAAGTTCCAAATATGCAAAGTACACTGCTCAGTCTTTGGAGAAAATGCTGAATTCTCTTTTTGTTCCAAAGCCCACGAGACATGGTAGTTTCAAAGTTCGAGTACCTAGTGGAAAGTTCAACAATAACGTTGCAGATCAGAATCAGACTGCTATCGTTAAGTAACTGTGAGTTTTTTAATCCTCGGGGCAAAGTTTGATCAGTAAATTTGTCAATTAGACCTATTCATTTTGCTTATGTATTTACTCATTCATTTATTCACAAACTAAGCATTAGTACCATCCCCTAAATTGTTGTAGCTGTATTGTACAATGGATACGTACAAAATTCAGAAATTTAGCAACTGTATAATGTTTCTTTATAATATCTCCATATAAATTTGCAGAAGAAAGACAATGACTGAACCTTTAGAACAACTTGTTAATTGTGCTGTTAGATGGAAATGTTATTTTGTATTAGACCCTTGAGTTTTACAGGAACAATGACTTCAATAAAGAAAAAATGTGTGCTCTACGAGGGCATCAACATTTTCTCTTTGGACTTGAGCTGACTACTGGCTGAGGCAATGAACTATCATGTTGTAATGAGATAATTTTATCATTTTTGTTTGGCCAGTAGTCACTTGAGCCGAGGGTCTCTCAGAAACAGCCTCTATACCTCCACGAGGCGAGGTAAGGTCTGTGTACACCCTACCTCTCCGGACCCCACCTCTGTGATTATATTGGGTATATATTGTTGTGGTGTTGTTGTTAGGCCAATGGCAAAATAGACTCGTCTCCTTGTCTCAGGTCATCCTAATTCGCGGGGTTCCATCCATACTCTTGTAGTTGTTAAAGTACACACTATTTGAGCCCCTTTGATCGTTGATCGAGCATATGTAGTAACTTGAAGGCCGAGTTGGACAAAGTACTTGTGTTTCACGCGTATAAAGGCAATTTTTGTCATAATGCGGGAAATTATGCTTAATCAACCCAAACATTAACGTGATATCGAAATTTTATGTTGATAAACGCTTCAAAGAAATTAGTTTGCAAAATGAAATCTTGATATTCTGTTTGTTACTATCAGTGGCGTATGCAAATGCAAAAAAATTCATAAGCGCTGTCATTGAATAAATGGTTAAATTAATGGATAATATCATATTGATAAAAAAAACAATTAAAAATACATTAATACATTGTCTTTAATTACATTTTCTGAAAGAAAAAGAAAGCAAAATAATTCTTAGCAAGAGTAGTAAGGTTGGTGATTGCCTAGTAATTTCAATATTCATATTGGTGACCAATTTTATTCTTATATTATATTCTTTTTGATTACCAAATAAGCCTTGAAATATTATCTTTTAAATTGATAAAAGAATCTTGAAAAGATGTCATTTTAAAACTCAATTGTTAAACAAAGAAATAGAGGGACATGGAATAGCAATGTAGCTATACTACGAAGAATTTAATGTCTATTTGACCAAACTTTCTAATTTCACTTATATTAAAATGTACTTTTCTTTGTATATTTAAAGAGTCACACTTTCAACAAATCGATACAACCTGATCAATAAATAGTTTCTCACCAAAATAATATCTAACAGTATGTTTTTATACATTGATGTATAATATACATATTTTATATATAATTAATATATATATTTTATATATTTAATTAGCGATTATAATTATTTTCAACCAAACAATCTAATATGTTAAAAGCCTTTAAAAAATCTAATGACATTAAATAAAAATATACATCTATTTATTGATTTTGATCTGTAAAGCTAATGCACCCGTCGTGGGTGATAATAAAAATATATTTATACTACTAAGGATTTAGTGCGCCAGTGGCGTAGCCACATACATTGAACACGCTTTGTCAAAAAATTACATTGTATATATAGAAAAGTATGCGAAGTATATAAGTCATAAATTATTTTTCCGTGTGTATATATTAATTTTTAAATACTCTGAACGAAATTTTTAACTTCGTCACTGTTAGTGCCAATGGCCATACTTCCAAAATTCTCTTATTTCTTTCAAATAAAATTTCAGAAAGAAATACTTTTGGATAGTACTATTGTAGATTTGTATTTGAGCTAATAATGTCAATGTAAAAAGTGTAGGGGATGAAAATGTGTAAATATATATATATAATCTGGCTTAATCTCATAGGGGTCATTTGGTAGCTTAATTATACACCTTATTGAGTAATAGAAGAATTATAGGTGGATAAACATAATTAAAGACAGAATTATCCTTAACGTTACTAATACACGTTTATGTACATGTTAATTTGAAAGCTGAAAAGGAGGAACTAAAAAGCCGGTTAATCTCTACTAGTTTAGCTATTATCACGCATCAACAGCCATTCTTTATCTCTTTTCACTTAAGCTTTCTCCTATGCCTTTTCTCTTCCATTAATTAATCCTCCTCTAATTAATTTCACTAAATTGATGCATTTGGCAAAATGTATGTATTCCTCTCACTTTAATTCCTTCTTCACCAAAGCGATTCTGAAAATTCCATGAAGTGAAAAGTGTAAGTCTCTATTTGTGGCTCTTGTTGATTTTGTTCGTTAATTTCTACCATGTTGTGTTTTTTATTATGCATTAAAATCAAATAGAGAGCATCCAAATGATTTTTATCATGTCTAAATAAACCAAAATCAATTACAATGGTAAGTATGGAAGAGTAATTATGGACAGGTTTGTCCATTAAGAATAATGAATTTGATCTTTTTCAGAACTTTGTTATATTGAATAGTTGGGAGGGGAGCCTTGACGTAACTAGTAAAATTGCCTTCATATGAGCAGGAGGTCATGTGTTCGAGCGGTGAAAATAGTCTCTTGCAGAAATGTAGGGTAAGGTTGTACAATAGAGCATTGTGGCCCGCCCCTTTCTCTGACCCACGCATAGCCGGGAGCTTAGTGCACCTTGCTATTATGTTATAGTGAAGGCTAATGATCTGTACTCTCTTGAGACACTAGTTCAATCTCTTAAGTTTCTTAGCTCTAAAAACATTGTACTAGAGAAATATTCAGAATTTAATAATTGTCGAAATTTAGTGATTTTTCACATATATATTATTGAAAAATACCAGAATTGCTTGCTAAAAGATCAGACCAAATTCAATCATATTTAGAATGCTAGATTCGATTTTCTAGTGATTCGCCATATTTAATTCCTTAAGATGAGTCTATGGCCAACTCGAGGATATAATCTTTTCTTAGATAAACACCTTGTAACATAATTTGTTGTTCTGTTTTTCATGTTAAGCAATCACCTAACAGGTTCTTTTCTATGATTCTGTAACAGTGCATTGAAATAGCAACAAAACAAAAAAAAAAGATGTCGTCCAAACCAGCTCCTTATGTACCCAAAAACGTCCTCATAACGGGTGCAGCAGGCTTCATTCCCTCACATGTAACCAATAGATTGACCAAGCTATATCCTAACTACAGGATTGTTGCTCTTGACAAGCTCGATTATTGTTCGAGTCTAAAAAATTTGGAGCCAAGTTACTCATCTCCAAATTTCAAATTTGTCAAGGCTGATATTACGAGTGCTGATCTTATCAACCATCTTTTGGTTGAGGAGAAGATTGACACAATTATGCATTTTGCAGCACAGACTCATGTGGATAATTCATTTGGAAACTCATTTGAGTTCACGATCAATAATATTTATGGTACTCATGTGCTTCTTGAAGCTTGTAAGTTGACTAAATCCATCAAGAGATTCATTCATGTTAGTACAGATGAAGTTTATGGTGAGACTGATTTGGAGACTGACATTGGCAATCCTGAAGCTTCTCAACTCCTTCCTACTAATCCATATTCCGCAACTAAGGCTGGAGCTGAAATGCTTGTCATGGCTTACCATAGGTCTTATGGCCTACCGACAATCACAACCCGAGGGAATAACGTGTATGGTCCAAATCAGTTCCCTGAGAAGTTGATTCCAAAGTTTATTATTCTTGCAATGAAGGGTGAGCGTTTGCCAATTCATGGTGATGGAACAAACGTTAGGAGCTATTTGTACTCTGATGATGTTGCTGAGGCATTTGATGTGATACTGCATAAAGGGGTGATTGGCCATGTGTATAACATTGGCACTAAGAAGGAGAGGCGAGTTTTGGATGTGGCTGAGGACATATGCAAATTATTCGGCCAGAACTCTCAAGAAGTTATCGAGCTTGTCCAAGACAGGCCCTTTAATGACCAAAGGTATTTCCTGGATGATCAAAAGCTTAAGAAGTTAGGGTGGCAAGAAAGGACCCCTTGGGAGGCAGGACTAAAGATGACCCTGGATTGGTACACCAAAAATCCTGATTGGTGGGGTGATATAACCGGAGCCCTTCACCCACATCCGAGAATTTCAAACATTATGCCTTCACATGATGAAGGGTGTCTGTTGCAGCTTGTAAAAGGAAGCAAGAAAGGTTGTGGCTCAGACTTGAAGTTCTTGATTTACGGAAGAACTGGTTGGATTGGAGGGTTGTTAGGAAAGATTTGTGAAGAACGTGGAATAGCATACGAGTATGGGTTAGGACGTCTGCAGGATAGGAATTCTCTGATGCATGACATGATAAGAGTAAAGCCAACCCATGTTTTCAATGCGGCTGGTGTTACTGGGAGGCCTAATGTGGATTGGTGTGAATCACATAAAGTAGAGACAATTAAAACTAACGTTGCTGGTACACTAACTTTGGCTGATATATGTAGACAGGCGGATATCTTGGTGATGAATTTCGCGACTGGTTGCATATTTGAGTATGATGAGCGACACCCTCTAGGCTCAGGCATCGGATTCAAGGAGGAAGACAAACCAAATTTTACAGGATCCTTCTACTCGAAGACCAAAGCCATGGTAACTAGTTTATTTCCATTGAGCATTTTGTTACTCCTCGCTAATTGTTTAATATTTCAATTGATTTGCGCCATCACTTGCATTTTGTTTCCCATAACTTAAAAGATTTGCGGAACTTGAAGCATTTACAGATAGCTGTTTTAGTTGCCATTTCTATAATTAATGGCCTTTTCTTTGGTAACAATGAAACAACAGGTGATGTCTAAGTTTAGTTGATGTATAAATCTGGCTTTAATGCAGCGACTGCAAATACATTTACATTTTGATTAGATTTCTAGAACATCACAGCTGAAGCATTCTGTAATATCTGCAGGTTGAGGAGCTTCTGAAAGAATATGAAAATGTTTGCACCCTCAGAGTAAGAATGCCAATATCATCCGATCTTAGCAACCCGAGAAACTTCATCACAAAGATAACGCGTTATGATAAAGTGGTGAACATCCCAAATAGCATGACAGTGCTAGATGAGCTGCTACCGATCTCTATTGAAATGGCAAAGAGAAACTGCAGAGGTATATGGAACTTCACCAATCCAGGAGTTGTGAGTCACAATGAGATTTTAGAGATGTACAGAGACTACATTGATCCAAAATTCAAGTGGCAAAATTTTAATCTTCAAGAACAAGCTAAAGTGATCGTTGCACCAAGAAGTAACAACGAGCTTGACATGACAAAGCTTAAAAAGGAGTTTCCAGAATTGCTATCGATCAAAGATTCTATCGTCAAGTATGTCTTCGGACCTAACAAAAAAACATAAAACTTTTTTCAAAATTGTATTGTAGTTTTTTTTTTCTTTTTCATTTTCATCAATCTCTGTCACAGTTGCTTGAGATTGTAGTTTTAGATACATAATGTGATTCACGAACTTCTAATTTTCCTTTTCTTGACATGAACTATCAGTACTATAAACTATTTTGTTGTTTTATTATGTTTTCTCCACTGTTTTCTTCTTCTTTGCTGCACTTGAACCGAGGGTCCTTAGGAAACAGCCTTGGTAAGGTCTGGGTATACTCTACCCTCCTCAGACCCAAGTTATGGATTTCACCGGATATGTTGTTGTTGTTGCTGTTGTTGTACTATAAACTATTTTGGTCTGAAATTCTGCTTTTGCGAGTCAATCTTGTGGGTTTAGAATTGTTAGAGTGAGTGAAAGTCCCACAGTGATTGGGGGGCGATCCTTCTCTCATGAGCTAGCTTCTGGGGTTGAGTTATGCCTAGGTATCATATCTTTACAGGAATTTTTATTTCATTTTATATTTATTTTTTGTGGTAAAATGTGAAAATACAAGGGAAAGGTATTCTGGAACAAGTTTAATGTATTAATGTTGCAAGTATTGAAAAATTCTTTTAGAATTAGCTATGCCCTTTATTGTTTAAAAGATACTCCCTCTGTTTCAATTTATTTGGCTTACTTTCCGTTTTCGTACGTTTCAAAAAGAGTGTCTCTTTCCCTTTTTAGCAACTCTTCAATTCCAACTTTTCACATGACATTTTGGTACATTTGACATATCTTTAATTTTTAACCACAAGATTCAAAAGTCTTCTTTACTTTTTTAAACTCCATGTCAAGTCAAAATAGGTCAAACAAATTGAAATGGAGGGAGTCAGTACTTGGGAGATTTTTATTTCAATACATACAGAATTTACTGACTTAGCAGTTAGCTGGACATTTTTCACAAGTTGTGAATATTCAGTAGAAAAAATTACATAACACACCAATATTAGAGACCTAACTACGTTCCATGAGGCCTAATTACGTTTCATGCCTATAGTTTAAATCAATTACGCTCCTTGCCAATTAGTCAAAACTATTGGTATAGTCTCTCCTTCTCCCATCTATCTCTATCACCACTCTCCTCCCTCTCTCCCCTCTCCCTCCTTCTCGCTGCCTCTCTTCCTCCCTCTTACGAATTGTATTTTCTATTTATTGATACGAATTGCATTTGCATTCGTTGATACAATTGAATATAAATTGTATTTGTATTTGTAATGTGTATAATACAAAGAGGAGAAAAAGAGAAATTGTATTCGTTTATACGAATTGTGTTTTCTATTTGTTGATACGAATTGTATTTGTATTCGTTGATACAATTGAATACAAATTGTATTTCACTTACGAATTGTATTTGTATTCGTTGATACGATTGAATACAAATTATATTTCGTTGATATGAATCGTACTTGTATTCGTTGATATAATTGAATTCAAATCGTATTTCATTGATACGAATTGTAAATATTAAATACAAAAAAAGAAGAAAGAGAGAGGAAACAGAAAAAGAAAAAAAAAAGAGTTGCAATGATGATAACATTTACCCAGCTCATTATGAGACCTTATTTGTTAAGGTCTGGGAATATACTCCATTTCCAACACATATATCTGAGCTTCGCCTTAGAAAAGAAGAGAAAAAAAAAGAGAGAGAAAAGCGAGGAAGAAAGAGAAGGAGAGAAACAGAACAGAAATTTGGTATGAATTGTAATTAGAAAAGTGTTGGTATAAAAGCCTAATTAATTTTAATTGGACGGGTATATTTGAAATTTGCTCCAGTAGGTATGAAGAAATAACAAATTAAGTTAAATGACAATAAGTTGGTAATTTGTGCGACCAATTACTTTTAAGTTGTATGTTTCAAAATGCTAATGTTAGCAAAAATCAACATACTCATTTGTTTTTTTCTTTTGGTACGTTTAAGAATATGAATGTTACTGAGAAATTTTAAGTTTGATTCAGAAAAAAACTTTTTTTATTTTAACGCATTAACTTAGTAAACCTTTCGGAAACTATAAAGTTTTAAAAAAACAACTTAATCCCATCCCTCACACTTGTTAGAAGTGATAGTCAATTTGGGGCCACTATTTAAGTCATCTTCCAGAGTTTCGTGCATAAAATCTTACAAATCTACTACTTTGTAAATACTTTAGATGTACGTTACAAAAAATTTAAATTTTCGTGTTTGAAGATACAAATTTTGAGCAGTGTAAATTTCAAAAAATACCGAGTCGCAAACTTCAAACAATTGGATCTGAAGTTCCTATGTCACAGTGTAAATTTTAGATAATTGTGATTGAAGTTCGTGCAAACTTCAAACGATTATGACTGAAGTTCTCTTTGTAACAGTGCAAACTTCAGACAAACGCATCCAAAGTTCACCTAAACACTCTTAAAACTCCAGAAAATTGTGATTGAATTCTTCCGCTCTAGTGCATATTTCAGACAATCGGATCTGAAGTTTCTATATCGCATTGCAAATTTTAAATAATTGTAACTGAAGTTTGTGCATACTTCAAACGATTATGATTGAAGTTCTCCTCGTAACAGTGCAATCTCAGACAAATACATTCAAAGTTTGACTAGAGCACTCTTAAAACTCCAGAAAATTGTGACTGAATTCTTTCGTGCCAATGCATATTTCAGACGATTGTGATTGAAATTCTCCCCATGACAGAAAAAACTTCAGATAATTGCATCTGAATTTGCAGTCCTAAAACTTCAGAAAAAATTTCAAATCTCTTGATTATTTATGTGAGATGTCATTCATTATTAGTTAGTGTTCTAAATTCTAGCCTGTCATATGAGGTCCCAACCCAAGTGTTGAACTTTTAAAATATCACACTCCATGAGTAGGGTAGTACTATATCATTTGCTAAGCCTCTGAGGAGAAGATTAAACATCCAGTCAAATATTGGTTATGAGTTCTTTTTCTCCTTTTTGTTTCCCTCCACCCCCCTCCGCATCATTTATTAAAATAATGATCTCATTAATGTCTATTTTAGCAAAATTATCAATCAGAGTCATTGTTAACCATTAATTATTAAGGCGTATTCTCAAAATCTCTACATCTACAGTTGTGGCAATAGCGCTTCCCCACCTCCCTCCTTTTTTTTTTTTGAAATAAGGGATTGAAATAAAGAAGGAAAGAGAATTTGAAATTGGTCAAGGAATTATTACGGGCTAAGTTATATAAGATATCGCGAGATAGTCTGAGTTAAAGAGAAAAATATGATGTGTACTGTTATTTAATCTGCTTTTGTAAAAACTTTAATAATTTTTCAACTAGTTAATTATAACATTAACACTTTTAGGTATTTAAATTTTTTCCTTACTAGTTAGGACTAAAATTTGCCTTTAAAAACAGTTAGATGATTTGATGATTATTTTTCTTACAAACAAATTGAACCCACTGAACTAATGAGGACAAAATTTAAATACGCCATTTGCACAAATGAGCCACTTACCTTTAAATAGGTTGATTTTTATTTGAGAAAAATTAAGAAGAATAACTATTCAATCATTTTATTAATTAAAATTGGCCTAATTATTAGCGTATTACCCGTATAGTCTTATTAATCTTTGGTCCCCACTCCTTTTTCCTCTTTCACTTCGACTTTTTTAATTATCATTCCCTTCTCTCTCTATTATACGAGATTAATTAATACACACTGACGGTATAAGATTTTCTTTACACCATCATCAGGTGACATTACCGCAATTGTCGGTTACTAACCATTTATATCTTCTTCTTTTTTTCTTTTTTGTTTTTAATCCTTTTTTCTCCGTAATTCTCTCTTTTCTTCAGATCTATTTTTATGTATCTCTATCTAAATTCTTCCACCATTCTTACAACTTACAAGCAGTCAGCTCTCTTCACATTTTGCAATTTTTTTTAGTTAAATCTTATTGTCTGTAGATAAATCCCTTTCCTAAGTTCCCTTTTAGGGGCCTACCGAGGGGTTCCTCTGGCCCAGAGATCTTTATCATTAATGCAACCTTCATTTTGCTCATTCATGGAGTTGTATTTAGTACTAAAACTAGTTATTCAACTTGAATAATTGGTTATGGTGCTACAACTTTCTTCTAAAAAATAGTGTATGTTGGAAATGGCTAAAAGGAATTTCTTTTTTACTTGTCACAATTTTTTTTTTGAGAATCAATGATATGAACATTGAGCAACATTTTAAGATGTATTTTTTCATTATTGATATGAGAAAAATTATAACTTATAATACTTTTCGTATAATTTTTGAATATGTAAATTTTAATTTGAAGATATCGAATTAAGCTAATCTAGTTTAACTTTAAAAATTAATCAAATTATCTCTTAAGAAACGAAACGTGACATTTATTTTAAAATGGAGGGAAAATATGAAACAGAAATGGGGAAAAAAGAGCAGAGAGTAGTGATTGTAATTGCTTCAATGGTGTTGGATACACAGAAAAAATTAAAGTTTTGAAAATAAAGAAGAGACAGTAGAGGGCATGGAATTTTTGGTAAATAGAGTTACAATCCTAGTTAAATTCTGATAGAATAAATATAGTGTTTAAATTGCCTTATACTACTAATTTCCTTATTTAAAATTTATTAAATTACCTGATTGTGTAAAGAAAATCTTACACCGTCAATTTTAGGTAAAATTCATTCTCCCACAAATTCCATTTGTAATTAATGAAAATATTTAAAGAATCCTTTTGTGATTTTTTTTTCTTTTCTTCTTTCATTTCTTCTATTATTGACAATAAATTATATCTCTAGCCTATTAACTTTTTAAAATAATGAAAACAAGTTATTAATTAATTAATTTATAATATTTATTCAATATTCTTGAGCTCAATATTAGAACAGCTTACTAATAGGATAGCCTAGATATTTATTGTATCGCTGAGTCAACACATTAGGTAGTTAGAAACTGTTCTAGTTAGCTAGAAAGTTGTTAGTAGGTTGTTGTCTAGATTAGATATTTTCTAATACTCTACTCTATTTGTATATAAACGATTGCTTAGCGGATGATTGAAGTTTAACAGTTCATTTTACCAATTCTGGGAACTACAACATATCCTCTTCTCTCTCTCTCTTTCTCTGTCTCCCATTGATCTCTCCTCTTTCCTTCATCACAAACTTGATATGGTATCAGAGCTTGGTAACTGGAGGAGGAGATAATCGACTTCATTTTTCCTTTGACTGACAAATACGTCGGTGAAGAGATTCCACATATACAAAACAGTGCAGGATTTGCACTCCATCGTTGTTCATCTCAAATTTCTTCAGATATCTACATACACAAGGTCTACAAATCACAAAATAGATCGTTGTGTAGTGTGAAAATCTCGAGTGTTATGAAAGTCTTTGATTGCTTCGAATCTTCATCAAAATCGTTGGAAAAACAATGGCGACGACTGGTGATCAAAAACCCTAATACTTCTCATGTGCCTACGGCAGAGGAAATCAGAAATCTCAATTTCGCTACTACTAGCTCCAATTTCACTACTACTAGCTCTGCAGTCGACACGAGCAATCCTCTCTATATTCATCACTCTCTGATAATCCCAGTGCTACTTTGGTACCTGCACTCTTCGATGGAGTAGGTTATCGATCGTGGAAGAGAAGTGTCCTGCGATCTCTTTCAGTTAAAAACAAGTTAGGTTTTGTCAATGGAGAATGTAAAAAGTCAGACTCACAGAGTGCAATGGAGCTACGCCAGTGGGAAAGGTATGATGACATGGTAACAGCCTAGATTCTGAATTCTCTAGTGAAAGAAATTGTAGATAGTGCTGAATACATGTGCAACTCTCAGGAACTGTGGGCAGAATTGGAAGATCGCTATGATTAGACAAATGGAGCGAAGTTATATCAAATACAGAAGGAAATAAGTGACCTAAATCAAGGAACATTGGACATCACAAGCTACTATACATGGATGAAGAAATATTGGGAAGAAATCAATACAATTGCACCTAAACATCAGTGCACATGCCAATGTATCTGCGGGGGTAAGGACCTCATGTACAAAGTGGAGCAAGATAGAAGACTGATTCAATTCCTTATGGGACTGAATGAAGTCTATACTATAATCAGAGGTAGCATACTTATGATGACTCCATTACCTACTACGGGACAAGCATTTGCACTCTTGGTGCAGGAAGAGAAACAGAGGGAACTCAGACCAAGCAATCAAACTTTTGGTGAATCTTCTTCTATGAGCATGAGTATTGGAGATGGAGGTACTAACAGAAGAAACTTCAGAACAAATTACACTGCAGGCAATTCCACTGGAAATGACAAAGGTAGACCTTACTATGATCATTGTAAGAAGTTTGGGCATACCAAAGAAAAATGTTACAAGTTGCATGGATATCCCCCTTCAAACCAATAGTATAACCAAAGGGGGAGTAAGCCTCAAGGTTATAACCAAAACAATAAATATCAGGGTCATAATAAAAACTTCAATACTCAAAATAATCAGAAAAGTTCGGGATACAACCAGGGATACAAATTTGGAAAAGGAAAGGGAATTGCAACAAATGCACATGGTATGGATCCTTATATGCTGTCTGTGAGGAATGAAGGAGTGTAACCTTGCAATGGTGATCAACAGATAAAGTTCACAAGGGATCAATATGGTCAATAATGAGCTTGCTCCAGCAATTTGGATCCAATAGCCCAGGAAACACCTCAAACAATGATTTGGAACTGCAAACTTTGCAGGTATGGTAGCTTGCACCTCTTCTACAGATTTTGATAAGTTGTCTTGTGAATGTTTTAAGTCAAGTGCAGATATATGGATTATATACACATGAGCTTCACATTATATGACCTTCAACAGGAACCATCTCTCAAACATCATACGTTTGCCATATCCTTTATTAGTTAGGTTGCCAAATGGTTACCAAGTAAAGGTTACAGAGATTGGTAATATAGTAATCACAACTAAGATCATCTTGTATAAGGTATTTCTAATACCATCTTTCAAGTTTAACCTTCTTTCTGTTAGCTTCCTGGTAGAACATCTGAAATGCATTGCTTCTTTCTCTGACACAACTTGCCTTCTACAGGGCCCTTCTCAGAATAGGTCTCTGGAGATTGGTAGGTTGCATGATGGATTGTACTTCCTGTGCTAAAAATGCATGAAGAAAGGAAACCATGATGCAGGACAGAGACAATTTTTTCCTTATTTCTTATCTTTGTCTAGTCAAGTCAATAAAATGCATTGTACATGTCCCTTCTCATTCATTTTGTCCTACTTCCATTATACAGAATACTACATGTCTTCCTGAGTCTCATTCTCTTACTCCCATTGTAAAGAACACCGTTGATAGCAATAAAAGCAATGCATCATCTTTTAATCCTCAAATGTCTCTATGTGCATCTGATGAGACCAATGTTGATCTGTTATTGCATCATAAACTAGCCATGTGCCTTTTATCAAAATGAAAGGAATAACCTCTATACCTGTTAAATTTTCTCCAAAACAACCCTTCACCTGTACTATCTGCCCCATGGCTAGACAAACCAGATTACCCTTCCTTGATAGAACCACAAATACCAAAGAAATCTTTGAGTTGGTCCATATTTATTTGTGGGGACTTTACCATGGTAATTATAAATACTTCATTACCATAGTAGATGACTGCATTAGGTCCACTTGGACTCATCTACTTAGCTGCAAGAGTAATGCACTTCACATAATCAAAGCCTTTGTGAAAATGGTTGAGAGCCAGTTTAAAACCAATGTAAGAATCATAAAGACTGAAATGGTCTAGAATTCAATAATAATGAAACATTCATATTCTTTCAGTCCAAAGGAATCCTTCATCAGAAAACTTACCCATACACACCACAATAAAATAGTGTAGCAGAAAGAAAGCCACAAATATCTCCCAAAGAAGCTAGATCATTGTTATTTCAATCCAAATTACCCTTAAGGTATTGGGGAGAGTGTATATTAACAACAACTTACCTTATAAACAGGTTGCCATCTTCTTCCATCAACAAGAAATGTCCTCCTTTTGAATTGCTACATAAATACAAGCCCGCATCTCACACCTAAGAACCTTTGGATGCCTTTGTTATCCCACTTTAACAAAGCCCACAAGGATAAATTTGAAGCCAGAACTACACCTCATGTCTTTATAGGTTATCCCTTTGGTGTGAAAGGTTACAAGGTGCTTAGTCTGGCCACTAGAAAAACACTGGTTTCAAGAGATGTGATTTTCTATGAGTCTGTTTTTCCTTTTTCTTTTTAGTCTGATAAATATCATCCTCCCAAGAGTCATACCTTTTCAGATGAAGATTGGTCATATTTTATGCATAGTGATCATAGTTGTGATACAATTATACCATTGTCTGAACCCTCTGGACCATTGTCTGAACCCTCTGAAACCTCAATCACACATTTGCCTGAAACTTCTGGAACCTCACCTCTAGAACCCAATCTAGTTGACCCTAACAGCCCTAACCTGGATACTATCATGCCCTCTGATCATACCTCTACCACAATTGCTGATCCTACTCATAACCCTATGTCCACAGAACCTAGGAGATCACTCAGGACACCAAAACTTCCAGCATATCTCACTGATTATATTCACCCCATCACAAAGCCAAAATCACATTGCACCCTGTATAATTGCTTCTTTTCTAACTATCATATTGCATCCACTGCATTAACTCCTGATAGTCAGCAACTTGTACATAAATTGTATCTTGATAATGAACCAACCTCTTATGAAGAAGCAGTTTCATATCCTTCTTGGAAAACAATAATGACACAAAAGTTTGAGGCACTTCATGCCAATCAAACTTGGGATCTTGTCCCATTGCCTCATGGGAAAAGAACCATTGGGTGTAAGTGGGTATATAAGATAAAACATAAGACAGATGGGAGCATAGAAAGGTTCAAAGTTAGGCTGGTAGTAAAGGGGTACACTCAACATGCAGGGATAGACTACACTGAAATATTCTCTTCAGTTGTAAAAATGACAATTGTGAGAGCTTTGATTGCTACGGTAGTTAAGAAGAAGTGGGAAATATTCCAACTAGATGTTAACAAAGCTTTTATTCATGGGAATCTTTATGAAGAAGTATACATGAAGGTGCCTAAAGGACTTGACACTGATAAACTTGGTCTAGTTTGTAAGCTGAATAGATCCTTGTATAGTTTAAAACAGGCTAGTAGGCAGTGGTATGAAAAATTAACTGAAGCTTTAAACTCTAAGGGTTTTACTCACTCCATGCATGACTACTCATTGTTCTATAAGAAATCTGGACCCTTATCTGTTTTTGTAGCTGTGTATGTAGATGATGTGCTGCTTACAAAAACTGATGCTCATGAAATATCAAAATTGAAAGAGTTCTTGAATGACACTTTTAAGATCAAAGACCTAGGCAAGTTGCATTACTTCCTAGGACTGGAAGTTCTTTATAAAGATAATGGTGTTCTTATATCTCAAAGGACGTTTGTGTTAGATCTGCTAAAAGAATTTGATTGTCAACATCAGACTTGTCTCTCATCTTCTTTGAACCCAAATGTCAAGCTCAGGGCAAAGGAAGGGACCCCCTTGTCTGATCATGGTTTCTATAGAAAGCTAGTTGGGAAAGTTAACTTTCTAAGCAATACAAGATTGGATATAGCTTATGGGGTACAACACCTAAGTCAATTCATGCAGGATCCTAGAGCCCCTCACCTGCAAGTTGCTTATCATATGTTGAGGTACCTGAAAAGGATCATACTCTAGGTGTTTTTATGTCCAGCATTGCTGATTATTCCATCAAAGCTTATTGCGACTCAGATTGGGTTGCATGCCCTGATTCAAGGAAGTCAGTCTCAGGTTATATTGTGCTCCTTGGTGATAGTCCAATCAGCTGGAAATCAAAGAAACAAGAGACTATCTCATTCTCCTCAGCAGAGGCTGAATACAGAGCACTACGAAAAGTTGGTGGTGAGTTAGTATGGTTGAGTCGATTGCTTACTGATTTCACAGTACCCTTTCCTAGCCCTATCCTTGTGTTCTGTGATAGCCAGTTTGCCCTTCATATTGCTAGAAACCCTGTTTTTCATGAAAGAACCAAACAGATAGAGGTCGTTGTCACTTTGTGAGGACTATGCTACAAGCAGGACTGATTTCCTTCCTCACATTGGGACAGGAGCACAACTTGCAGACATTCTCACCAAAGCCCTCATTGGTGTCAAGCATTCTGGGATTCTCAACAAGTTGGTTGTCATTCCATCACTTCCAACTTGAGAGGGGTCTTGAGCTCAATATTAGAACATCTTACTAATAGAATAACCTAGATATTTATTGTATCGCCGAGTCAGCACAATAGGTAGTTAGAAACTATTCTAGTTAGTTAGAAAGTTGTTAGTGGGTTATTGTCTAAATTAGATATTTTCTAATGCTCTATTCTACTTGTATATAAACGATTGCTTAGCGAATGATTGCAGCTTAACAGTTCATTTTCCCAATTATGGGAACTACATCATATCCTCTTCTCTCTCTCTTTCTCTATCTCCCATTCTCTCCTTTTCCTTTCATCACAAACTTGATAAATATAGTTTATATTGCAATTGTGCAAGTTCCCATAAAAATATTCTCATCAAATTTTAAGGAAGTTAAATAGTTCTTTTTTTAAAAAAAAAGAAGATAATAGAGTTATTCGGATTTTGACTTAACTGTTTACTTTTTGGCTTTAAGTTTCATAGAAATAATGTAAATATATTGTTTAAACATTATTATATATTGTTTATATTGTTCATTCTTAATTTTTATTCTTCAAATGGCTGATTTTTAAGTATTACTCTTTACCAATTGAATTTATGTTTAGTGGAGCATGATTTTATTAGAAATTGAATTTATGTTTAGTGGAGCATGATTTTATTAGAAATTGAAGTTATGTCCGAGCATAACTTATTAGATATTATGATACGAAAATATAAACTTATGTTGTGCTATAAATTATTTATTATGAGGAGCAAATAAAGAGTCATTCGCACGAAATGCTCTATATATAGTAGTCATACTATTGGGTGAGCCCTCCCGCTCAATAGAACACCAAATCCAGCCCCCTTGTTCTTTTCTTCTTCAAATTCAATAGGGTTTCAGGTATGCCTCTCCTTTCCCAATTTTGAAATTATTGTTAATTTCACTGAATTGGAAAAAGAAAATCTGTTATTCTTCTGCAACTTTAAGCCGAAGGTTCTACTGATTTTGTTATTCTTCAATTTCTCTGTGATGTATTTCCAACTTTGCATAGCTTCAACAACTTGCAGGACATTTTTACCTGTGTTTTCACTCTTTTTTTCTTAATTTCTGATTGAAGAATAAGATAAATGTGTCTCCCTTCTACGTTTTTCTTCTTATTTTTCTGAGCTGTTGATGTATCTAGGGTTTCGTTGGATTGAACTCTTAAATTTCTGCATAGCTCCTTCTGTTTTTGTACGAGCTGTTTAGTTGCCGCCGTCATTTTTTCTCTCTAAAATTTTCAGTGAATTTGAAAAAAAAGAAGAAAAGAATCTCTTTTTTTTCTTGGAAATGTTATGAAATTGAGGGCAATAATTTTGTGCTGCGGAAGAGTCTAGCGATTTACTGTTATTAGCAGTTGTTTGAACTGTTATGGAAGAGTTGCTTTAGTTGCATTGTCCTTTGTTAAAATCCATTTTCCCTTAAAAATGTTGTTATAGCAATCATCTGTTGTTTTATTTACTTAAAACTATTCAATTTTTTAATTATCTTGCTACTTATTCCATATATATGGTGCATATCTTATAGTAGTTTTGTGAAGGCATTTTTCACACAGTGAGTGGATATTGTTATGTTACCAGGAAAATGGTGTTTTGTGAGTGGTATTGGATTTCTTGATGGTTTTATTAATGTTAAGAGTTGACATACTTTTCTGTTTTCCCAATAGGTGTGTATTGAAGATGTCAAGAGTCTATGTTGGGAATCTGGACCCTAGGGTCAGTGAAAGAGAGCTTGAAGATGAATTCCGCAACTTTGGAGTTATAAGAAGGTAAAAGAAGTTCCAAGATTTTAGTCTCTTCAGGATTGGCATGCATGGTTGTATTGGACAACTGAATACGTTGCTACTAAAGCCCATTATTACAGATTCCTTTATCTCCATTATACTATACTTATTATTCTTTGAAATTTGGATTCTAATCAGTTCCTTTAACATTAGGGTGGAAGACATGGAGAAACTTATAAACTATAATAATAGTATTTCATTTTTTTGGATAACGATGGTGTCCGAGCTGGCGTGCTTCTAACTCGACTATTCTACCGAGTACCATCTAATTTAGTCTACCAAGGCTTAGACAAATGGGAAAGAACCCCATCTACTGTTTTTTCTCTGTGCCAGGATTTGAACCCTAGTCTTCAAGGTTTGCACCCACTTCATTGAGCACTAGGCGATACCATTGGGTGCAATAATATTTATAACTTTTTGCCTGTTTGGTTTGTAACATGAAGTCTTAATTTGTTATAATTCTTATGGCTGAACAGCTCAGATGCCTTTGTCTCCTGGGATTTTACAAGAGAAGAACATACAACTTAATAGTCTTAATTCTCCTTCTGAAAAACTAGCATGAGAATAGTTATTGAAAAGGCTTTTAGCAAATGCTGATGTAAAATAATTCTGTAAAAATTGTGCTTGGGCTAGAGTAGAATTAGGATGGGTGACTCCATGGGAAGTCCCCATGTTCCATCCCTCCGTTACATTGTTACCATTCTCAAAAAAAAAACCTGTAAAAATTACCTAACTTCCAAATTGGAGTCTCTACTTTTTGCATGTACATTTTCCTAGCATACAAGATGAAGTCATAAATGACAGACTTGGAGTGTCTAGCCTGGCTAGGTGGAGCCATTTCCTCATAAGTTTTAATCTCTTAAGAGCAGTTCACTTGCAATCTTAAACATAATATTTATGATATTTAACTGCTACAAGTCCATCATTCCTAACTCACAAATTTGTTTACAGTGTTTGGGTTGCAAGACGCCCCCCTGGCTACGCTTTTATTGACTTTGATGATCGACGGGATGCACAAGATGCAATCAAAGAGCTGGATGGTATGGTTATTTGACTGTTTGAACAATCTGATACATATTATGAAGCTTTTTGAATGTGTTCCTTTTATATTTGTGATGGCCATGCTATTTTTGGCCTTGTTTTGAGTTAAAACCTCAATTTAGTTAGTCTATACATGGGTTTCTGTCTATTTGTTTCTTACCTTAGCATTTCTAATCACTGGTGATTTGTTGAGCTATGAAGCAATCCTTTGACAGTATTTTATCCCTGATTCTGTGAAATAGGTAAGAATGGATGGAGGGTGGAGCTTTCACATAATTCTAGAGGAGGAGGTGGTGGGGGCCGTGGAGGGGGTCGAGGTCGATCTGGAGGCTCTGATTTGAAGTGCTACGAGTGTGGTGAGTCTGGTCATTTTGCTCGTGAGTGCAGAACGCGTGGAGTTCCAGGAAGACGTAGAAGTCGGAGCCCTCCTAGATACCGCAGAAGCCCAAGTTATGGTCGTAGGTGAGAAATTGAAGGATGTATCATTGACTAGGAATCCCTTAACAATCTGAGATCCTTTCAATATTTGTGATGATTTTCACATGGAATTTGCTGCTGTTCTCTCCGTTTCTTCTGATTTCCCCCTCCTTGAAGCAGGAGTTACAGTCCTCGTGGACGTTCCCCTAGGCGCCGAAGCCCATCACCACGTGGTCGCAGCTATAGCCGTTCTCCATATCGCGGCCGAGATGAAGCTCCATATGTTAATGGGTAAAGTCTCTATTTGCATATTTAGGGCTCTTTTCTTATGTTATGTGAACACAGCTGAGACTTCTCTTTTATAATATATATACCTGGTTAACAACTTAACATCTTTGGATATACTACAACTTATTTTATGGATGTTTGTTTGCTTTTTCCTTAAGATTATGATTAAGGCATTCTTTTTCTTATTTTATACACTGATTATATGCAGAAACGGACTTAGAGAGCGTCACAGAAGCCGAAGCTGAATGAAAGAGATGATAGCCTGACATATCCAGGAGTTTTTCGATTTGTGTTACTGTCCTTGACTTAATCACAGCTGTGTAAGTGAGGCCATGCCCTCAGCTTAAACTAGTGGTTTTGGTTAAGTTTAAGTTCTTGCTTTGGTATCGAAGTGTTGGTTTTATTTTTACTTAATGTTGCCCTTTTTAAGAACCTAATATCATAGGGACCTATATTTTGGATTTCATGGTAGCTGTTATTCTTATGAAGAAAATCACAAAGAATGTTGCTAAAGATTTATGTTTTTGTTTTCTTGTGCCGAGGTGTCTTCCTGGTACTGCTTCATTGGTTTTCTGCTTCTACACTCTGTGGTTTCATTCTTCACTGCGCTGCTGCGGGATCTTCAATTTTGAAGATTGTGGATCCCAGCTAACTACATCGCTAGATGCTTCTGTTTCTTGAATCTCTGCGGATATGACGCGCCTCACCTCAAATTATAGTGGTATTTCTTTAAGTTCATATTAATGATGAAGATTGGCATGACACACGACTGGCAGGTACCTAATCTGTTCCAAGTAGGTTTGGGATCTTTGATGTTCTCCTTTAAACTAAAAGTGGTGTCCGAGTCTATATGCTCATAAGAATCTTGGTTCCCTTTGACTTTATATGCTGGTTGCTTCATTTTGCTTTTTTCACCCACTCTTTCAATATCACCTGTCAAAATATCAGTCCTCTTTTGGTTATCAAAAAAATAAAAATATCGGTCCTCTTTTAAGGGAAAATTCTCCATAATTTCTTTCTGTCTATGAGGGATAAAGAGCTGGTTACAATTTTATTAAAAAATGTTCCCTCGAGAGTGACTGATATATTTTGAAGTTTCTTTTTCTACCTTCCCACAGAAAGCTAGTGTTTTGTTTTCAAAGGTGCCCTTGTATCCCTTTTTTTTTTAACCTTAAAACATCCCCGTCACAGTTATTTCTGTTAACTTCATCCTTTTTTTTGTGTCAAGTTCTCTTTTTCATTCTCTAACATACATAGTGTGGGGTGTCCAGTAGTAGTTTCACTCATCAAAATTGTAGAATGATATGCATGAATGTAGAGGACCACTCGCCATTGGCCTTTCCAGTCGAAGAGCTTGCTTTGACTGCTTGCACCCAAGATATTTAGCTGATTGAGATTCTTGTCTTTGAGATATGGCCTCACTGCTCCGGGGGATTCTTCTTACCGTCAAAGCATTCTACTATATCTGTGCAGTAATTTGGTAGCTATTGGCTGAATTTCAATCATGTCTCTTTGATCGCTCCAGTCCTTTGTCTGTCCTTCATTTTGCTAGAAACTATTTCTATACTGAAGTCTGGATATTGTCTAAATTTCGTGCTGTTTCCTATGTCTCGTCTATTTATGCTCTTTATAAGCATTGTTTTTCTTGAGTTGAATGTGATAGAATTTGGACAGAAACACCTTTTTCTCTAATTTCATTGCGTCCAAAGGCGCATGATGATTAAATGGTTTACACTAGATTGTTGTTGATGGAAATAAACTAAAGACTAGTAGTGAGAATGTTTTTGCTGTCCCATAATAGTATGTGTTTCATGCTTTAAATGGGTGTATCAAGTGAAAATTCCAACTGGAATAGCTAAAAATATATACATGGACGTTTAGAATCCAATTAAATAAATAAATGGTAAAAAAGGTAATTTACATATTTATATTATATGTCTTCTTAAGCAATTATAAAAGGAGTTGGAATCCTTTTAGATGTAGGGAAAAGGTAAAGTTGGAAAAGGAGTTCCAACTTTATATACAGTTTCTTCCATCAAGTCGAAAGAACCAAGCTTACAACATGCAGTGGAAAAAACAATATGTTCTTGGGGTTGCATCTAACGGCCCCGTACATTTGGCTGCGCCTTTGGATTCTTCCGCGGTGAACGTAGCAGTCAAATCCGCAGAAGTTGAGACGTCTTCTGCACTACGAGAAGAAGGAAAAATCTTGAACGAACTGAAAGGTTCGCCTTACATAGTTCAATGTTTCGGGGAAGATGAAAGTGTTGAACACGGTAAGATGATGTACAATCTGTTGCTTGAATACGCCCCTCATGGAACTTTACGAGATGTCATACTTTTTCACCGACAAATTCCGGAACCAGTAGTAGCGCGCTATGCATATCAGCTCTTAATGGGGATCCATCACGTTCATAGCAAAGGGTTTTTCCACTGCGACATTAAACTGAGTAATATACTCGTTTTCTCGACTAACAGGTTAATAAAGATTGCTGATTTTGGATCTGCGTTGAGAGTCCCAGGAGCAGCAAGTCAAGTTTTCGACGTGTGCTCTATAGGGTGCGTAGTTGTAAAGATGCTGACTGGGGATCCAACTTGGCATGTGGAACATATTGAAAAATATCAAGGGGAGCTTTTTGATTTCTATGCTCAAGTGTTTTTGGGCAGTGTTTCTGAGATGGCAAAAGATTTTGTGATCAATTGTTTGCTTTGTCATGATTCTGGTAGATTGACTGTGGATGTGAATGGATTAATTAAACATCCATTTATTCAGAATGCAATTACTATTACCTCTGAGAAGGAAGAGTTTAATAATAATCCTTTTGGTGATTGGGTCTCTAAGAATGGTTTGTTTACTACAAGTTGTGATGATAATAACAAGTCTAAAATAAAAGAAGAATTAGGACATGAAAGTATAATGATCAATGCGATGTTTGCATCAAAGGAATTCATGGAGATGGAGCTGAACATACTCAAGTCTCAAGATGAAACATGATGTAAAGGTGGAGATTATTTTATTCTTTTTTGTTTTGTTTTTCTATTCTTGATTTTGGATTTGAGTTATATACACGTACATTGTACGGGATTTTGATATTAGTAGTTTTTTTATTTGAAGTTATTTTTTAACCATCCAGCTTGCAAAATTCATTGACTCGTTTATTCTAGATTCTTGCTTGATGGGTTCCTACAATAATTTAAAATTATTTTATAATAATAATTACTTTATATATCTTTCTGATTAAAAAAGAATAACTAACTAATAAACTTTCTCCTAAATTAAAGGAAATTATTCCTAAAATAAAGCATGAAATATGGAAACATATTTTGAACCAAATACTCTCCCAATTGGTATCTTCTTCCTTAAACTTTCAACAAGGAAAATAAATAATTATTCAAAGCAAAACTAATTGCATATCCACTAGTATTCCAATAGTAAGTAATACTAACTAATATTCCAATAGTAAGTAATACTATACCTTCCGATTGGAAAAAAATAGTGTACCAAAAATTGAATATTTATTAAATTATGTTATATATCCAAACAAAATTTCATCTATAAATTAATCATCTCTTTCAAGTATCCATATCAAAATTAGAAGTATACCTTGAAGAATTTTCAAATCAAAACTATATATATATCAATATTCAAAAAACTTATTAATGTCTATCAAGGGCGAAGTGCACAAATACATGTTATGGGGTCATCATTTAATTTAAATTCCAAGTTTTTTTTTTGTTTTTGCAAGTTTACTCGCTTTAGGAATAATTTCAGATATACGTGAGTGAAATAAGTTAAGAATTTGTGTCTGACTCGAATATTTTCATCTGAACTATGTCTTTGTGAAGTTCAAACATCGGTTATTTTTGCTTGAGGTTAGTTAAGGCTTGCTAAGTCAACTTCAAATATTTTTTTAACTAAAGTTGTAGACTTTACAAGACCAAACCTAGGAGTGTCAATGATTTTTAAATATAGATTGAACCAATCGAATCATACTATACTGAATCGATCTTTAGGTTTTTAAAATAAAATTGAAGGTTTCAATTTGTAGGTTTTTTATTTTATAAGATTTCATTTGTTTATTCATTCAATTCACAGTCACAAGGAGCCAGAAGGACTTGTAGTCTATTAGAATCCCCTAGAGTAGTAAAATATATCTTTAGTTCATTTCATATATAACTAGCACTAGTCAATATTTAATAATATATACATGTCTTTCTTCTATAACGTAAACCAAGTATTCATCTTAGACTCAATTCTATTCGAGAATCAAAAAACACCTAAAAATATCTGAAATTTTATTTAAAGTATCTTAATATCTGAAATAATAAGTATTAAAAAATTTATCTTGGGCCTTGGGGCAAATTTTATTAAAAAGGAGTACAATACAAAATTCAAATCTTATGCCGCTACTATAACAATTCAAGTATTGATGCATGCACACGGAGTTCAAGAACATCTCAATATACTCTTCACACTTCAAGAAAGCTCAAGTACACATCTTCAAGCTATATGCTCCTTGATCATGAAGATGATATGAGTCACTTGAAGCTCAAGGAAGATTGACACTTCAAGATTTGGAAGAGAGCTTGGATGGAAAACTCCACTTGGAAGACTACTTAAAGCATGTAAAAGAGGTCATTTATGTGAAAGTGATTATTTTTAATATACAAACTATCATGTCTAAGAAGACTAAGAAGATCGTTATTTCATTAAGGATTTTTTTTGTAATAATTAACTTAGGCTATAAATAGTGGAGAATAGCTCCTTTAGACTTAGATTATTTTGGATATTGATTTTGATGAGTGAAACTCTTGGGAGAGTTGAGGTTTAAGACCTTGGTTGCTAAACAATCTTGATGGGATTGCTTGCTTGAGGAATCATTCCTCTTGAGAGTCATGTTAGTGATAGACTCCGTACTTAAGGGATCGTTCCTCTTGTGTGTGTGTGTCTCTTCATAGAATATTAGGTGCTTGTTTTTGAACTCTTAATTGAAGGTTTTGGCTTTCATATAACCATTATTGTCAATTAGTTCCTTACATGTGTCTGTCTTTTATCCTTCTATCTTAATTGTTGTTCTTAGAATTAGGATTTCATTTTTCGCATTTCGATATTGTATCAAGTGCTGATCAACACTAGTTTGTTCGTCGTGAGTATCTAAACTTTACATTTCAGCATAGCAACAAAACACATACTCGATCCATCGGTGTTAGTTGTAGGCTACTGGACTTGTCAAAAAATGAAAATGTTCTTCGAATTTCAATTATCCAACATACGATTCAAAATCAAAATCTACTCCAAATTAATAAGCTCAAATTTAAAAGTAAATCATTAAGAACAAACTAGAATCAACAATTTATTAAAAGAACAACAAATCTAACCAACCTATTTTACAGTAATAGTGATCTGCCATTATTTTAAGGGAAAAGGACATGGATTGTCCACTATGACAATCAAATGCCATCCAAATTAGCCTTTTTAAATTTGACCCAAAAATGGTCAGTCGGCCCTTTTAATTCCCAAAAATGGTCATTTCCAAATTGAGCTATTTCAGTCCATTTCGACCATTTCACCCATTTCGGTCATTTTGGCCCATTTTTAAAATATTATATATATTTTTGCTGTATTTTTTTTTGCTAAAAAAAATTGACTTTATTAAAACAATTAAATCCAATTGTATAAAAATATATAATTATCGTATAAAATATGTATATTTTATAGGACGTGTATAGAAAATGTATCATTATTATTATTTTTTAACAATCAAATACAATTGTATAGAAACTGTATAGTTGTTGTATAAAATGTGTATGTGTAAGATTTATATAGATACTATATAGAATGTGTATAAAAGCTGTATAATTATTGTATAGAAAATGTATCTATATAAGATATACGTATAGAAACTATGTAGAATGTGTATAGAAACTATATAGTTATTGTATAAAATATGTATATATATAAAATATATAAAAATTGTATAATTATTGTATATAATATGTATTTTTATATATGATATGTACAAAAATTATATAATTATTGTATATAATATGTATTTGTATAAGATGTGTATAAAATTGTATTATTAATATATAAAATATGCTATTTTTATACAACAAATACACTCTTTTCTTTTTATATTTAATTGATAAAAAAGAGTAGCAATTATAATATTATAAATTTGTATTTGATTGTTAAAAAATTATAAATTTTATGTGATTTTTTTTGTTGGTAGAATTTTTTTTAAAAAAAAATAGAAGAATATATGTTTTTTTTAAAAAAGGCACAACTGCCACAAAAAAAGTAATGAGCCGCCATTTTTTTTTAAAAAGGCAGCTGCCAACAAAAAAAAGAAAAGAAAAAATTATGTTAGCCAAAAAAGGGAAAAAATAGCGAGAAAGGAGCAGTGAAAGTCAAAAAGGCTATAAAGTGAATTTAAAATTTATGGGCCATCTTGTGTAAATACTTTTGATCGAGTGGTCAGTTTTGTCCATTCCGTTTATTTTAAGGGAAAAGGGCATGAGCTGACACTTTAAAAAAATAATGACTCATATTTGGGCCATTGGATAATATATAGTCTGTCGGTTAAACTAATACCACATATTGACCATTTCGTAATTTGGGTCATTTAGATCCTTATTTAGTTTTTTTTTGCTCCAATTTTTTTGGCTAAAAATCTACTTTTTTTAATAAAATAAAAAATAAATATATTTTTATAAAAATTGTATAATTATTGTATAGAATATGTATCTATATAAGATATATGTATAGAAACTACATAAGATGTGTATAAAAACTATATAGTTGTTGTATAAAATATGTATCTGCACAAAATATATATGTATATATATAAGATTTATATAGAAATTGTATAGTTATTGTATAAAATACGTATATGTATAAGATTTATATAGAAACTGTATAAGATGTGTATAGAAACTGTATAGAATGTGCATCAAAACTGTATAGTTATTGTATAAAATATGTACATGTATAAGATTTATATATAAGTTTATAAGATGTGTATAGAAACTGTACAGGATGTGTATAAAAACTATAAAATTGTTGTATAGAATATGTATCTGTATAAAATGTGTATAGAATTGTAACATTGTTGTTTAGAATATGTATTTGTATAAGATGTGTATAGAAATTACATTATTACTGCATAAAAAAATTATGATTTTTTTATTTGATTGTTAAAAAATAAAAGAGAAAAATAATTTTTGTTCTTTTTTTATTATATTTAAAAAAATACACTCTTTTTTTTTATTATATTCGAAAAAATATTCTCTTTTTTATTTGATTATTAAAAAAAAGAGGAAAAAAGTTTTTTTAAAAAGTAACGAAAAATAAAAATAAAGAAAAGCAGTAAAAAAAAAAAGAACAGTGATTTTTTAAATAATAAATAGTTACAATAAAGTTTTTTAAAAAAAGCAAAAAAAAAAAAAAAGAAAGAATAAAGCAACAAACAAGCAAAAAAGAAAGAATGTGGCGTTGAAAAGTTAACAAAATGCCACAATTTGGCAAATCTAAGGGGTCATTCGGTTGAAATTATTTTCCACCGAGTGGCCTTTTTTGTCCTTATCCCTTATTTTAAAGACTCATTTGATTTAAACTCACTTTTTATATATTTGAAATTCTTTTATAACAATAATAATTTTGTCTGAAGTTACCTTATACGGGATAATTAAATATTTTTTAAAAAGTGGGGTTAGATTAAATTGGAGCAACCAGATATATAGGGGGTGCCTCGTGAAAATTAACAAAATATGTATCCCTCGATTCATTTGAGTCATACATTAATATTGTTATTGTATCATGAAAAAGGAAGAAGTCAAAAGTGCAAACACTGCAACAATAAAAAAATATGTTATTTTTCCAGCTTGCTCTTTCACCAATATTTAAATAACTAGTAGTTATAAAATAATGTCAATATGGAATAAAATTACAATTCTACATGGATTCCCTTTTGATCTCCTCCCATTTCAAAGCTATTAATTAAGATAATGTCTACATAATACACTAGAATTGGTCATATATATAGAATCTCAATTATGCATTTCTTGAATTGTTCTCCAACATAAGAATAAAATCAACTTGTAATTGGTGGACATGAAATTCAGCTTAATTAGTGCATTTCGTGAAAGCAACTCCGATAGGGAGTGTAATTATTGTTGTTGTATTTTTATCAATACTAATTGAGTTTATGGCAAGATCCTTTACTTTATGCCTTAATTTCTTGAATCATTCTCCAACATTATATGTAGTACTTATCAAATTACTTTTGACTTTTAAGCAACTTCTCTCTAATTGAGGCATAATTGTTTTCTTGTGACGCTCATGACGAAGGCAAGTTTCTGAAGAAGGGGTGCACATTACACCTTAGGCAAATCTCAGATTAAAATGAGAAGAAAGTAAGGAACCTTATAAGAATAAGATAAGAACAAAATGTTGAGGCGTGTTTTTGGTTAAAATCCAAGGGACAAATTCGTACCGGTCTAAATCCAAAGTGGACAATACCTTAATTATTGGACCAGACCTTTAAATGTTTTAAACCAAATACTTTCTTCAACCTCACTAATGACCTCCCGCATTATAAATTGACAAATCAATTCATTGTTGAGACACGAACAAACAAGCTAATTTGTCATGTTTGTGGTTCGAAAGTCAAACTATATGAACTTTGATCAACATTTTAAGATATATTTTAAAAATCAAAGAAATTAAATTTTCTCCTCCTTCTTTTTATAAATCAACTCAAATCATACGAAGATGAAAAGTTTCTCCTCTATTTTCTAGGTTTATCTATTGGGTATTTTCTATTGTTCCAAACTTTACAGGGAAAATGATATTTTTAATCCATGTGTTATTGCATTATTCCTATTTTAGTCCTCGTGATATACAGTTAAGCGCATTTGACCTTCAATTAAGCAATGCGTGTGATTTTAGTCCTTCAACTAACGGAAATCAAATAAAATAACGGCCTGTTAAATTGCAGAAGGATAAATCAGGTATTTCATGTTAATTTTACTGCATACACTTAAAAAAGAAAAAGGAAAAAAATCTCATTGTCTTCCTCAATTGATATAAAAAATGTCATTGTCTTCCTCAATCGATATTTTCTCTCTATCATCATTTTTTTCTGGCATTGTCTCTCAAGAAAAATTAAATGTTTGCAGTTGAGTTTGTTTTCCGATTTCTTCTCATTCAATATTTTTTTCTTTCTATTCACTCGTTTTTAGGTAAAATTTATTTTGAATGGCGAAAATCTTCATCCATTTGCTATTGATTTCCTCTTCATCTGCAAGTGGGGCTAATCTCCATTTCTTCTTCTTCTTTTTGGATCTTGCATAGAAGGTTAGTACTATGAATGCCTTGGCGTGAATCCTTACAACAAAGAAAAATGGTTGTACATTATCTTGAAGATAAATCACTTTATTTTTACTGATTTAAAGTATACGTAAGGAAAGAAAGAAAAAAATAGACTTAATTTACCCACAAAGGTCTTCTTCTTCTTCAATATTAACTTGGTTCTTCTACAGAGGTCTCCCCAATTTCATTTTCCTCCATTTTTACTGGCAACAAGGTACTAGAAACATAAATACCTGAGTTGCCCCTCTGCAATTTAACAGACCGTTATTTTATTTTATTTCCATTAGGCGAAGGACTAAATCACACCCATTATTTAATTGAAAATCAAATGCGCTTAATCGAATATTACAAGGATTAAAATAAGAATAATGCAATAACATGATCAGCCGGATATTACGCCCCAATTTTCGATCATATTTCTATGTTTGTGGGACCATAAACCTCAACTCACACGTGCCTTCTAATTCTAACTTACTTCACTTGTGGAAATCAATTTCCTTTTCACGAAAAAAGGGTTAATTTTATAGATGATCACTCGAATTTTATTTAATTACATGAAAAATAATTAAATAATTTATAATATAAAAATATTTGATTTTAATCAAGTAGCACATAATGTGTTAAGAGGGTCATGCGAAGTCTCTTCAAGACAACGGGTGGAGCTAGGATATCGCCAGGGGTTCATGCTAGGGGTGATAATTGGTCGGGTTGAGTTGAATTTGGGCGGATCAAAATATGTCAAGACAATAAACGGATCAAGACTCAATTCGATTCAAATTTGCTTGGGCCAAAATGGGTTGGGTCAAAATGGGTTAGATAACGGGTTAGTAACGGCCAACCCGCCTAATTTTTACTAAGTTTTAATTACTTTATTTGTTATTTTATAAGTTTTTAGTATCTAATAAAATTATTTTTTTCTTTATTATAATTATATATAACAAGTTTTTTTAAAATATTTTGATAAGATTTCTCAAAAGTCAATTTGGGTTACATATTAACCCAATCTTTAATGGGTTGAAATGGGCTGAGCTAACAAATGGGCGGGTCAATAATCAGCCCAAACCTAAATGAGTTAGGTCGAGTTGGGCGGATTGGATTTGATTTTGCCATTCCTAGTTCATACAAACCCCTTTTATTAAAAAATTATATTATATATACCCGATCAAAATAATTTTATTGTATATATAGTAAATATTGAACCCTTAATTTCTTCATATGCTTACTTTTTTATATTTTAAAATTTAAATCCCTTTAGTGAGAATTTTAATTTTGTCACTACACCAAGTAATCACCTAAGTTCCATCAAAATGTCAGGGATCATGCATGTGAAGTCTCTCCAAGTAATTTACACATTAATTAACTCATCACTCGTTGATCTTTCAAGGAATTAAAAATTAAATAAACAAAATCAGTAATCACTCATAGCTAACATTGTCAAAAATTCCCACATCCATTACTCAATGGGTGATTTGATTTTTGCCTCTTTATATGGTTTTGATTAATCCTTAATTCGTGAACTATTTTTTTTTATTGAATTAGACTCAAAATTTATTTCTTAACAACGTGAAACGTTGCTAGGGTATAAGAGATATCGCTAGTTTGCTACGACAGTTCGTGATCATAGTGGATTCTATAAAATTCAGAACATAACATTTTCTGAACAATATCTAGCAAACGAAAAGAACAAAACAAGGAAGTGAAATGAGATATTTCCATAATTATTTTTAATAATAAATATTCCTCAAACCAAACATGACTTATTACATGAGCTTTAGAGAATTAACCTAATTGACTACATTTGTAGTTGGACATGACGTAGACACTTTGACTCATTGAACTTAGATACTATAGGAGTAATTATATAAAAGAGTGTCACGTGAGGTAGTAAATTACCGATATGAATTGTGGAGGGATGATTGAGATTTTTCCATATTAGGGAATAGAAAAAATCATGTTGTGAACGTTTCACTTAAAAATGAGTCGTCTAATGCGCGAATTCATACTTAGTCTATCCTGATGGATCAAATGAGTACCGAACATCCAATCAGATTTAAAAAAAAAAAAAGTAAATTCAGATGACAAATAGTAATTGATAGCTGCAAGGGCGAAAAATAATTTGTTACGAAAAAGTGGGATCATCTTAATTTGGGATAATTTTTCATCACATAATCAAACACGTGATAGCTAGGTTAAATAGAATTATTTTATTTTAATCAAAATATATAAGACTATATTTTTTTTACAAAAAAAACAAGTGTATGAGAATCATTTTCAAAGTATATCCAGCAATATTAGGAGGACATTTGGCAATTCATCTGCCATTTACAAGAGGCAACATTATTATTTTGTCCCACCAAACACAAGCTATTGTCTTTTATGTTAGACAGAAAAAGGGACTCTGCCGACATTTGGATATATTATTACTCACTTATTAAGTTCTATAAAGTTTTTTCATAATAAAATCTGATATAATCAGAAAAAGTATCTGATTAGGGGTGTGTTTGGTCATTGGTACGAAGGAAAATATTTTTTTCTAAAAAGTACTTTAAAGAAAAATAAGTGAGTGTTACTTTTTTGGTTGGGTATGTAATTAAAAAAACAGTATTTTAAAAATATTTATATATAATCTAAATAAATATTATGGGAGATGGGAGATGAGATGTGAGATTGATGTGTGGGGTGGTGAGATGGGGCTATAGCCTGTAGGAATCGGTTAACATGTGACTGTCACTTGTGAAACTTGTTTCTTTACTCAAAGTTATTTTTCTCATTTTTAAGGAATTTATTTTCCTAGAGAAAATATTTTTCAAAATTTTTGACCAACCAAATATAAAAAAGTTACAAAACATTGGTTCTCCATACCAAACACTGAAACACACCCTAGATGTTAGCTATTTAGGTATTATCTATTAGCTTAGTTTAGAACAACTAAAACAAGAGGTCCACAATTTCATCTCAATTTTGATATATATTTATAGAAGATATGATATCTAACCATGCACTCGAGTGGTGACCTAGTGATTAATGCAATATGTTATTCAGGTTTAGTTTCTAGCAAAGATGAGTGATTTCTTCCCATTTGTCCTAGTCTTAGTAGACATGTTTTTCTGATATCTATTGATGATGAAATGTGATAGATATCCAATAAAAATAATTGAGATACACACAAATTAATTAAGACCTTATTGTTATAAAAAAAAAAATGCTATTTACCCATAGAGCTAGCAAGTGAAACATGTCACCTCCTTTTTCATCTCTAATTTTTATATCAATCAAAATTTCAAGATACAGAAAACCTCGAAGGTCTCTCTCAAAATTTTATATCATAACAAAATTTCATTTACAACTTCCACCTTTACATTTTTACAGTCAAATTAAATTAAATGAGCTTTTACCCCCCCTTATAATTTAGTGAAAAATAATCTAATAGGTCTACTACTCGACCCCCGTTAGGTACTTCTCTTTTAGGGTGGAAATTGGAGTTACTGTATTTCTTTTGGCATTTCAAACAACACTATGGGTGGGTTTGGGACAAAGGATTTCTTTAGTAAATAAGTAATTTCTGACTTACTTAGAAATATTATTATAAGAATAGTTATATACTCCCTCCGTTTTAATTTATTTGACCTATTTTAATTTGGCACAGAGTTTAAGAAAGTAAAGAAGACTTTAGAAACTTGTGGTCTTAAATCAAATATATTAAAATATCTTTCAATCTTGTGGTCTAGAATATGCCATGTGGAAAGTTGGAATTAAAGAGTTTCTAAAAAAGGAAAGAGACATTCTTTTTGAAATGAACTAAAATGTATTTTTAAGAGAAAATGTCAAATCAATATATGCCAAATAAAATGAAAAGGAGTGAGTGCATAACATTTGATCAACCACTCTGAAAAAAATTAGAAGAAAATATCTTCCTCCATACTTCATAAGCCTATATGTATCTACTTAAGTTTTAGTTTTTGATTTCTTAAAATATTAGTAAAAGAACTTTTTAATAAGTCTATCTACTATTATACTTCCTTCTCACAATAGTTGTCATATTTTTTTTAAAAAAAAGTCAAAACAATTAACTTTAGAATTAAATTAAATTAATTAAAATTTTAAAATTAAATTTAAATATTTAAAAATTATATAAAAATAATGAGTTGTGTTTTTTTTTAATTAATATGATAAAAAGAATGTAATAAAATATTAATTAAAATTTTAAATTCTAGTTTGACTTTCAAAAAATGCAATGTACAACAATTATTTTAGAACAAAGAAAATGTGTATAAACTTAAAAGAAGTATATAGAATCTCGAACATATAAATAAGTAAGTACTACATTTCTATTCATGCAGTCTCTCTCTTCTTAACTAGCAGACTCAAATTAAAAGTTAACAACAGTAACTTCAATAAGTTGTTTATGAGTAATTTTAATAACAGCTTAATTAATTGGCTATTTAAACTTTTACTTAGTGGATAAAGATTCGATTTTCTACCTTTAATCCATTCCCTATTTCTCCCCATTTTAAAAAAAGAAGAAGTTGTTTATGCCACCTAGGTGGAGTAGCAGATACATAAATGCATCTCTTGATTTTAGTGTCCTTTCATCTGCCCCATAATTTCTATAATTATATGCAAATTTTGATTTCTTAATCTCTTTCTTTCTTTTCTGATTTTGCAGAAGATAAATAGGAATTACTAAAATGATAAATTATTTCTTAATTTTTTTAAATTGACCACATAAAAGTAAATATTTATTTTTAATATAGTATAAATAAGTAAAAATAAATCGAGAAAGTAAATACTTATTTCATTGTTTATAAATGAACTTATATTGTTTACTAATCTTTATGTTCTATATAAATAAATAAAATTGACTTCTATTATGGCCTGCACGACTTGAACTTCAATTTCCATTTGCAGCAACAAAAGTTTAGTAGTACATCTGAGCTGTTTTTATCTCTTGTTTTTTTTTAAAAAAAAAAGTATATACTGTTTGTCTTTTTTGTGATCTTCCAATTAAAGTCAACCCCTTAAATTAAAAAAACACAGAAAACTAGAGTTGTTTCTGCCCACTTCAGCTCCTCTTTCTTCCCCTCTTTTTTTCTTCTTCATTCTTATGGTATTTTCAAGCCCCATTTGAGAAAAATCTTTAAATTTTCAGCTATGTGAGTATTTTTGAGCAAAGTTTGCATTTTTATTTTGTAAGTTACAAGCATTATCTGTATTTTCTGAACTGAAAGTTCTTGAAAATGGTAAAAGTTCAATCTTGTTACCATTTTGGTATTTTCTTGGCTTCTGCATTGTGTATTGAAGATTTGTAGGAATTTCTGTACTGAAAAGTTGTGATGGAGTTCAAGAAAGCCAAGACGGTAAGGTAAATTTTCAAGTGTATTTTCTGCTTTTTGTTTCTGTTTGTTTTTTCAAGCTCTTTTTTTGTTAATATTTTTTAGGATTTTATTAGGTTTTACAATGATGGGAAACAGAGTCTTGAAAGTTCATGGGAGAAGAATGAGAACCATGTTCTTGAAAAGCAACTACCTTTGTATCTTGAGGGTAGAAATGTTGACAAGGTTGGAGCTAGTAAGGTTCCTAAATTTGGAAAGTTTAAGGTTTTCCCAGAAAATTATGTACCTGGGAAAAAGAAAATTCTTGATCCAGGGAGTGAAATTGTTATACAATGGAATAGGGTTTTCTTGTTTTCTTGCTTGATGGCTCTCTTTATGGATCCATTGTTTTTTTACCTTCCAGCAGTGGTGAATAAGGGCAAGTCTTCATGTATGACAATTGACTTGAATCTTGGGATTATTGTGACATGTTTTCGGACAGTGGCCGATGTTTTCTATTTGTTACATGTCATATTTAAGTTTAGGACTGCTTATGTTTCAAGAAGTTCAAGGGTGTTTGGAAGGGGTGAACTTGTTATGGATAAGAAATTGATTGCAAGGAAGTACTTGAAGTCTGAATTCTTCATTGATGCTGTTGCTGCTCTGCCTCTTCCTCAGGTACTTTTAGCTCAAAATCCTTCAGTGCCTTGAACAGATAATCATGTTTCAAGAATGAAGCTTTAGTTTGCCTTTGTATAGTCATTTGTTTTAATAAGATTGAAGAACAAATACCCTGAATTAGGCTAGTAAAACATATCTTGACCAGTGGAAAATTGCTGTTAGTCTGATTGTTTTTGTGCATTTTAAACATATTTATCAAAAGACTATCTTTCTAGATGGAGAAATGGTCTTTTCCTAAAAAGTTCACATTTGAGAGAATCAATATATAAAGTATCTGATTTGTGGAAGTAGATTGTGTTATCCACCTGTTACAGTAAGTATTTTAATTAGGCCACTGAAAGAAGTCAGTTATTTTACATATGGTTAGTCACTATTATTTTTGCCTGAAGATAGTTTTGCTTTTTTCCTGCAATGCACAGAATTTCTTTGAATAAATTCAGCTATATAACTTTGTGGTTTATTAGAATGGATGTTGATGCTAATTATTGTAGGAAACAATTACATTACGAGTCATGATAGATCAATCAGTAATTTAGCATTGGAGTATAATCCATCTTCATGATCAAAATAGAGAGAAACACTCATGGATTTAGCTGCCTTTTTCTTTTGCAGATTGTAATATGGTTCATCATACCAGCAATTAGAAGCTCTCATTCCGATCATACCAACAATGCTCTTGTACTAATAGTCCTGCTGCAATATCTGCCAAGACTCTATCTGATTTTCCCATTGAGTGCTCAAATTATTAAAGCTGCTGGGGTTGTTACAAAAACAGCTTGGGCAGGAGCTGCTTACAATTTGCTACTCTACATGTTGGCAAGCCATGTAAGTCTAGTCCCGTCCTTAAATTTATGTACTTGCTATTTGTACAAATAGCAATATTTTTTAAGTCTTTGTTACTGTTGGATAGTGATCAGGGTGCTTTTATTGTAGGTCCTTGGTGCTTCCTGGTATTTATTGTCAATCGAGAGGTATGCTACATGCTGGAAAATAGCTTGTGAAAAGGAGCTTAGTCCTTTACAATGCTCCAGCCGTTTTCTCGACTGTGGTACTGTAGACCATGCAGACAGGGTAACATGGGTAAACAACACACAAGTTTTCAGCAACTGCTATCCTTCTAATTCAACCATTTTCGATTTTGGAATATTTGCAAATGCAGTTACAAACAATGTTGTCTCCTCTAAGTTCCTTGAGAAGTACTTGTACTGCTTGTGGTGGGGTTTACAAAATTTAAGGTATGGTTTCCAATAGTACCATCTACTCCAATGCTACTATTATCTTCGATTATCAAGCCAATTTCCTTTATATCAATTGCATTCTTAGATATCTCAAAGGTCCAAAATGGATTTTGGTGTATAATGTGTTATCTTTAGTCATTATTCAAAAAATAATGATCTCAGCATGTATATATTAAATTGCCATGTGAATAACTCTTCTTAAGTATATCTTTGGTAATTATCTGAAAATCTGCAAATTGTGCTACTTGCTGCAGCATTGTGAATCAGGGATATTGAGCACTTTGTTTTCTGATCTTTTTGCAGTTCTTATGGCCAAAACTTGGACACCAGCACATATATATGGGAAACTTCATTTGCCATTCTTATTGCTATTTTTGGGCTAGTTCTGTTTGCTCATTTGATTGGAAACATGCAGGTATGAGCGACAAACCTTGTCTCAATTTCACATGTGAAGTCTTAATTCATAGACTACTCCGTTGGATTTTGGTGAATATTGGAGTCTCTTTCTTTTGATGCGTTCTGGTTAATGTAGATTTGGACCAGTGATTTCTGTAAGTTGTATGATTTTACTTTGGACCTTCCAGTTTCTTTTGCAGCTACAACAGAGAATGCTTCTTTCTACTTCTTTGATGTTGTAAAGTTGTACATTTCGTTTTTAGAATAGCTCTTCTGCGGAACTCATGTAAGTCTAATTTCTCTCCCTTTATTAATGTAGACATACTTACAATCTATCACTGTGAGGCTTGAAGAATGGAGGCTCAAGCGACGAGACACTGAAGAATGGATGAGGCATCGCCAACTCCCTCAGGATCTACAAGAACGTGTCAGACGTTTTGTACAGTACAAGTGGCTTGCCACTCGAGGAGTAGATGAAGAATCTATCCTGCATGGTTTACCTTCAGACCTTCGTCGTGATATCCAGCGCCACCTATGTTTAGACCTTGTTCGGCGGGTAAGTCATTTTCTCTGTGTTCTCTCATTGCACCCCAAGTTTGTAATATCAATAATTTATTTGAAATGACATGAAGTACTTGTTTTTTGGTGCTGTGTTAATCTCAAACAAGTGAAATGTATTATTCTTTCTGCTTTGATTTGCTTGAGTTGTTCTTTTTTGCAGGTTCCCTTTTTCTCGCAAATGGATGATCAACTGCTTGATGCCATATGTGAACGTCTTGTTTCGTCGTTAAGTACTCAAGGAACGTACATTGTACGTGAGGGTGATCCAGTAACTGAAATGCTGTTTGTTATTAGAGGAACATTAGAGAGCTCAACCACAAATGGGGGTCGGACAGGCTTCTTCAACTCAATTACTTTGAGGCCAGGTGACTTTTGTGGCGAGGAACTTCTTGCCTGGGCGTTGTTGCCAAGATCCACTCTTAACTTGCCTTCATCAACGAGAACAGTGAGAGCCCTGTCAGAAGTAGAAGCTTTTGCATTACGAGCAGAGGATCTCAAGTTTGTAGCCAATCAATTCAGACGTCTTCATAGTAAGAAGCTACAGCACACCTTCCGTTATTACTCTCACCACTGGAGAACTTGGGCTGCCTGTTTCGTTCAAGCTGCTTGGCGTCGTTTCAAGAGGAGAAAGCTGGCCAAAGACCTTTGTAGAAGTGAGTCCTTGTCTTATCCTCCCGAGGACGACCAATCAGCATATGAAAGTGAATGTGAACACGAGGATGATCAACAAACGAAGGCTACACCAACAAACTCTTCAAACGTAAAGCAAAACCTCGGAGTTACAATATTGGCGTCAAGATTTGCTGCACACACTAGGAGAGGAGTTCAGAAGATGAAGGATATGGACATGCCAAAGTTACAGAAGCCCGAGGAGCCTGACTTTTCGGCTGAGCCAGACGAAGACTAGCTCAACATTGCCCACAGGTGAATTATACAGAACCAAAGAAGCAATATAAAGATATACTAAAGTGATTTAAAGAACTTTATTCAAGTTTAAAAGAGGAAAAGGAGACAGGTTGTGATGCAGTTGATTATACAATTATAATCATCAATAGACTGTACTTGTAAGTAAAAAAAATTGGTGAAAGGAAATTAGGTTCCTATAAAATGTGAGAAGACTTAACAGCAATTGTGTAGGTCAGTGTTTGTTGAAGAAAAACAAAAGGGTATATTTTATGTTTCACTCTTTTTGTTGGCAAACTTAAGACTTCAACTAAGTGAACATGTACATTAATGTAAAGTTATATGAAAACTAGATAGAATGATAATCAATTAGTTTTTCAAGTTCTACACACTGTTTTCTTCACTGGAAAGTTATTAATAAATGAATTATGGAACTATAGAATAAGGATTTTAAGACAAGTAAAAGATAGATTATATAACCAGTATACAAGATTTGAAATGTTAACATATGATAGATGGTGCGAGTATGCATGAATAGGCGTATGTACATTACAATAAGTTTATAATGTAAAGTCTATAACCTTATTTCTTTATTGTTTTTTCCCTATCATTATATTTGTACAATCATATAAGTACTAAATATACACACACACATATATATATATATATATATATTAATGAGGAAAAAAAAATTATACGTACCATTGCATATTTTTTTTAAAATTTTTCTTGTCTACATTTTTTTCTATTTATTTCTCCAAAATATCGTATGCATTGTTCAAGAATTTACTCATTTATAAGGAATATAATAAAATAATTTATAGTAAATTCTTTTTATGCAAAAAAATTAAAATTTTAATTGTGATATATCGATATATTGACAATATTAAAATGTAAAATCAAAATCAAATCAAATTATATTGATCTTAAAAATTTAAAATAAACCAAACCAATTAAAAAAAAAGTGAAGTTTTCTTTGATTTGGTTTTATTTTTTGTGAACACGCTTACTGATGTGACGTCAAATTACGTCACTTTCGACTCCTTTTTACTAAGAACAATCGTACATTTTCAAGCAACCGTTGTTGTTTTTGATGTTTTTATGTTGTATTTGTAGGAAATGGGAACAAACACGGAAACGGAAGAAAATACGAGAAAAACGACGTTCTGCCTAAGAGTGACGGCCTGAGTGACGGCCCGTCACACATGTGACGGTCCGTCACATGGACCGTCAAGTGGAAGCAACGTACTGCCTAAGGATGACGACCAAGGTGACGGCCCGTCAAGGGTGTGACGGTCCGTCACCCCCACCGTCGCACCAAGGCAGCAAAGGAAACAGTACCACTGCCTTAAGGTGACGGTCCAGGCGACGGTCCGTCACTGCCTTGATGGTCCGTCAGCCTGGCCGTCAAGTTAAGGCAGTAGCGTCAGGCGGCAACCCGCGTTTTGGGGATTCCTAGCCCGTTTTGGATTTGGTTTCTACTACTCCTATAAATACCCTATGTTAGGTTTATGTTAAGAATTATTCACCCATTAGTTTAAACACGTTTTTAGTTAGTTTTCGAGAGCAAGAACACGTTTCTTGAATTAACATTCGTGTTCTTGATTTGTTCTTGAGTTCTTGGTTTCTTTTGTCCTTGGATACTTGAAGATTGTCCTCAATATATTGTAAGGATCTCGTTTCTTTATTATTTTATGAACATGACTTTCTTCTTTTCATCTTCGAGCATGAGTAACTAAAACTCCCGCAACTAGGGTTGTGGGAGCCATGACAAACGTAGCAATATAGATTCCGGGTAGCGTTGGGTTCGATATATGTATTGTCACGTTGTTAATCATACTTTATGTCACGTTTTCTAGTGGTTGCAAATATTAGAACATGCCTAGGTTTAATTTGCTTGAGTAAAGAAGTTAAAACCGGGAAAACTTGATTAACGACAAGGATTCGAGACTACCAACTCTCGTCTTAAAGATTAATGCCGTAACTGGATTAGTCTACTTGATGTTAGGATTGAGAGCTAAAAAGCACATCTTTTTGAGATCGAAAGAAGATAAAAGGAAATTTGTTTATTTGGTCGAGAGACGTTTAGACGATACAATTGACGCAATCACATCGTGACAAGCATATAGAAAGAACCCGGTTAAGCCTAGAATCGACGTTGTTACAACGCCATGGTGAACACTTCCCTAGTTCATTCTCTCCTACTGATTATTTCTCTTACATAATTATTGCTTTTGTTCACGTTGATCACAAAACCCCCCCTATTTACCGAAAACTATTGACGACTAGTCATCTACTTCACTAAAGTCTTAATCATCACCATATTCTCTGTGGGATTCGACCCCAACCTTGTTGGGTTATATATTTGACAACGATCGCTTACGCTTCTTAAATTGAGGTGTAGTTTGGGCGTTATCAAAAAATGGCGCCGTTGCCAGGGAATACGGTTTTTGATTAAGTCTGGTGTGTCTATTTGACTTTTTGTTATAATTTCCTGCTTTACGTTTGTTTGTTGTTTTTGTTTTGACAGGGTACAAAGTTGTGCATGCCAAGTACCCGAGGTTCGGGGGAACAAATTTTACCTTACGACCCCGAACTTGCGAGAACATTGAGGCGGAATATGGCCGCACAATTAGACGCAGCAAGGATCGCTGCAGAACTGCAGGCCCAACAAAATTTGAATGCTGGTGGTCTGCAGGATGATGTGGTACGAAATGATGAGGATCTCGATTTAGATGGAGCTGGCGCTACGGGCGCCATTGTTGTTCCACCGCTACCGCCCGGAGCAAAGTTCAATATCACTAGCACGATGATACAGTTGCTGAATTTAAGAGGTGTATTCCGTGGGGCCGCTGGTGATGATCCAAACCAGCACTTAATGAATTTCGTGGGGATCTGCAAATCGTTTGAGCTGCCGGGCGTGAGTCAGACAGCGATCAGGCTCAGGTTGTTTCCATTGTCTCTGTCTGATGAGGCAGCATTGTGGTTGACTGAGCTGACCCCCGACTCTATCGCAACGTGGGGAGAGTTGAGAGGAGCTTTCCTAGAAAGGTTCTTTCCTCCCTCTCGGATGATACAGTTGAGGGACGAGATTAGCAACTTCAGGCAGCAACCGCACGAAGCACTGCACGAGACTTGGTTGCGATTCAAAAAGAAGATAACCCAATGCCCGAACCATCAGTTGACCGATAACTTCTTGATGCAAACGTTCTACCGGGCACTGAATTCGGCTACCAAGCCGACGTTAGACAACGCAGCAGGTGGTGCATTCATGGGTCTCACCTTTGTTGAGGCCACAACTACTTTGGACAGGCTCACCAGAACTAACAGGGCTTGGCATACACGAGATTCAGAGGTTGCAGCTAGCACCTATATCGTTGGGATGTCAGCAGAGCAGCGTAGAAAAGAGGAGGAGCGCGACCAAGACATGGCGCACCTGAAAACGCAGTTGGATCTCCTGACAAGGCACTTGACGTCAGGAAGCTTAGAGAAGGTAAAAGCTGTGGGTTCCCAAGGTAGAGCAGCAGAGGTTGAATCTGATGAGGAGGCCAATTATTTGGGGGGTTTCCAGGCTAATGGCCAGGGAAACCAAGGTCGGAACTATCAGAGAGACAACCACAATGAAAAAGCTGGTTATAGAGATCGCGAGCAAGGAAATTGGAGGAATAACAATGATAGAGGTGGGTTGTATGTACCACCTGGTAACCGGGAAAGAGCTAACGTCGAGTCAGGGACGTCCAAGCTAGAGAGCATGATGGCGAAGATGCTACTGAAGGTGGAGTCGACTGACTCTGGGGTAAAGGAAATGAGGACTGAATTAACATCAATGAGTCAGTTAGTGAATTCTCATTCCACCGCAATCAAGCAGTTAGAGCAGCAAATGGGTCAAGTCTCGCTGGAACATTGCCGAGTGACACCATTCAAAACCCGAGAAACGACGGAAATTGTATGGCAATCACCACCAGAAGCGGTAACACATTATTGGAAACACATCCGGTAATTCAGACCCAGAAAGACGCTGTAACTGAGGAAGATGAGTTAGTAGATGCTGAAATTATGGTCGATGAGGGTGTGAAAGTGTCTGCTGAAAAACCCGGCGGGAAAGAAGATGCTACTCAAGTGCTCACAGATAAAAGCAAGGAGGTTGGAAAACTTCCAACTATGATGCCACGGCCACCACCTCCTTTCCCACAGCGGCTGAAGAAGAAAGTGGAAGATAGAAAGTTCCTGAACTTCATAACCATGCTCAAACAGTTATCAGTAAACATCCCTCTGGTGGATGCGCTTGAACAAATGCCCGGTTATGCCAAGTTCATGAAGGACTTGATCACAAAGAAGAGGTCGGTAAGTTTTGAACCGGAAGACAACCTCCACCATTGTAGCGCCATTTCATCAAGGTCGCTGGTCCAAAAGAAAGAAGACCCGGGTGCGTTCACTATTCCTTGCACCATAGGGGAGTTTAACTTTGCCAAGGCTCTTTGTGACTTGGGGGCTAGCATAAACTTGATGCCGTTAGCCATCTACCGGCAGTTGGGCTTAGGAGCCCCCAAACCGACGACTATGAGGTTATTGATGGCTGACAGATCGGTGAAACGCCCGGTTGGTATTTTGTATGATGTACTTGTGAAGGTGGGGAAGTTCATATTTCCGGCAGACTTCGTGATTTTGGACTACGACGTGGACTTCGAAGTCCCTATTATTTTGGGACGACCCTTCTTGGCAACCGGAAGAGTATTGGTAGATATGGAAAGCAACGAGCTGACTTTCAGGTTGAACGAGGAGGTAGTGAAGTTTAATGTGTGCAGATCAATGAAGCAACCGAGGGACATGAATGTCGTCTCGGTTATTGATGTTGTTACAGAATCTGAGGTGATCATTTCTGTTGAAGAGAGACTTGCTGTAGAGACATTGGCAACAGTTATAATGAATTTCAATGATGATGGCATCGAAGATTATGAGGAAGTGGTAAAAGCGGTGGTTGGAATGGGGTCATATGGTTACGCCCCAAAGAAATTGGATCTCGATTTAAAGAACAGACCAACCCCTCCTGCAAAGCCTTCTATTGAGGAAGCACCGGTATTAGAGTTGAAAGAATTGCCAGGCCATCTGAAGTATGCATTTTTGGGTGACAAAGACACCTTACCGGTAATCATCGCGATAGACCTTGTGCAATCTCAAGTTGAAGCGTTATTATCCACTCTGAGGTGACACAAGAGAGCAATCGGCTGGACCATTGCAGATATTATTGGCATCCCACCAGGTATTTGTACTCATAAGATACAGCTAGAAGAAAATTGCACTCCCACCACCGAACACCAGCGGAGACTGAATCCGCCAATGCAAGAGGTGGTGAAGAAAGAGATCATCAAATGGCTCGATGCTGGAGTGGTTTACCCAATCTCTGATAGCAAATGGGTAAGCCCAGTACAATGTGTTCCTAAGAAGGGAGGAATGACTGTGGTAGCAAATGACAAGAATGAGCTGATTCCATTAAGACCTGTCACGGGCTGGCGAGTCTGTATGGATTACCGAAAGCTAAACTCCTGTACTCTCCGTGATCATTTCCCCATGCCCTTTATAGATCAGATGCTGGATAGATTAGCTGGAAGAGGTTGGTATTGCTTTTTAGATGGATATTCGGGGTACAACCAAATATCTATCGCCCCGGAAGATCAGGAGAAGACCACGTTCACCTGTCCCTATGGTACGTTTGCTTTCAGACGCATGCCCTTTGGTCTTTGCAATGCTCCTGCAACCTTCCAAAGATGCATGATGTCTATCTTTTCTGACATGGTGGAGAACACATTGGAGGTCTTCATGGATGACTTTTCGGTAGTGGGTGATGCATTTGATGATTGCTTGGCTTATCTGGGCCAGGCATTGCAAAGGTGTGAAGAGTCAAACCTCGTGCTGAATTGGGAGAAATGCCATTTCATGGTGAAAGAAGGCATTGTATTAGGGCACAAGATATCTATGAGAGGGCTAGAGGTGGATAGAGCCAAGATTGAAGTCATCGAGAAACTACCTCCACCCATTTCAGTTAAGGGTGTGAGGAGTTTTCTTGGTCATGCCGGTTTCTACCGAAGGTTCATCAAAGATTTCTCAAAGGTTGCTACCCCATTGTGCAAGTTGCTTGAAAAGGAGACGAAATTTGTATTTGATGCTGAGTGCTTGAGGGCGTTTGAATGCCTGAAAGAAAAGCTAGTGGAGGCTCCTATTATAATTGCCCCGGATTGGTCCAAACCGTTCGAAATAATGTGCGATGCAAGTGGTGTTGCACTTGGAGCTGTTCTGGGACAAAAGCGAGACAAACTTTTCCATCCCATTTATTACGCTAGTAAAGCATTAAATGGGGCGCAGAAGAACTACACAGTGACAGAACAGGAGCTGCTGGCGGTTGTGTATGCTTTTGAGAAATTCAGAGCATACTTACTGGGTACAAAAGTGGTGGTGCACACAGATCATGCAGCCTTGAGGTATCTGATGACCAAAAAGGATGAAAAACCTCGACTAATCCGATGGGTGCTATTGTTGCAGGAATTTGACTTTGAAGTCAAGGATCGAAAAGGGTGTGAGAACCAGGTAGCGGATCATCTGTCCAGGCTTGAGAGGGAAGAGAGCGTAATAGATGAACCAGAGATTGATGATGCATTCCCGGATGAGCAGATGATGGCTGCGTCACGTGATATGGTGCCTTGGTACGCTGACTTCGCAAATTATGCGGTGACTGACATGATCCCGAAAGATTTGAACTTCCACCAGAAAAAGAAGTTTCTCCATGATGCAAGTAAGTTTTTCTGGGATGAGCCGTATTTATTCCGGTTGTGTGCTGACAACATAGTGAGGGGATATGTACCGGAAGCGGAAATGACAAGCATCTTGAAAGCTTGCCATTCGTCCCCAGTTGGAGGACATCATGCGGATAATCGAACCGCCCGAAAGATTTTACAGTGTGGTTATTATTGGCCGACAATCCAGAGAGATTCATATGAATTTGCCAAGTTATGTGATCAATGTCAACGAAGAGGAGCAATCTCTCGCCGACAAGAGCTACCCATGTCCACTATTTTCGAGGTTGAATTGTTCGACGTATGGGGAATAGAATTCATGGGCCCTTTTGAAAGTTCTTACGGGAACCGCTACATCTTGGTAGCGGTGGATTATGTGTCAAAGTGGGTAGAGGCGGTTGCTTTGGCCGATAACGAAGGGAAAAGTGTAGTGGCGTTCTTAAAAAGAAACATCTTTGCTCGGTTTGGCACCCCTCGCACAATCATCAGTGATGGAGGTTTACATTTTTGTAATAAGGTGTTCCTGGCTGCTCTAGCAAAATATGGAGTGAAGCAACACAAGGTAGCCACACCTTATCACCCCCAAACCAGTGGGCAAGTCGAGGTGTCGAACCGGGAGATTAAAGAGATCTTGGCTAAGTCTGTGAATGTGAACCAGAGAGATTGGGCGAGGAAGCTGGATGACGCACTTTGGGCATATCGAACAGCGTTTAAAACGCCAATAGGTATGTCTCCTTACCAATTTGTTTTTGGTAAAGCGTGTCACTTGCCCGTGGAACTTGAGCACAAGGCCCTTTGGGCGCTCAAAAAGTTAAATCTCAGTTGGAAAGAGGCATCGGAACTAAGGTTGGAACAATTGAATGAGATGGACGATTTCCGATTGCGAGCATATGAGAGGTCCGCTCTCTACAAGGAACGAATGAAGCTGTACCATGACAAGAAGATTGAGAAAAGGGAGTTCAAAGTAGGGGACTTGGTATTGTTGTTCAACTCCAGGTTCAAATTATTTCCCGGGAAACTCAAATCCAAATGGTCCGGATCATTCAAAGTGCACCAAGTGTTCCCATCCGGTGCAGTCGAACTCGAAAATAAAGATGGTGAGTTGCTCAAAGCCAATGGGCAGAGGATAAAGCAATATCTGGGCCTCCCAGAGGAGGTACATGTTCTGTCTTTGGTGTATCTTGATGAAGTCTGAGTAATCAAGACACCCGCGTCGTGCCGCGACGTTAAATCAGGCGTTGTATGGGAGGCAACCCGTAAATTGTTGTTGTAGTATAGTCTTGGAAAAATTTTACTTGTTGGAATTGGTTAATTTGTTCGTTGAGTGTGCAGGTACAAAAAGTGGACGTAACAACGTATTCTGTCTAAGAGTGACGGTTTGAGTTGACGGACCGTCAAAAACACGACGGACCGTCACTATGGACCGTCACTTGGAGACAAATATTCATATCCACTGGTTAGTAGTGACGGTGTGAGTGACGGACCGTCAAGTAGGTGACGGACCGTCAACTCAAACCGTCACCCATAATCCTTAAATGGGCTCACTGCCTAACTGTGATGCCCCAAATGACGGACCGTCGAGCATGTGACGGACCGTCACACCAGGTCGTCACCCATCAGGTACATGGCCCCCAAACAACAACCGCGTCGCGGTCAAGCACTAAAGAAGAAAGAAAGGATCGCTACCACTCGGACCCTAATTGATGAACCGAGTAGCGACGAAGAAATAGTTGCAGCCCCGACTTACCAAACCAGGCTAGTTAAACGAAGAACCACCCAAGTCTCCCAGTCTGAAGAGGAGAGTGGGTCATCTAGCAATGCGTCGGGGAGCGGTAGTGGGTCGGATGAAAGTGGTAGTTCCAGCCCCAATCCGGAGGATGTAGGTGGTCCCGAAACCACAAAAATTGCAGGGAGTGCACCCACAAACAGAGAATCGATCCGGTGGGCATTTAAGGAGGCGCAGAAGCACTATCTTGACGGTCTTACCAAAACAATGTCAAGAAGCCACAAAAGACCGATCGCCGAAGAAGTGCAAATCATGACAACAGATCTGCCCGAATACCCAGTCCTTCAAACACAGTTTCAGAGGTATCAGCTCGAGTGGATGAGCTCACCCCCGAGATTCTATTATCCAGAACTAGTCCGGGAATTCTACGCCAACTATTTGGCACTGCTGGAGAACAAATGTGAGCCAGAAAAAGGGGTTAAAGCAGCACCAAGGCAGGACAGGGTGCTAGTTCGGGGTAAACAGGTGGACATCTCACGGGAAATGATCAACAGAGTCATCTTTGGCCCGGAATACATCCCTCCACCTGACATGCCAGAGTTCCATGACAAGATTTCCAACGCCCACTCGCAGAGGCCGTGGTTGGCCCGAACATTAACTGAGGGCTCACCTTCTTGGCTGACTCAGAAGGGACGGATATCGAAGCAATCACTAAGCTTCGTAGCCAAGTTTTGGTGGGCGGTTGTGCGGCTCAGGTTATTCCCAACAGGAGGAGACAATAATTTGGATGAGGGAAGAGCCATCCTTGTAGCAAGCTTGATAGCCGGGTACGTCATCAACTTCGGAATGATCATTGCAGACGAGATGCGAACCAGGGCCATCAAAACTACTTCTTCGTTGCCGTTCCCGTGTCTAGTGACTGAGTTATGCAGGCGTGCGGAGGTGCCAATATGGGATGGTATTGATAAGCAAGTGACAGCGTCATCAAAGCAGAATATTGACAAATCAAGGGATGACACTAAGTTTGAAGTGAGGGTTCACAAGCCTCAGAACTTCGAAGAGCCAACCACAACCACCTCCGAGGCAACCGACACCCCATCAAGCACAGAAATGCCACTTATGGTGTTTGATCCAAAAATGTCACAGACAACGAGAGTTACTGCTGAAAGCTCTGGCACTGCGGCAAGGCCTCCTCTACCACCAGAATATCACATGAACCCCCAAAATTTTGCTAAGATGGTGCAAAAGCAGAAACAGTTGGATAAACAAATTGCTGCATGGACGGACCTGTTTAAACCCACCATTGATGAAGCAATACGGGAGGCTCTGAAGCCATTTGAGGGGCTGCGCGCAAGGGTAGATGCGATGGAAACCCGGATGGATGCAAGGCTAAACAAAATGAGCATCCCGGACCTGGCGAGATTTGATGCGGAGCTAAAAAAGGTGAAAAATGATATCACAGCCCTCAAGCAAGAAAAAGCGCTTTATGAGGAGACTTCGGAGTTCGTGGACTTGGACGAAGAAACCACGATTGTGGATTTGATGGGTCGGCCTCTGAAAATTAGTAATCCCCAAGTAGGTGAAAGTGGGGTAAAAAAATCAAAGAAGAGGAAGCACAAAAAGACATCAGCTGAGGAGGACGAGTTAGAGGTCGCGAAGCAGCGGTCGGTAATAGATGAGCAGCTGCGACAGGAGAGAGTGCGTGCCCAAGCAGGTGGGGCATCATCCAGTGCGGCACCGGTGTCTGAAAAGACCCCAGATGTTGATGAGCCGCGTACGGACACCTAGGTTTCCCAGGTACCCCTATTCCTTTATTCTGAATATCTGTTTACTTGAGCATTGAGGACAATGCTACATTCTTTTGCTAGGGGTAGGAGTACCACCACCGGAGGTTTTTGTTGCCATGTTTCTTTTCCTCCGGTGTGCTATCTAGTAGAACTGGCATGTTTAGGTTATATTATTTTTTTTTTTAATTTTTTTAGTGTCTATAGCAAGCATGCGTTTTTCTTGTTTAAAAACGAAGCCCCTTTAAAAAATTTCTGGTTTTGAGCTTATGTTGAAACAATTGACTGTCTGGATCCTTGTATGTCATTGTGTGATTATGATTAGAATGGGTATGCTTAAGCCGAGCGGTTGTTTGATAATTGGTAGCGATATAGTTTCTTGGTGCCAAGAGTGTGTGAGATTATTGTATAAATTCTTACTCTGTACATGCATCTAGAACTTGCCCGGTCTATTTTGTTAAGTTCGAAGTTTGGTTGCTTAGGAAAGGATCACAGGCCCTTTTTGTGTGCAGTCCACTTAACCTAAAAGACCGTCCAAATATAAATAATCCCTTTGATCCCTGTTTAAGCAATAATTGACCTTGTTCTTTCAATAACCTATCACCGTTCCTGTTTAAATTTGAATCCCTATTTTGGCCCTGGTCCTTCCTTGGACATCGTGCACCTCAACGCAGGTATCAAGAAAATCTTTTCTCTTTCTACTGAAATACTATGTATCAAGAAAATTTGTATGTATATCCGATAAAATTGATACATGTATTGTAAAATTGTATCGGAGAAATTGAAACATCTATTATAAAATAAAAGTTATATCTTAAAAATGTTCATCTATTATCAAGAAAAGATGAACACTTATTTGAATATGCGTTCTTTATTTTCATCAATTTTCACTCAATTTGTTATGAAACAGCACAATTAAAGGCTCTAATAAATATTGTATCAATAATATCAGATTTCCAATCTTGATACTCCATACAAAAGGCTGCCAAGATGCGTAAATAAGTAAAGTGTTACCCCGCTACGTAATATAGATTTAAACTAGAGCCTTTTATGAAATTCTCTCATCAAACAAATCAAAAACTTTCAAATGTGAACTTTTATTAAATATTTTCTATTTTTACAATCTTGGTAAAATTTAATAACTAAAATTTGCTAAATATTTATTTTTAAAGACCAAAACTGCCCAAATTATACTTAAAGGATATTTTTAAGCATACAATAAAAATAAGGGCCGATTTTGTTATTTTAGTTTAGACATCGAATACGATTACAAGTAGGTAAGACTAATAAATATTTCATATATTCATTTTAACTTGTTCAATATTTATTATATTAAAACTAATTTTTTTATTTTTACTTGTCTCACTTTAGAATAGAAAAACTATTTCTTTTCTATTCTTAAACTAGTTTTTAAATTCATTAAGACTATAGGCCAATTAATATTTCAGTATTTTTATGTACTTTATTTATTATTAGAAAATTTTAAAAAAAATACCACCAACATAAAATATTATGATGTAGCCCAATGTGTTCAACTTTTTGGTTTGATTTTTAAAATTTCAATTTGATTTTTATTTGGTTTTCAATTATGGAAAGGAGGTAACGAAAATCGAACCAAATTAATTATGTTCGATTCGATTCAACTTATTAAATTTGACTTTTTCAATCTTATCTTTGAACCTTCACACACCAGGGAACTGCGTAAACCCTGCATGATGATATCAAACCTAAGACAAACATTGTACACAGAGATGACGACAACGAAACAACAGAAAAAACTGACAAACACTCAATAGACAAAAACGATATATAAATAGGTCTGGGAGCAATCATAGCACCAGGATTCGGAGGGCTGGGGCTAGAAGGAATTAAGGGTAGTGAGGAATCAATAGGAGCAAGCTCAGACCAACCCAGTGAAGGATGCAACTGAAATAGCAAAAGCTCGTACATTTAACCAAAAATACTTTGTGCAAGGCCAGTGATAAAGAAAAAAAATCTTGTAATGCCAAGAAAATAACAATCCAAATCAAGAAAAGCCTAGTAGAAATTGAAATGAAAGCCATTAATGCTAACCGTTTGGAATGAAGGAATACGGAGGGAGTTGGTATTATGATTGAAGGATAATTCGATTTTTTGGTTTAATCGAATACCTAAACCCTATAATTGAAAATCGAAATTCTAGAAAAAAATAAATCTTAATTAAATCAAAAAATTGAAAAATCAAAATCAAAAAACTGAATTAATTCGATTCGGTCCAATTTTTCAATTTTTCGATGTTTATGACCATTCCTACTTCCTGTCATTCACTCTTTTTTTAATTAATCATATAATATTTATTAAATATAAAGACAAAAATTTATTTTGAAACTATCGTAATTCTCGATTATTTCATGATATCTAACCTGACTGAATCATCTACAATTGGGAAAATTAAAAGAATACGTTCTTGCGTTACCTTATTTTTGGTGTGTAGAAAGTTCCACCAATAAAAAAAAAGTGTTTGTAAGAATAAAAATATATTATGGACCCATTTGGCCATAAATATTATTCATTTTATTCTGGAATATGCATTCACTTTATTCTAAAATTCTTGTTTGGCTATAAAAATACCAAATATAACTTGAAACTGTATTTGAGATTTCGAAAATTCACTTTATTTGATTTCACTTTTTTCAATTTCGAATTTATTTATTTTTTTCAAAAAAATTCTAATTCTTTTATTTTTCATAAAATAATCTCATTTAAATTATATTACATGTCAATTTTTTTTTTTTTTTAAAAATTACATTTACATTTTAAATGCTAATTCCAAATACTATGGTTAAGCACAACTTTAGTTCCAACTCCGACTTCAAAAAATTTAAATAATGTAAATATTTTTTATTTTCACGGCCAAACGCTTACTATATAAGTAGTAAGACGATATTTTTTTTGGGACGGATTAAAAAGGGAAGGGTGACACATATAAAATGAAACGAGGGAGTAATATTTCAGATGGGTGAAAATTGTTTACACCCCTCAACTTTGCTTTAAAAATCAAACTCCCCTCTCAACTTTGAAAAATAATTATTCTCCCCCCTTTTTCCTAATTTTATTTTTCTAAATGTCTATTCTACCCTTACATTATCAATCATTATCTTTTTTTCTTCTTTTTTACTTCTTTAAAATTGTGATATTTTTATTTTTTAATCTATGTAACAAATACTCTATAAAAAGTATTATGTTCACTGAAAAATGAGAAGAAAAAAATTTGATTGAGTATAAAAGTTAATGTCGTTCTATAATAAAATAAAGGAACAAAATAAAAAAATAATTTTATTAATAATAATGAAAACTATAATATAATAACTTTATAAATATATTTTGATGCATGTAATAAAAAATAATTGATAATAAAAATATGTTTTATTAAAATATCTTAAAAAATATTTGTTTATATTATAAATAAATTTTAAATTATATTAGAAAATATTTCATTAATAACAATCAAAATTCGTTCATCTATATAGATAGTAGAAAATAAGCGATAAGTGAAAGTTAAAGAAAATATGCAGGGGCGTATCTAAGAGGGGAGAGGGTGTTCACCCGAAACCCCTCGATAAAAAAATATATTGTATATAAAAGGTATTTTTTTTAATTTTAATGTCTATATATAGATTTTGAATCCATTTAACACATGACTAGAGATTGACTCGGTGATTTAGGAGTCAATCCCTTATTATAACCTCCTAAATCACTGAGTCAATCTCCTAAATCACTGAGTCCCCCTCTCCATTCTTGACATTACATAAATGAAGGAATGAATGTCAATAATAAAATAGATATTGTATATAATAAGGGAGGAAAATGATTATTTTTCAACGTTGTGGGGGAATTTGATTTTTAAAGCAAAGTTGGGGTTGTAAAGGATTTTCGCCCTTTGAGTTGCATGACAATGACACAGAGGGGGGAGGGAGGGAGGGAGCGGTGTGCAAATAGTGCAGCAAGCAAACAAATTGAACAAAGGTACCCCAAAAGGATCAATCTCAATTCTTCTTCTTCCCAAAAATCCCAGCTAGCTATGTTAAACATCAGTCATTAGATTCACAAAAATTGGGCATCAAAAATGGAGAGGAGCGGCGGTTCACTACGGACACGATCACAAGCGGCGCCTGACTGGACACTACACGAATCACTAACCCTCGTTAACGAAATGAAAGCAACTCAAATCGAATGCGGCAATACACTAGCCTCCTTCCAGAAATGGCAATCAACCGTTCAGAGTTGCAACTCACAGGGTATGAATCGGAGCTTGAATCAGTGCAAACGGAGGTGGGAATCGATGTTGGAACAGTACAATAAAGTGAAGCCCTGGGAATCGGCGTATTGGGAGTCGTTTGATGAGGAGAGGAAGAGGGAATTGGATCTTCCGGAGCAGTTCGATTTCGAGTTGTTTAATGCGATTGGTAGGTATTTGAGTTGTTTACAGGGTGAGGATGGTGCCGGTGCTGAAACTGACCCGGATACCGACCCGGAAGCACAGCAGGTTCAAGGGAATAATGCTTTTCTGGAAATCGGTACTGCCTCCCTTCTAAAAAATTTGGTCATGCTCTTTTAGCTTTTTGAAATTTGTAGAGTTTAATCAGTTTTTGAAGTAGCATGAATTTCTCTTCATTTTGACATGTTTATGCAATTTTAGGAAGTACCAAATGCATCATAGTATTTATATGGATATCTTGTGTCTCAAGATGAAAGAGAGCCTTGGCGTAACTCCGTAAAGTTGTTGGCACGTGACCAGGAGGTCATAAGTTCAAGCCGGTCAAACAACCTCTTGCAGAAATGCAGGGTAAGGCTTTCACGGAATCCCGCGCATTGCGAGAGCTTTAGTGCATGGGGCTGCCCTTTGTTATCTTGTGTTTCAAGATGACTCTTTTCTTTGCTTCTATTAGAGAGGCACTTTTAGTTCCTCTGTCTTTTCCACTTTTGCCAAGTTCAATCATGGTCGAAAAATTTATGAAGTGTGTGCTGTTGTTTAGAAGAGTTCTCTGGTTAATTCTTCAGTATAGATCATTAAAGAAAACTTTGTGCCCATAGTTGATGACCCTGTTTGGAAAATTTAAGATTGGGATTCGATTTGGTTTAGTCTTATTTTATGATTTAGTTGAGATTTGAGTTCAAACTACTGTGTGAATAATTTGCTTAGTAAACATCAGATATTAATCAGGATTTCACTAGCTCTTGTTTCGTAAATGTATACACACATTAAATTGAGAACTTGGATTCCGATATATTGGGTGTGTACTGTCTAGGATGTTGTATTAGACCAAATCAATTTATAACGAATATCATACATGCATGCCTAAGTGAAGTAGTAACATATCAAGTACATTGGGAGAAATCGAATATCATACATGCATGCCTAAGTGAAGTAGTAAAATATCAAGTACATTGGGAGAAATCTTTTCAAGAGCAAACAGAATTTGAATTGAGTTTGCTCTTAGCAGTTAGTATCCCTTGGAATGTACCATCCAGATTAAGACACTCTTAGATCAATGTATATTGAAAAGCAGAATTTAATTTTTGCCAAACAAAGATTACAAAGCTGGGTAAAGTTTCTCCCCCTTAATATCCATTTTTGATTTATTGGAAATTACTCTCTCCGAATAACCTTTTCGACGGCATTCGATGGTGTAAAATATGGTCAAAGACTAACTTAAGCCTAGAATATGACTATCTCTAACGTGATCATTTATCAGTGATATGATAACTGAAACACAAAGGAACAGAGCGCTTGAAGTGGAGGATTTCTTATGACGCCCGTGAACTTATCTGACGGATCTTGGAAGTTTGCAGCAAATTTGTCTTTAAGGATTTCTCCAACCCTATACAATCAATATAGAGGCATTCGTCATCTAAGAATGAGGGGAGATGCCAGAGTTGAGGATAATAGGTTATGCTATTAAGTATTGATTTTGTTGGTGAAAGGATTGAAGTTTAAGAAAACAATTTGAGGCACTTGGCTAAAGTAAGGCTGAAAAGTAGTTAGACCAACCAAGGAAATACGAATGGGAAGAAAAACCTCTCATCGGTTAGACGAGAGAAGAAGATGACCAACAATGTAACAGAAGATGACATGGATTAGTGGAGTAATACTCTTGAGTCTTGACGTACCTGATACAACAACATACTCAGTGTAGTCCACAAGTGGGGTATGGGGAAGGTAGTGTGTAGTGTGTAGGCAACTACCTTGGGAGATAGAGAGGTTGTTTCCGATTACCCTCGGCTCGAGAAAATAACAAGGGTGAAGAAATCAAGACAAAAAACTAAACTAGGCATGACAAAGCATACTGAAAAAGAAACAGTGACTACAACAAAATGATATAATAAATGAATAATAAGGGACAATATGTAGTAATAGAAATCAAAGGAACAAAGACCTACAAGAGTAATACTATGACTACTAGTATGAAAGGATAAACGGTATTACACTCAACTACCTACTAATTTTCTACCATAATCTGTGTCTTTCATAATCTCCTATCTTCGATAAGCTGGAGTTGCGCCATGTCCTGTCTAATCACCTCATCCAATACTTCTTCGACCTACCTCTACCTCTCCTGAAACCATCCATTACCAATCTCTCACACCTCTGCACTGGGGCATTCCTGCATCTCCTCTTCACATGCTCGAACCATCTGAGCTTCGCCTCCCGTAATTCATCCTCCATCGAGGCCACTCCCACCTTGTCCCGAATAACTTCATTTCTAATTTTATCTCCCTTATTATGCCCACACTTCCATCTCAACATCCTTATTTTCACAACTTTCATCTTCTGAACGTGAGTGTTCTTGACTGGCCAACACTCCACTCCATATAACATAGTCGCTTTAACCATCACTCTGTAAAACTTGCCTTTTAGTTTTGGTGGCACCTTCTTGTCACACAGAACTTCAGATGCAACCTTCATTCATCCACCCTGCACCAATATGATGTGTGACATCATCATCAGTCTCCTCATTACCTTGGATAATAGACCCAAGATACTTGAAACTTTCTTTCTTTTGGATAGCCTGGTATCAAGCCTCACTTCCACCCAGCCTCATGAGTTACGTCATTGAACTTGCACTCCAAGTATTCTGTCTTGGTCCTGCTCAACCTGAACCCTTTAGATTCCAGGCTTTGTTTCCATACCTCCAGCTTAGCATTAACTCTGCCGCGAGTTTCGTCAATTAGAACTATGTCATTTGCAAATAACATACACCATGACACCTCCGTTGGATTTTCCGCGTCCAATACATCCATCACCAATGCAAATAAAAATGGGCTAAGAGTTGATTCCTGGTACAACCCCATCACAATTGAAAAGTGGTCCGAGTCTCTCCTCCTATTGTCCTCACTCGAGTCTTGGCTTCGTCGTACACATCTTAATCGCCCTAGTGTATGTCAAGGGTACGCCTCTAGCCTCCAAGCACCTTCATAGGACTTCCCTCGGGACTTTATCATACGCCTTTTCTAGGTCGATAAACACCGTGTGAAGGTCCCTCTTCCTCTCCCTATACTGTTCCCCCAATCTCCTAACAAGATGGATGGTTTCCATAGTTGAACGTCCTGACATGAATCTGACCTGGTTCTCAGAAATAGACAAGCCCCTCCTCACCCGCATCTTTACCACCCTCTCCCAAACCTTCATAGTGTGACTTAGCAGTTTGATACCCTTATAGTTGTTGCAATTCTGAATGTCTCCTTGTTCTTGTACAACAGGATCATTGTACTCTACCTTCATTTTTCGGACATTTTAGCCGTTTTAAAAACAACGTTGAACTACCCAGTCAACCACTCCATTCCTTCGGGCGCTCTTCTAAAATTCCACCAGGATCTCGTCTCGCCCGATTGTTCGTCCCCTGTGCATCCGTCGAAACAAACACTTAACCTCCTCAACCTTTATACACCTACAATACCCAAAGTTGCGGCGCCTCTCGGGGTGCTCCAAATCTCCCACCACATTTCTCTATCTCCCTGTGATTTTCACTTCCTAGAGGCAAGAGTATTTAGTATCTTTTCATTTTTATGTGTTGAATATGTTAGGAAAAAACTTTGTTTCACTCGACCTGCCACCATTGGTCTAGCATATGGTTCTTTTTAGGAGTTCTTACACAGTTCTACTGTGCAAGGTGAAATGTGTTGATGAATACGAAGGATTTGTATAGCAAATCTCAATTAGTTTGGGATTGAGGCACAATTGATTGATTGATGTGTGTGTTATATGTTTATACACGCACACACATCATTGATTAGAGGAATTGATAAATCTTAGAATACTGTTATTACGTGTGATAGACACATAAGTCGAGATGAGGAACCTTGTTTCATGTGGTGAAGGTCTTAGAATTGAATCAACTTTTTTGACTCTTCAAACCTTTCAAGTTATAATTAAACTAGGAAACTTGATCGAGCAATTATGAAAGATCCTATTAAATTTACGGTGTGATCTTTACTAATACCTAAATAGTAAAATAACAAACTAAGTTTTTATAGAAACCAAAAGATATTAAAAATATTTCTAACCTTGATTAAATAAAGAATCATATTAACACCTTATTAATGACATCAAAATTAGAACTGATGGGAAAACATAAGGTGATCAAAATATTTACATCTAAAAGTGAATGTCATTACTTGTTGCTAATATATTACTCCCTCCGTCCTATTTTATGTGGCATACTTTGACCAGGCACGGTGTTTAAGAAAAAAAAGAAGACTTTTAAAACTTGTGGTCCAAAATAATCCTTGAACATTTGTGTGGTTGTAAATCATTTCATTAAGGGTAAAAGGGGAATTTCAAAGTTAAAATTATTCTAATTATAGAAAGGTGACATTCTTTTTGGGACGGACTAAAAAGGAAAGTATGCCACATAGGACGGAGGGAGTAAGATTTACTACAATTTACAACCGAAGAAATTATTCGTTACACTTTTTTTAAGCATTAAAAGATAATAACAATTAAGAAAAAAAATGAAAACACAAGTTGTGAGAGAAGAGAATCTTTATCTCCTTCTAAGTTGCTCGGACTCGGGTGCGGATCTAGAGGTCGGATCCTTCATGATCTAAATTTTAAGATTCGGGGATACAAATCCAAGTATGGATACGGGTGCGGGGATTCGGCTAAAAATAATTGAAATATCTAAAAATAGAGGTATAAAACCTTAATTATGAGATATTATGTAGAGAACTTGAGGAGAACCCTAGAAGGAGATAAAAGAAAAAGGAATGACATAGAAATTTCTATATACAAGGTAATCCACTTTCTTCAATTTCACCTTAGCTTTTGTTTTAATTACAGAAATCATTGAATCTGTCAGGAATTTCTCTGTCAATTTTGGTCAAAGTACCGAATATTGGTTGACCGGATCGGGTACGGATCTCACACCCACACCCACACCCATGTCGTGTCGACACGGATGCGACACCTAAAGTGAAGAGTCCGAGCAACTTAGATCTCCTTAATGAACCAATAACACATGAAAATATTTTGTGATTTTTAAATTGCACAAGTTATTTATTTTTAGGAGTAGAAGCATTCTTCTCTGCCAATAATCCACCAACATATACGAATAATTTTTTTGCAATTTCACCTTAGCTTTTGTTTTAATTACAGAAATCATTGAATCTGTCAGGAATTTGACCGGATCGGGTACGGATCCCACACCCACACCCATGTCGTGTCGACACGGGTGTGGCACCTAAAGTGAAGAGTCCGAGCAACTTAGATCTCCTTAATGAACCAATAACACATGAAAATATTTTGTGATTTTTAAATTGCACAAGTTATTTATTTTTAGGAGTAGAAGCATTCTTCTCTTCCAATAATCCACCAACATATACGAATAATTTTTTTGCATCTTTGTTATGCAAATGAAATTAACAATATTGTTACCATAATTGAGCTCTTCAATTTTAGTTCTTTTTGATAGTTTTAAAAACTTAAATGAGAGACATGGATATCAAAGAATCATTTCGCAAGTTGAAAAAGTAAATTTTATTATCTAGGACGTGGAGGAAAAAAAAGGAAGAATAATAAAGCAAATTTCAAAGGCATATCACAATAAAAAAGAAGATAAATAAATCACATACATTAAAGAGCAAGTGATGAATTCCTTGATCTTCCTTTTGAAACTCCTATCACTCTAAAACGCCTGAAGCGTAAATAAATCGCATACATTAAAGAGCAAGTGATGAATTCCTTGATCTTCCTTTTGAAACTCCTACCACTCTAAAAGGCCTAAAGCGTAAATAGTCATTAATTAATAAATCATTTCACAAGAGAAACTGCCAAAGCACTAAATAATTTAGTTATTGACATGTTCAACAAAATAAATATCGTTCATCAATTAATAAAATACAAAAATATATAAAGTATAAAATAAATAATGAAGATAAAGAAATTGAGGAAAGCTTGCAGAGAAAGTGCTTAATAAGACAAGGTCGAAGAACATAAATTGTTATTTCCGATCATCCACGTTGAGGTTTTCATGAACGATTTTGCATCATGCTCATTTGCTGCCAAACTTTTTATTGTCTTAAAATTAAGTTTGATCAGGTAGTCTAAATCTTGGCGTCTCTATCTTGGCGTCTCTGCTCTTGTTGTATTGAGAGAAATGTAGTCCTTCTCTTCCATGGGCTTTTTTGTGACTCTAATTTATCCCATAATTCCATCTCTTAGACACCTCAAATGCCTTGACCCTTGAAAAAGAATAAGAAGAAAGTCAACAACTTTAGAGTATTTAAGCACCCGTAATACAATGTTACTTGTCAAACAAAATAAGAAAAGCTAGATTACCTTCGAAGACTGAGATGTCTAAAAAGCCAATCTTGAAAGAAAGAGATTTCATGTGAAGGTAAGAATAATTATGAATTTACTTGTTCCCAATCTGCACATAAATACTCTATGAACTTGAGAAAGTTTTAAGAGTCTAAAGAATGAACATGTGAAATAAATAATAGTAATAATGAGTAAAAATAGTGGGAGTTACAAAGGAGAAAAAACGGAAGAGATGATTGTATAGTAGTAATAGGCTGGTGTAATTGTATAGTTATTGGCTTGTGAGTATTTGTAGAATTTGGCGCTATTTAAAGAAATGATTTTCAGCTTTTCAAACATAGCACACTTTGTAGAATTTAGTATCATTTATTTCGAATTTAAATGAGAGAAAAAAAGGCCCTTGATTGCTATTTTGTTTTATAAATGAGGAAAAATTGAGAAAAAGGTCAAAAAAAGAAGAAAATAGATAAATAGGATCCTTGACCAAAGAGAGATTCCACATTACTCCTATTTTGCCTAGCTTTATATTATATGTAGATATTGATTATCCACCCTTATTAGGATGATTGATTTCAAAGGCATTTTGTGGACACATCCTAGGATATGTCTCCAATGAAGCATGCTTGAAATGCCTCAGAGTGGTAGTGGCGTGCATATATCTTGTGAAACGTGTGCTCCAAAGGTTTGGGCATATGCAAGACTCTAGGAGAGGACCGCGCCTTGCTGAACCCTTGCAATTATGAAATCCACATCTAAATTAGACCTTTTGGAAGAGAAGAGAAAAATCCATAAAAGGAATTGTCCAAGTAAACATTATCAATGACCTAGTTTAGAAAGAAAATAACAAAATACATCTATTCTTCTCAGGTCACACCTATATTTTGTTTACGAGCAACTAAATAAGGTTATTTTTTCCTTCAAAAAATACACCCTTATCTAGTTGCTCATAAAAGAATATAGGTGTGAAGAACGTGGCTGGTCGGAGTAGCGATTGCAAACACTGTGGTAGGAGAGGCGACTGGAATGACTGGTGGTAGCAGTGGCGACAAGGGCCGATGGGCGGAGAGAAACCAAAGGTAGAAGTAGCAAATTGAGACTGAAGTGAAGAGATTTTACAAAGAAGACGTGAAAAAAACATTTTGGTCGTAACGTATCAAACTCTAATAGGCTATTGGTTGCTGGTTGGGATTTGGGAATAAGAACTAATTGGCTCTGAAGAGATGAAGAAACTAATGGGCGCTCATAAAATTCTCTTTTCATTTAAAAACTAATGTTGGGCGTCCAACTTTTGTACAGATATACATAAAAATGTTTGACCAAAAAATAGTATTTTGATGAAGAATGATTTTATACTATTGCAGTTATTTTGCTTAAACAAAAAAAAAAGGTTATAAATTTGTCTTATAATAGAAAATTTATATTATATTTCCTATACTTTCTACAAAATTTTGGAATTTTCTAAAACATTAATGTAACTTAAACTCTTCTGTAAATTATGTTTATCCTATTATTGTACAAAATATTTGAAATCAAAATATCAACGTTACCTCATCAAAAGAATACTAAAAGTAAATATCCATGGGGCTTATGTCCGACATTTTCGGAACTCCTTTTTGAGATTGATAAGTTTGTATAAATGAAGCACAAAGATTGTCTGTTCGGGCTTCCCCCCACATTAGATATTTATTGCAACAATTTCCTTTCTAGTATATAGTCTTCTTGATGTATAGGAGTTAGTTGGTTTACTACCAGAAGAACAGTGCATGTTGCCTTCTTCTCTGGTTTAAGAGTCTAGTAGATGCTTGCTATATTTTGAGACAGTCGACTGTGGTAAGCTGACTGTGGGTTTGTAATTCAGATACTTGGTGATTAATAAAATCATGTTACGTTACCCAAAAAAAAAAAGAAGCACAAAGATTGTGCCAAAAATTACATACGAATCAGTTCCTTTACAATTACTATAGAAAGCTGAGAAAATCCATCATCTTATCAACTGTATTGACATCTTCTAGTTTACACCAAAAACCTAAAAGGAAATACATCTGAATTGCATAGTGTAAGTATTCTCATATTTACTCTCGAACATCTTTGGTTCCTCTCCTTCTAAATCACCCACCAAACACATTGTAGCAGTCCCCTTCTCTATGCCCTTTCCAGTCCAGCATTGTAGCAGTTGTTTAATGATTCTTGGGATAACCCAATTGACTTTAAAGAGATTAAAGAGTAAGTTCCATATCGGAGTAGCAAAGCTACAGTGCAAAAATAAGTGATTAGTTTCCTCTTCGCCCTTTTCGCACAGCAGGCATCTGCTACAATGTAAAGTAAAATGCTTGGCCATGCGCCTCCACTTGTTTTCTTTAGGATAAAATGTATCTTGTTTCTTATTCCACCAACCTCTCCAGTAATAAACAATAGGTGCTGATTTCCCTAGAATGCAAATGTCGATATTCAGTTCACTAGCCATGACGATGGTTCTTTGCTCTCCTTTTTTCCCTTTTTCATTTAAGTGAGCTAACTTGTGGTTTATCTTCTGGTATCTGCTGCCTGATTTAGTGAAAAATGACTTGGTGAATCTTGTGATTTTGCAGAAGTGAAAGACTGCAGTTCTTCATCATTATTGTAGCATTCTAAAGTTAATTAGCAACTGGCCATTCTTGCACCCCATAAAACAAACTTTGTGGTGTAGTCATGGTTTGTTATATAGTGTAAGATATATACCAAAGAGAAAGAAAAATTGAAAAATAAATGCAATCTCTTGAAACGAAAATTGACTTTTCGCTGTCAGCTAAATGTTTTAACATTCTGGTACTGTTAGGTGTTAAAAGGCAGCGGCAAAGGACGAAGACAAAAAGGTACAAAATGGAGGAAAGATTGAATCCATGGAGACACATCTTAAATGAAAACAGGAAGTATGAGCAATCCAAGATGGGGATAAAGCATGAAGCTACTTGCATAGATGCAAATTTAGAAGCCCCAAGGCACGAGAATTCCAGCTTAGAAATAAAGCACGAAACATCCAGTCCGGAGGAAAAGGCTGAACTTCCAAACCTTAGCATGGTTAGTGTGGTAAAGGCTGAGCAGATTAATGTAGATAATCCAGAAGACATGATGGCTGCGACTCTTCGAGAAAATGCAGAAATGATCACTGCAATAATTGAAGGAAATCCAATGGATGATAGAGATTGCAGGCTTGCTGATTTGAAGAATTTTGAGGATGGACGTGTTCATTTGATCAGAAGTCAAGGCAACCAACTTATTGATTGCCTCGGGAAAATTTCAGATACCCTTAGCCAGCTTTGTGATGCAATTCAGAAAAAATAACTATTTCCAATTATGGCATGCTTTGTAATGTGATGACTAATCATCACATGCTTGTACTTAGATCTTTGTCGATGTAATGATGAGGTAACCAGGATTGTCAAGGATCACAGGAAATTTTGAAATGGTTAATTCTTCCTTAAGATACAAGAAATGCAAGGTGTTCTTTTATTGCATTAGATGATATTGACACTTCCACACACTGAGGTTTTGTGAAGTGTTTTAGACAGGTTGCTGGTTTCCCCATCCCCCCAGTTCGCCTTCATCAATTTCTGTGTTCATTGATTGTCAAACATAGCTGTATCTCCCTCTCACCATGTCCTCTCAATTTCGGAGGTCTTCTGGTTGCATTTAAAGGTAAAAGGAGTAGCAGCAATAAGAAACTAGAATGTGGTTTCTGCATTTTAGTTCCTTTTGTCTTAGCTTATCTGACAGGTCCAATTAAAAGTGTCAAACTGATGCAAAGCTCTCAAATGTGAAGTAAGTTGAAGATGGAGATTGCTGGGCTACACTATGAAGGGCAGAGAGGTTTGTACTCTTCAAATGCTCTCCATTTCATTTGATATGTTTGTTTGATTGGGCATGAAGTTTAAGGAAAAAAAAGATTTCTACACAGCAATTGGTACTTATGATCTTAAATGTGCCATGACATTTCTATTACCATTAAGTGCAGGTTTTTTTGGTAATAAACTGTGAAATATTACCATAACACCAACAAAGAATACAAACTAAGAGCATCTAGTCTCCCTACAACTTTCTAGGAAAAGTGTAGGAGAAAAACCAGACCTCAGAGGAAAACATACCAGCTGCTTGCTCTAGTTACAAATTCTATTTATCAAGTATGGACATTTACTTGCTTTTCTTTCCCTACTAATCATACTCTTTCTCGCAGTTCTTTTTGTAACTGTGTCACTATACCTCCATTAATTTACAGTTGTTTGCCTGAATACTTTCCAGTTTCTAGCCTGCCAAGTATAATAGACTAAAGCTCCACATATTGCAGCCACCAACTCCTTTTTGAATTGCCTCCAGTACCTACCTTTGATCCATTGCAGGCTTTGTTTAAAAAGCACTCTGTGGGACAGTAACACCGACCCATGTTGCCAGTGCAGTTTTAGCTTCAGTAATCCACTTGTAATCAGTAAACAGATGTTGAGCAGTCTCATCCACACCTTCATCACACAGACAACAGTGTTCTCCACCTGTATATGTTGAGCAGTCTCATCCACATTTTGCACCCTTTTATATTTAGTCCTCCAAACTTCTTTGGGACACAAACATTATCCCAAGCCACAAGTGAAATCTTCTTCTGCCCCTCAGAGCTTCCCATAAGAACTCTCTGCAAGTGTCTATCAATACCATCCAAAACACACTGGCAGAAAGAAAACAAACCGCCAGAAATTATATATGGAAAAAAAACTGCATTAATAATCTGAACTCTTCCAGCATAAGAGAGTTGCTTTGCATAGCCATTTTTGATCCTATGGGTTATTTTTTCCACCAGCTGATGACATTCAACTTTGCTCCACTTCTTAGATGATAGGGGAAGTCCCAGGTACCTTATGGGCAGAGTGCCTAGAACAAACCCTGTACCTTCCAGAATCAGCTGCTTACTACTATCCTCAGTACCAGCTAGAAACATTTCAAATATAGAAATGTTTTACTGTATTCTTTTTGGAACAAAATAAAAAGAAATACTCCCTCCGTTTCAAATTGATTGACCTATTTTGATTTGGCACGGAGTTTAAGAAAATAAAGAAGACTTTTGAATCTTGTGGTCTTAAATTAAATATATGTCAAATGTACTAAAATGCCTTTAAATCTTGTTGTTTTAAACATGCCATCTGGAAAGTTGGAATAAAAAAGTTGCTAAAAATGGAAAGGGTTATTCTCTTTGAAACGGACTAAAAAAGAAAGTAGGTCAAACAAATTGAAACAGAGGGAGTAACTAGTTTTCCCGGGATGTGCCAGACATGTTCTATATAGTAGATAGTCTCCCTTTATATCAGCTTATGTTTCTTACTTTTCTTTTTTTAGTTTGTTCAAGAAAAATGTCTCTTTCTATATTAGTAAGTTCGTAACTTCAACATTCTCATTTTATCCTTAGCGACCCTCCGCAGAAATGACATGGCATGTCTAAGACAAAGATTCAAGGGTATTTTTGGTATGTTACACATACATTTAGCTTAATACCACAAGAATTAAATTTTTTCTTTAGATTCCTTACTTTGTACTCGGGCTAAGACACATAAATTGAAATGGTGGGAGTACATACTAATAACTACCTAAAACAAACAAATATACTAACTAGATCTGTTTCCTTAACCATAATATTAAGGACCCTACATTCTGTTACTTGAAACTAAAATCATATAGTTCTCTACAAATTCTGGATGGACGTGTTAAATGAAAATTAAATATGTATACGCTAAAGTAAAAATGATAAGTATTCATTTAAGTCTTCCAAATAACACCTTTCACACCTAAAATTTTTGAGTGTTAACATGAAAAATTTACCAACCATTTATTTGTTCCATCAGTATTATAATGGTTCAAGTTACACAAATTAGAGAAGCTCTGGAACAGGTTTCGTGTTACAAAAACTCTTTTGCAACACTTGTGTTCCGTTAAAATGACTTTCAAATTTAAATTCTGAATTTGCCTTTGCTTGCGGACAATCTCAGCTGCTAGTTATTGACCTCCCAAACTGCCGAAGGTACTTTATCTTTATCAGCAACTTTAGTTTGAGCCTAGCTGTTGCTGCATCATTCATTAAACAAGAAAGTATATCAGTTTATCACACGATTATATCTTTATTTTCTCTTCCTGTCATTAGCAAGTTGTCGAGACTAGCAATGTTGGTCACAATGCAGCTAATGTTTAATGGTCTGCACTATAAACTTCTATTACTCCATGCTTTTCTTTTAACGGCGAATTGTACAACTTTTCAGCTTTTGTCACTATGGGTGTTTAGCCTTTGCATGCTAACAAAGTAATGCATAGTGCAATCTGTAAACTAGTTAGGTTAATGGGTTGTGTTTGTTACCGGAAAACCGAAGGTAAAAAAAACAAACATGTGTGCCCAATTTTCCTTGTTTTTGTGGTTCTTCCATGTGTTACCCAATGTTGGACTTTGTATTACGTTGTTCACACTTCAGTTAGCAGGCCTGAACCATGTGTTGTTTGTTTAGGCCTTACGTGGTATTGAACAATTTTTCTCTCATAAGTTAGCTTTTAGGGTTGAGTTAGCTCGATATGCGTTTCTTCACTTGGATGATGCCTAATTGTATGAACAAGGTCAAACTGACAAGCAAAAGTATACTAAAATAGCAGGCTGGCTGTAACAGCTTGTAATAATTTAGTATACTCATCTTTCATCTCCGAACACCAACATATTCTTTCTTTCCTTTTTAATCACATCTAATGTGATTCAACAACAAAACCTTAGTGAAAACACCTCAACAACGATGGCTTCTTCAACAAGAAACCATCGGTACTTGGCGATCAATAATATTCTCCTCATGATGACCATCACATTAACTTGCTGAATCAACTCTCCTCCTCAATTTCAAGTCTTCCCTCGTAAACGCCACGTCATCACTTGGCAACTGGGATCCATCGGTGCAGCTTTGCAATGGCAACGTTTCGAATTGGAACGGATTGGTTTGCTTCAACGATAAATTCGTCGGTCTCCGGTTAGAATCGATGGGATTATTGGGGAATCTGGACATGGACACGCTTTCTCAGTTGACTTGTTTACGTACTATAAGTGTTATGAACAACAATTTTGAAGGTCCGTTTCCGGACTGAGAGGTTTGTTCTTTTCGAATAACCGCTTCTCCGGTGAGTTGCCAGACGATGCTTTCACCGGGATGGAGTCAATAAGGAGAATTTACATGGCCAATAATGAGTTTACGGACGTCGTTATTGAGCTGCAGGTACAAGATAACCAGTTTCATGGTAGTATACCTGCATTTGGTCAGCAGGGTTTCCAATTAAATGTTGCAAATAATAGACTTGAAGGTCCTATACCATCTCAACTTAGTGTTCCTTAAATTGAACTCGTAAAATTTAAATTCTGAAACCGGTGGAGAAAGTATTGCAGAATTCATACAAGTCATGACTTATGAGTATATACTTCAATACGTTTCAATGTTTTGTTAAAATAAAATTTAGAACTTGTTGTGCTCATTTTTGTGTGTGGATGAAACAGGAAATTTGGGCCTATGTGGGAAGCCACTTCCACCATGTACACATTCAAAGAAGAAGAAAGGAATGAGAACTAGATCTGTTTAATCTAGTTGATGAATTATGGAAAACTAGAAATTAAGGAACTGTTATTTGGCTTTATGAATTATGAATATGTTGTTATTGATGAATAATGGCAAGTCACAAATAGAATCTGCTTCTATTTATTTGCTTTGTTAGATTTAATTGTTGCAGTTATTTGTTATGAATCAATGAAGACAATTACAACAATTTATAACCGTGTTGGAAGCTATTGACTGAATTAATAATTAAAAAAAAATCCACATTATTTTTAAAGAAATTCATAAAGACAAACTGCAACGAGTTGTTACCTTCTATAACGATCACGTAAATGTAGCAACAGAATATTTTTAAGATAACAAAAAAAAAAAAGGTATGACGGATAAAATTCGCTTTGGTAAGTTATTGTTTCACCAACTAGCTAATTAAACACAAGCCCCTCTTCGGGCAGATTCCTCCTTTTGCTTCTCAGCTTATGGGATATTAGTAGGCGTTTTCAGTTGTTGTTCCCTTCGCAAGGGCAGTATGTTGCTAAATTACGTGGGTAAAACATTCATTGGTAATCGTCATTAAATTACATGATACAATTTTCTTGAAATTTACCGGCTGGTCATATTTGATTGATAATCCGTATAATACTAGGTAATTTCTTTATCCAATACGCTATTAATTTATCATTTTCGTCGATTACTACGCCTTTCCTCCTCTCCGGGTTGACGATGTGAGTGATATATTCGTCGGTTGCAAAGGGAAAAAAGAAGAAGATTAAATTCTCTGTAACTATTTTTCCACCATTGAGCTCAGATTGCATGGAAGAGATTTATGAAGTTGAGGAAGCTTCTCTTGAAGATGTCTATGATATAAAGAAGTGTATGCCACCTTTCGAGGGCGTATCTAGGGTGGTGAGAGCGAGTTTTCGAGAATCTAATAATTTTTACACAATTTTTTATTTGTATTAAAAAATCTATCAAATATATAAGAAATATTTATTGGAAATTCAATAACGAAATAGTTTCATGGTCCAGCGATAGAATGGGAACTTACGTGTAATTGGATTTTTCTAGAGTGACATGACATGACCAATAATGAAACTCAAAAAAGATTTGTTGATTTCTATTAATTATGAGGATTTTTTTAGAGTAAAGTATCAAAAATATATTTAAACTATTCTCTTCTTTTGAGTTTCATATCTAAACAATTGAAAGTGTGAGTTTCATACCTAAACTATCACTCATTAGTTTGAGTTTCATACCTCAATGCTGACTGGACCAAATGTTTGTATACAAACACATTAAGGCGCGTTTGACCATTAAATATTCTGATGACGCGACATATTTTTATTAGTTTTTAGCTGGCACGTCATTTTTTTTAAAAAAAATTCAATTGATTTTTAAAACCCTAAATTCTCCCCTTCTTCTTCATCACTTCTCAACATGATGAATATTTAATTTTTAATCTAATATTAATAATTTATTTAGTTTTCGTCAAGGTGAAAACTTTTTTCCATGCAGAGCGCCACGTGGGAGAATTTTTTAAAGGCATAATACATAAACGTGCCCTTTAACTTGGCGCCAACTTGCATCTACGCCTTCCAACTTTGGGTGTGCACAAGTAGACACTTAAACTTGTATAAAGTTGAACAAATAGACACATGCGTTCTACGTGGCGCCTTACGTGGCAATATAGCATCTTACGTACGTGTCCTACGTGTATTATGCCACGTAGAACGAGCGTGTCTACTTGTTTAACTTTATACAAATTTAAGTGACTACTTGTGCACATCCAAAGTTGGAGGACACAAATGCAAATTGAATGCCAAGTTAAAGGACACGTAGGGTGACATGATCAATAATGAAATTTAAAAAAGATATGTTGATTTCTGTTAATTATGAGGATTTTTCTATAGTGACATGACCATTAATGAAACTTAAAAAAGATTTGAAAACTAAAATAAGTATATAATAACTTAAGTTCAGCTCAGCTTTGGAAAGCAAAAAAAATAAAAAATAAAAAGAATAGGTTCGTTCGGTTGGTCCTAAGTGACACCTATGAGAAAATTTCTAGTTCTGCAGCTCCACATTAAGTCCAAAACCAAAAGGGGGAATGAAAAATTTTCAAACAATGTACCTACTCAAATATAGTCTCTCTAATATTTTTCACACAATTCTCTCATTCTGCTTCATGCCATTCTAACTCTTCTCCGGGGATTCTATCCACAAACGCAAAATTTATAGCCGATTGATATTGTCCATCACCATTTAGCTATTGCATTAATTTTGTATTGGGCAAAAAAAACAGCTTGGAGAGGCGACCCTATTAAAGAGAGCATTAAGGATACATCGACTCTCTTGGATTTCACGTCATAGCATATATATATCCGGACTGAGCATATCCAAGAAAGACACCGGCGCGCCACCTTAAGCGGAATGGAGCAAGGAGTTATCCACTAAATGATAGAAAGGCTATGTGGCAGTATAAAAAGATGAACACATGGCAATAACAAAGAATGTTCGCAGAAGTTGGCTCAAGCAAAGGGAATATATACATCGGTCTTGAAGATGTGTTCGCCGTTCGGTAAAGGTCAACCATGGAAAGTACCAGAAATGTCAGGATTAGATTGTCATTACTTAAGAAAAGAATAATGAGAGCTCGTGACCCGAAGATACGAACGGACTCGTGTCCTGATGACGTGGCCAAAAGAACAAAAAGGATAGATATGCAGATATAATCGTACACTATCTTGACTCGTACATAGAAATATTAGTTGGCATCACTAATGATATTTCTACGTGGATAACATCCATTGGTCATAGTATTTTAAGGCTCGAGTGAAGTTTTTGACATATGAAATCAAGGAAATACAATAGCAATACAATTATATTCTTGTGCGCCAACCTTTTCATTCTCGGATTTGAAGCTTAGAATACCCAAACATCGGATCTAGTGCAAACATCATTGCCGGAGCTCTAAAGCTTTACACGACTTTCTTTTACTTTCTTTATTATCTTAGTTTGCTTTTAGTTATCTTTTCGAACATATTTAATTGTTAATAACCAAATTAATCTAACGAGTTAAATTAAGACGCGTATCTTTGACATCATACAAATTCAAATACAGTTTTCCGATAAACAAGGGCTAGTCAGTAGCCATGACATTCACCTATAAAAAGTATATATGTTCTATCATTTCACCTAAAAAAAAACTAATTAATGATAATTATGCATGCCAAGTAAAATTAGTAACTCGAAAAAATAACACAAGTGACTTTTACTACATGTTAGATTTCAATGATCGTGCAAAAAATTATTTATATTGTTGCGGTAGAAATTAAGTCCAAATAAAAAAAAAGGTAAGAATCAATAAATGCATTTTTGCTTGTCTGATAGTACTTAATTGTTTTTCCAAGAGGGTGAAAGATTTTTTATAAAGTAAAAGTTTCTAATTCTTTAACAAGAGAGAACGAACCAGAGCACGAAAGAATATAATTTCCCGCCAATACGGATTGTGATAGAATGGTTAGGATCTCTCCACTTCGGCCTTAATCATCATTTTGGGTTAGAGTTCCTGAAATGAAAAAAAATGTTGTTGAAAGTGCTGCCCTAAAAAATGGACCCTGCAATACTCTAATCCAAGTTTAATCGAGCTCTAATATAAATACCAAACACCGAATTAAAAAAAAAATCAAAAAAAAGTTCTCCCCCCCTACCCCCATCCCATTAGTCAACCTCCCACAGGCCACAACACAACCAATATTAGACAAACTTAGGAACAATATACCTGGAAACTGGCAAACAAGTTATACTAAAATAGCCGGCTTAAACAGCTAATGATTTAGTGGACTTTGTCAATCTCATTGTACCTCTCTGGCCTATGTATATGTCGTTCAACAACAAAATCATAGTGATGCTCTCCGAATAAATTATCAAAAACTTGAGTTGAACACCACCACCAATACCTTCTTTTTCCCAATCCGAAAAAGATTCAATTCGATTGACGTCTGTCTATTCATATCACAAAGATATAATCTCCAAAAAGAGTCAATTCATAAGAAAAAATCACTTGAAACCACCTCCAGACAATGGCTTCTTCAGCAAGAAACCATCGGTACTTGGTGATGATGACGATCACATTAACTTGCTTGATGATAACTTCGTGTTACTGTCAAGACTCTGAATCAACACTCCTCCTTAAATTCAAGTCATCGCTCGTAAATGCCACGTCATCACTCGGCAACTGGGATCCATCGGTGCAGCTTTGCAAAGGCAACAATTCGAATTGGAACGGATTGCTTTGCTTCAACGATAAATTCGTCGGTCTCCGGTTAGAATCGATGGGATTATCGGGGAATCTGGACATGGATACGCTTTCTCAGTTGACCTCTTTACGTACTATAAGTGTTATGAGCAATAATTTTGAAGGTCCGTTTCCAGACGTGAAGAAAATCGGAGGTCGATTGAGAGGTGTGTTTTTGTCGAATAATCGATTTTCCGGTGAGTTACCGGACGATGCTTTCGCCGGGATGAAGTCAATAAGGAGAATTTACATGGCGAATAATGAGTTTAGGGGGAAGATTCCGACGTCGTTATTGGGAATTCCAAAGCTTGTTGAGTTGCAGATACAAGATAACAAGTTTGATGGTGAAATACCTGCATTTGGTCAGCAGGATTTCCAATTAAATGTTGCAAATAATAGACTTGAAGGTCCTATACCATCTCAACTTAGCAGCCAAAGTGCAAGCTCCTTTGCAGGTTAGTGTGTAATTTCTTAAGAAATGTAAGTTATAAATCTTTTTTTAAATAATCTTAGTATCCCGATTAACTTGTGTGTATCTTAATTAATTTTATCTATCAAAATTTAAATAGTTACGAAGAAAACACTTAGTAATTTTACCTTCAACCCTAAAATATATCTTTTTCTTTTATAAGTTATTCAGTCTGCAAACCCGACCTAGTACAAATATGCCGAATTTTGATCGAGTTTAACTACTTTCACCAACAGTATAAATATATTCATTCGAATCTCTACAATCTTTGAATTAGAGGCGAAGAATACAGCAACCCCTCAAAGTTGGTCTAGCTCTAGCTGCTAAAAGAATTTTCCCCCAATCATTATTATCATTTCTTCCCGTATCTTTATTTTTCCTTCTTGTGATATTTGTGGAGAATGAATGTTTGCGGAAAAACTCTCAATTAAATTAAATTACTTTAAGCAGTAGACAATAGTCATTTCGTTTCTCTTTCTTATTTACCAGCACTATAGCTTTTAGAAAATATTTCTTAGTTTTCCATAAGGCCAATGAAAACATATTAACCTAATATTTATTTTCAGTGCTAAGTCATTAGTTTTGCAAGATTTACTACTCTCTCAAACCTAATTTTCAATTTTACTTGATGTACTTTCTTTTTTAAGCATATTTTAAAAGAATAATACTATCAGTATATATTTAGAAATAATTTAATTTTAAAATTCTTATTTTATTCTTAATGAAATAATTTAGAATCACACAAATTTTTGTCTTATTTTAGATCACAATTTTTTTTAAAAAAAAGTCCTTTCTTTCTTTGTTAAACTATATGCTCAATTAAACAACATCACATAAAATCGGACAGTGAAAGTATCATTTATGGCCAACTTAACTTAAGACAAAATGCTGAATAATATCACTTCAGTAATTTCTACAGTATTAAATTAAAATGCATACATGCGTCCTAATTATGGGTTGGCGAATCAGAGAGACCTAATTACAAAATTTTAAAAAAAATTATGCAATTAGACATTAAAATAGAAATAAAAGTAACAAAGAAATGAAGATACCCTGTCAATTAGATTGATCTAAATAGATCCTAGGAGATGGATATTATCACTATATGGGGCGCACGTCCTGAATAATTAATTAGGTGAAGTCCATTATTGATACCTTAGCTATCTCTTATCCTAAAAAATATAATATAATTATATTGTGTTTTGTAATCTATTTTATAAACATAGTTTTTAGGTAGACGTGGCAATTTGATATATTTCTCCGCACAAACTATATAATTCAGCAATTTAGTTATATTAATCTAAAATCTAATGGGTTCAACTTCTTTGAGACAATGAATAATTTTTGTTTAAACATATTTTTTTTATATATATTTTAAAAATTTGGATCATTTTTTGGTTTGTGCATATCATTCTTGCATAGAGGCCATGCTAATCTTCTCTGTATCGTTCCAATTTTATCAGATGTCCCCGAAGGGACTTGTTTACCCATATGATCAAGTCAATGGACCTACAATAATATGTATTCGTCCATAGTAACCTTATTTTTGTAACCTAAAAATTATAGTAAATAATATACTACCATAATCAATTAATAACATACATTGTTTGAGTAAGAATTTATTTTTTAAAATGATACAAGTCCAGTCCTAGTATTTAATAGGGGAAACTTACCAATATGTACACTTTGGCAAACTTATACCAATATGACCAAAAATATACAAAACATATACACTTGTTATAAGTTATATATATAAGTATGTATATTATACTCAAATATACAAAACTTATATATTTGAAGGCTATTTTGTAAACTAGATCACCTAAAGACAGTGGATTGTAATTATTCATGTAATATGACTATAGTATCGTGGTGTATTGGTGTCAAAATCTCGCTTGAGTGCTTAAAACATATTCTTACATTTTGTAAACCTCAATCATGCTTAGTGTTTGGACATGTAAAAAAAATTGGGATTCTTACGCAAACGTACCTGCTTCCAAAAAAAATAAAAATCAACAAAAATGATCGCATATATATGTAATGTATTGATTGTGTATAAATAATGTATATATGATGTATTAGAGATGTATATACATTTATATACACTGTTTGTACAATACTTATGCATAGCAGCAAGAGAAAATTATGAAAGGTGAGAAAGAAAGAAAGAGAGAAGAAGCATAGCAACAAGATATGCACTTTGGATGCAATAACAAAGGCCAAATGGCCATTATCTGTAAATATGTTTGGCCGAATGACCACTTTTTGTGGTAAAAAATAAATAGGCTACTTTTGGTTGAATTTTTTTTATTTCAATGGACATTTTGTCTAACTTTCCCCAAAAATTTCTAAGAGTTATTTTTCTTTTAACGCTATTCGTAAAGTATTACTTTCCAAATTCAAAATTAAATTTTTCATGAGCATATAATAATTATAATGTTGTGTGCATGAAACAGGAAATTTGGACCTATGTGGTAAGCCAATGCCAGCATGTCCACCTACAAAGAAGAAGAAAGGAATCCCAATAGTGGCAATAATCCTTGCAGCCATTGGAGGGATAATCTTATTAGCCATTATCTTTTTTGCTCTCTTCCTTGTCCATAGACAAAGGAAAAAACCAACTCAATATGAAAAATCATCAGTGAAAAATCTCAACAAAAAACCCTCAGAAAAGTACCCAAATAACAAACCTGAGAGAGAAGACAAGTACACAAGAAGTGACAAGGGTAAATTGTACTTTGTAAGAAGGGATAGAGAAAAGTTTGATTTAGAAGATCTACTTAGAGCACCAGCTGAGGTTTTGGGAAGTGGAAGCTTTGGTTCTTCTTATAAAGCTGACCTTCCTATTGGAAAACCTATTGTTGTGAGGAGATTTAGGCAAATGAGTAACATGGGGAAAGAAGATTTTCATGAACATATGAGAAGGCTTGGAAAGTTGTCACATCCTAATGTCCTTCCTCTTGTGGCTTTCTATTATAGGAGGGAAGAAAAGCTTTTGGTCACTGACTTTGTTGAATATGGAAGCTTGGCAAGTCATTTACATGGTAAGTACTCTCCAGTAAAAACTTACTCGCACCTGATATTTATGTCAAATCAAACAATAAGAAGTTAAATTGAGAATACAAAACTCATTTAGGGTTTTATTGCTCAAGTCAAGCATGATATCTTTCCCAATTAATACGAAGAAATCGGAGCATTTAAAGTATTAAGGAATTGTTTATGCTATCAGATCAGTTAAAAGATAATTATAGGTAATAGCAAATACCTATAAACTAAGGCAATTATTACCTGCTATAATATGTTAAAATACAGTTTCGAATTTTAAAATCCAAGTATAGATTAGAGCATTTTGGACTATTGGTGTATATACACATTTAATTCTGATCAAACTTACTAACTTATACATACTGAGAGTGTAAAATATTATGTACGTATCTTAACATCTTATAGCAGGTAACTTGTCTTATTTTTGAGGTTACTAATTTCATCTTTTATGAATAATTACCTCTAATTATCTTTTTAGAAGATTTAATAGTATAAAAATTATTTTACATTGCAAGTGTAAGAAGGCAAACTCACTTAGATTTCTTTTGATTTTGAACCTTGTTGATCAGGCAAAAGAAGTCCTAACCAACCAAGTCTTGGTTGGCCAAGTCGTTTGAACATCATAAAAGGAGTAGCAAGGGGATTGGCTTACCTTTACAAGGAGCTACCAACACTAACACTCCCACATGGACATCTTAAATCCTCAAATGTTCTTCTAGATCACAATTTTGAGCCACTTGTAGCAGACTATGCCCTTGTGCCAGTCATCAACAAGGACCATGCCAAACAGTTCATGGTGGCCTACAAATCACCAGAGTACATGCAAAACGAACGTCTCACGAGGAAAACCGATGTCTGGAGCCTCGGCATCCTCATCCTCGAGCTACTAACCGGCAGGTAATACAGTCAAATCTCTTTATAACAACGTCGTTTGTCAGAATATTGTTTGGTTGCTATATATAGCTAAATATTGTTATACAGGACATATAATATAACATAACATTGAAACCGGTCCCAAAGAAAACTATTGGATGTTATACTAAAATGTTGTTATAGAGGATGACCGTTAATTATAGAGAAGTCTGACAGTACTTCATCTGTTGTTTAGTCATGCACAAAAAAAAGGTTAAAAGAATAGTTTGGTGCACAAAATATTCTGCATTCATGTAAGGTCCGGAAAAAGGGTGGCATCCCAAGCTATTTTAGTAAAGAAAGTTGATCTAAAATACTTGTTATTTTTAACAAACTGAGAAGGCATTCATCACTTCTTTTTTCTTTTTCACATTCTACACTATTTCTGCTCCAAGAAGACATGCAGTCATTAGTTACTGATTTGATAAAAAGATGATGATAATTGAGTCAAATATTCTTATGATTAATGCTAGCAATTTAGCATATCATCAAAGAGTACGTACCTGAGAACTTTAAAGTTAAAGAGTTTTCACGTGTAAAAAGGTGCTGTCCTTTTTTAACAATGAGACTAGAAAAAGAAAGAAGGGGAGCCTTGGAGTAACTGGGTAAAGTTGCTGCCATATGACCAGGAGGTCAGAGGTTCAAGCCTTGGAAACAACCCCCTAACAGAAATACTGGTTGCATACAATAGACCCTTGTGGTCATGCCCTTCCCTGGACCCTGTGCATAACATGCACTTTAGCCCTTTTAGACTAGAAAAGGAAAAAAAGTGTCATATAAGACGGAACCGAAGTGACCAATAGTAAATTATATCTGTTTTTATGTCAGGTTTCCAGCCAATTATCTAAAGCAAGGAAAAGGTGCAAATGCAGACTTGGCAATGTGGGTGAACTCAGTGGTGAGAGAAGAGTGGACAGGTGAGGTTTTTGATAAAGACATGAACACAACAAAGCATAATTGTGAAGGAGAAATGCTTAAGCTCTTGAAAATTGGCATGTGTTGTTGTGAAATGGATGTTGGAAGGAGATGGGATTTGATGGAAGCTTTAGACAAAATTGAAGAATTGAAAGAAAGTGATGAAGATGATTATTCTTCCAATTATTATGCAAGTGAAGGAGAAATGTACTCTTCTAAAGCCATCACTGATGATGATTTCTCCTTTTCTAAGAATGCTTAGTAAGTTATACATACAAGCAAATTAAAACACTACTAAGAAAAATGTGAATTTACGACGGCGTTATAAAGGGAACGTTCGTTGGTGTCTTTTTTAGTATGTAATGACTTTGAGGATTAAATTACACAATATATACACTTTAAATTTGAGGGGTTGTGAAAAGGTAGAACTTTCTGTAAAACGAAATCTTCGTCTTTTTTTATTTTTTATTTTTTATTAGAGGGTAGATATATGTGAAAGTTAGAAATATTAAAGGAAGCTCACATCTCATGTATTCGTGGATACTTTCTTTTTTCTATTGGATTTTACATGTATTATTTGTACGAGTTCTTTTGCTTAATAAAAGATGTTTGTTCTTTCCTTGGGTTAGAAAATAATTTACTTAACATTTGGTATGTACAACTCCTTATTTGCTCCTACTTTTTATTAGTGAAAATAATCCGCTTAGGTCCTCTTGACGTCAATGGTGGAGCTAGGATTTTCAACCTATAGAATATATCTTACACCAAAAAAAAAAAAGATTGACCTATTAATTATACAGTGTAATTTTCCAGCAAAGGCTAGGGGTGTCTAGGGGTGTCAACTGGCTCATCTTTGACGAGCATAGTTGCGCCCCGCTCAAGCCCTAACTAAGAAGAGAAAATTAAACCACTAAATTTTATACAATGTAATTTGCAACTGACTCACAGTGGCTAGAAAGGTAGCACCTATGCAATTTAGTAACTGAAATGCAAATGAAATTGTAACTACATTTTGAATTTGCCAAATAACTGTTCTTCCCGCCAAATCTAAACTACGCTAGATTATGCTTGAAACGCGGCCTTCCTCAACTGATCACAACTCTCATCATCCATTTAAGTTAAGTAAGCTTAGTATAGATGACAATATCAGCATCAGATCACGTGGTGGGTGTGGTCGCGCGTAATTTCCAGTGTTATAGCTTTCCCCTACATTGCACGACTTTGATAAAATAGTCATAACTTTTTCTACAATAAGTCAAAATCATAAAACAATATAAAGCCTAAAATCGAGACCAAAAGAATGGTCCAAAATATTTGTCACTTCAGAAAACCAAGGTATTTTTTTTTATTTTTTACTTCCACCTTTATTACTCCAAGAAGGCATATAGCCTTTAATTACTCATGCACAGAAGAGATGAGGATAATTCAGTCAAAATGCCACAACTTATGATTAATGTTATTAAATACAGATAAAAATGTCCGGAGGGATAGATGATTTAGACTGGAGAGGGACCAAAATTGCACAGTTGGATTTATTAACAACCAAATGTTTACAGTTGAACAATACCGGAATCAAAATCGTAATAAAATAACAAATTAAGGACCAAAAATGCTATTTACTCTATTTATATGAGGATGGAAATGTACAATCCCTTGTTATACTATAAAAACAATCAGTTTAAATTTTTCTTTCCTTCTTCTTTTGTTCTTTCACCTGAGAACTTTAGAACTATTAATCGAATACCTCCGTGCTAATCTATGAGGAGACCTTGCTTCATGATCAATGTGCTCGTCGAGCTCTCAGAGCCATATTACATCTTGTTTTGATAGCTTAAGTTTTTCCTGCATGAATTATGGTGAAAATGGTGTCAAGAACGCATTATATATCCAATAGAGCAGAATATGTGAATCTAGTATATATATATATGGATACACAGAAATCATACCACTACTAACAAGTCAAATGTTTGTCGAAGATCTAATGTTGTTAATCTATTCATGTTTGACTTGCTTGGGAGATGGAAGCTTGGCTCTGATTTGTTGAGTAGCCTGAATTATAGAAGCCTGTTTGGCATGGAGTTTCTTCACCAAGTGTTCTCAATCTCTCTAATTCTGGCATAACAACCTTGCTGAGATCCGGTCTATCTTTCCTTCTTAGCTCGGAACATTTCAGCGATAGCTTAGCAAGGCCCAAAGCCTCATCACGGGGCCAATCAGGAACGGATGAATCAAGCATATCATTGAATGTTCCTTTTTCGATTGCCCTCTCAACATGGTGAGTCAAACCCATCGGTGGCTTGGCTGTTAGTATCTGCAAGAATATGATACCTAAAGAGTACACATCAGATTTTATACCAAGCATCCCCGTTTGCTGATATTCGGGGTCTATATAGCAGAAAGTTCCAGCAGTTGATGTCATTCGATACTGAGTTACAGTATCTGCCACTGATGGAGGGACAAGCCGAGCCAAACCAACATCACTAATCTTACTCACTAAGTTGCGATCTAATAGAATATTTGCAGGTTTTAGATCACGGTGCACTATTGGTTCTGGTTTACTCTGGTGTAAGAAAAGCAGACCAGCACCTATTTCAGCAGCAATTCTAAATCTATGCTGCCAAGAGAGTGATGGTGTATTTCCTCTCTGGAATAGACGGTCTTCTAAGCTTCCATTGGACATATACTCATATATTAAGCACCCATACTCGGGACATGCTCCTAGAAGAAGCACCATATTAGGATGGCGTATGCAGCTCAATACTTCAACCTGCAATGAAAGCAGGGGTGAGTGAGATTAGGGGTTACAACGCTACGTATGGAGTTCATTTATGAATGGAAAGACAGAACTCTTATGTCCTTATTACCCACTGGCCAATTATATGTTAAATTACATGAAGATACACCGATTCTTAGTTCTACCTTTATGATGCATCTTTTTCTTGTTTGCAGACTATGCAAATATTGACTAGTAATGGATGCTAATTATACTGTTGTCCTGATCCGGTATCATCAACATACAAATAAAGCCATTCATCTTGTTTTAATTGAACTATTTTTGATGTACTTCAGTTGCCTGTTGCATCATTTATCTGCTGACGATTATATTTTACAGATCATTCAATTCACTATAGCTTTAATAGGCTCTCGGTAAGAAATCATTGACAATGTTGGTATCAGCGAACACTATTAATTTTCTTAAGTACATCCCCAAGAATTAATAAGTATTTTTGGCTTTATACCTCTTGCTGAAACTGTTGTCTTCCATGAGCTGCATCAGGGCGAAGGACCTTAACTGCAACATGTGTGTGGTCCATGTAACACTTGTACACTGGTCCATAACCTCCTTCTCCAATTTTTTTAGATTGATCAAAGTACTCCGTTGCAGTTTCAATCTCCTCTATCGGATACCTTCTATACCTGCAATCTGAATTTGAAAATTTATTTAGTACCTTATTCCTCTCTTCTGCTTCTTTCAGAGCTTTCATTTCTGCATTAACTCTCTTCTGAGATTCTAGTTCTGCAAGCCTCTGAGCTGCCTCCGCATGCTCAAGTGCTGCCCTAGATTTTGCCTTCTCCTTCTCTGCAAGTGCTAATGCAGCTTCCTCTGCAAATCTTGCCTCTTCTATTCTTCTCTGTTCTTCCGCTTTCCAGCGCTGGAGTTCCGTAGCCTATAATTGATGAAAACATGTTAGGTCATTGATGCAATCACAAAGGTGCACAACAAGTTGGAAAATTTCCTACCTTTTGTTGTGCTGTGAGTGCTTCCTTGCAAGCTGTACTATACATTTCCATTGTTTGCTTCAGCTCCAACTTCAGCCTTCTCATTTCTGCTGCTACGTCATCCTTTAAATGAAAGGAAAGACCTTAATGAAGAACACTTAGAAGCTTAAGTGGAACATGTGAAGAGCTTCAAGTCTTCCAAAATGACTTGTCCAGACCAAAGGCGGCTCAAGAGAGACTAGTAAAGCCTTTACATTAGGTCCCAAAAAATTTTAATAATAATTTTATGTTTACTTAAAAAATAGTATTTGTTTTAGAAAAACTCCAAAAAAATTATTAAAAGAGAAAAAAGAAAATACCGCCTAATTTTTAACAACAGAAACATTTTAGAACTTTGAATGAAACTACCAAAATCTTGTAAATGTAGTGTAAACACATTAACATTTTTCGATCTTGAATTAACCCCCACGGCTAGAACAGATAGGAAGAATCACCTAGTGTTTTTTGCCTCCACTGGGATTTGAACCTGAGACCTTAGGCCTCATGGCTCTTTAACCCACTTCATTGACCAATAGGCCAAGGCCTTGGGTGCAAGGAAGGCTAATTTTGTGGCCATGTTATCGTATACTTGGAGTAATAATTATGCTTAAATGGATAACGAGAGATAATGTGTAGCAATTTTGATCTTAGTATATATCTATAGTTTCCAAAAGTTCAAAACAAGTTATCTTTGATTGCCTACCGGCGTCGAGGAGAATGATGGTCTATCCCCCTCCATTGAGAGAAATGACAACTCTGATGGCATGATGTCCAAGGATCTGCGTCCCATGGGTATGGAGTCAAAATTTTGCGCCTCAAAATCAGAGAAACCTGATAGCCGGGGTGGGGTTGCTCCACTATCATAGGTGTCAGCAAATGAAGGAAACATATTGTCAATACTTGGCCTACCAGAACTGACAAAGGATATGTCAGTATCTGGTTGAGAGAGTTCATACGGTTTGCCATTTGGGCCTTTCCTATGAGTGAAAGGGGACCTGTTTACAACAATGATACACAATTTAGGCCCCGGAATGAGAAAATATGTAACATTGTATGACCAATAAGTATGATATTTCAGAGTTTCAAATTGTCCTGTCTAATCAGTAAGAGCTCACATAAGCGCTTTTGGTAATTAAAACATGATACGTTTTGGGTAGGAAGTGAAGATAATTTGACTTACTTCATGTTGAGTGTATCACTATGAAGGTTGGACATGGGCATATCAGATACAGGCTTTGGAATCCCAGATAGAGAACCTATTCAAAACATATCATAATTAACTTTGCACAACGAAATGAACTGAACTGAAGAGTTTGCTTCTGGTGTTTTGCATACCTCTGGGAGGAACGTTAGAATCCTCAATTGTATTAGATTTGAAGTTGGCCTGCTGCATGAACTGGTGACGTAGTGGGTGGATAAATGGTGCGAGGCGAGCAGCAGATCGTGTAGATGAAATCTTTCCAGATTTGGAGATGACATAGACAGTGCAGAAATCGGAAGCCCCTTTTAACACGTTGCCAGGAATATCTTTGATTTTAAATCTTCTGGGCAAAAAGGCTACTGTAATTAGACCTTCTGAAGATTTTTTTTTTTTAAAAATATAAACACATAACTTAAACAGATCTATATCAGAGTAGTGCACTTAATATTGCTACTCAACAAAGCTCAATAGACATGACCAAACCCAAATATATAAACGCAGATGCAAATCTTCACAAACTTCCGATATAGCTTTGGAATCAAATTTGCTAGTATATTTTATGCATTACTTTTGTACATCCCAATGGTCAGGTAACAAATATAGCTTCAAATTAACTGAAACTATGACTATCCAAATAATACAAGTTACTCATCTAGGCAATTGTCTCCATTCAAGAGATACATCATATCTACTGCTCCGTCCTTCCCAAATGTTTTTGGCCCCTTCCCAACAAGTACAAATCTCGATGCATAGAAAGAGTCATACCTGAGAAGGCCGCCTTTTGCTGCTGCACCAAGAATTAGTACCTCTATTGCTGTTCGATTTATATATTCAATTATTGCTTTTACCACATCGGCATCCTCTAGCACAACATCATGACATTGAATCTGTTATTTATTGATGCGAAGAATCTATATTAGAAAGGTTGAGGAAATCACAATGAAAATAAACAATCTTAAATGCCAGATATTGATTCTCGAGCTGTGTTTGCGGGTTCATCAGGAATTGGTTTGAAGTTTCGAGATTGAATACTAACATCTTTACGTGTACAAAATACTCGGAAAGGAAGAAAGAGTTCCTTCAACTGCGGATCCAATTCACTCATTCCTGATCCATCATTGCTACCATCCTGGTTTAATCCTGATATGTAAAAGTAAATCAGTTACACCTCACTTTTAATTTGAAATCTGACAAGTTCTCAAGACGCAAAAAAAGAAGTTGCAAACTAGTCATTCTTAATGGGAGAGGGAGGGATAGAAATGAACATAAGCATAGACTAAATTAACTGAAAATGCAAATGCTTGCAAGAGAAAGTTGTAACTTTACGAGGTAAAATCCAAAATTTGACCCTTTCTGAACAGAACTTGCAGCGAGATACCAATCTGGCTGGAACACGGGCAAATAACTAGCTCATTTGAAGAATATAATAATTAGACAGTTATGATATTAGGGAAATTCAACAAACACTAAGGCTAAACTACATGATGACTCTTCCTTTTTAAGGGTCCAACTGTATCAGCCATGTTTAGCAGTGTTTAAGTTCTAACTAACATACAACAAGAACGGTGTTCAATTGAAACATGCCTTGTAACAATGAATCGTACTTCTGATTTCATTTTCCTTCTGCACATATACTCCTACACCTCTATCACACTTGGTAGACAGAAAAGAAACTACTTGATAACATAGATGTGTCATAAACCGCTCAAGTATAAGGGAGTGCAACATTGAGAGGATTCTAGCTGATAAAAGTAAGAAGGCGAAAAACATTTTCAGAATATCACTATACAGCAAGCAGTTTTCAATTGTTCACTCTTACTTTCACTCATGCTTAGAGTTCAATTGAAAAATATCGTAAGCCCCCAATAACACCCTAATAATCAACCAAACGAACAAAACCTCATTTCCCGATAAGATTTCACACAAGTTTGTCTTGCCATAGATAAAGGATTATGGTAATTAAGAACAATCTTATCTTCCCAAAAAATCTCTAAGTGGCAATATTTGTACAATTTCTCACACATTAACGAAAATCTAACATTGTCAATCCACTCCAAAAGTTGATTACTACAACATTTATTCAAGCCATCGTGATCCCAAGAATGAGTTTATTTCTCATATGGTCACTAAGTTAATGATTATTATATCATAAAGTCACATTTCTTTTTGATTCCCATTTCATTCAACGAAGAAAGTGATTTTCTGAGATAATAACTATTAGTTGAGTGACCATTTTTGGGTCCATTTTGAATGTCTGAGAAATCAACTCTTCCCAAGAATCCACATTCCAGTTCATTTATTCGTATTAATTTCCACAAATTTGGAAAAGAATATTTGGTTGATGCAGAAAATCAAAGAGAGACTTACTGTTGGCTCCGGATGATTTAACTTTTACATGGATCAAAATAATAGTTTGTCCCCTTGCTAGAAGATTGTCAACAGCCCATTTAAGAGCAATTTGGCTTCCTCTATCTTTATCTATGGCCACAGCTATCAATTTATTCAATGGAGGTCCCCCATGATTATTCATTGCTGTTGGTGGAGCCCACATTTCTATTTCTCAAAATCCCTTTTCCATATGTTTCAATCAACAGATTACAATTTATAATTCAAATTCCAAATGGACCCAAAAGGTCCAATTATAATACTCACTTTTCCTTCAAATTGGAGAATAAAAATGTTATTGTTCTACTTCTAGTGATTGTAGAAAAATACGAGGAAATATTGAAAAGAAAACAAGTTTAACTGTGTTTGTTAGAATGGGGAAAAGAATGAAGATTGATTTTGAGTGTAGTTAAAATTTGAAGGGAGCTCCATGTTTGGCGGGTATTTTGTTGTTACACAAATTTGTGACCACTTGACAACGAGGGGTACTATCTCACTCTCTTCACCTTTGCTTATGAAAACTTCTTCTATTCAATCATTCCATATTCAAAATTTGCTTATGGAAAGTTTTTTTATTTAATAATTTCATATTCAAAAAATATTGCATCATTTGCACTTTTGTGTTGATTTTTTATCGCTCATAATAAATAGTAATTTATCTAGATTATATACCAATAATTTTAGAATATTATCTTTTATATATGTACTAAATATAAGAAATCATACCGCTAAATTAAAAAAAATAAATTAAAACTTTCAATTTTTTGTAGAGAAAATTAGATAAAAGGTCTACATAATCGTATATAAATTTATTATATTTTCAGTTTGGACAAAAATATAAAAATGGGACAATCTCTTATAGCTGGAGAGGTCCGTCTTTTAGAAGTGAAAAGAAAAAAAAATTGTCACGGCTCTCCATGAGCTTCAAGTTCCAAATGAAAAACAAACTATTTCTACCAACACAGAGAAAGAAGATGATAATTGAGTGCTAATTGACCTAATTAACTTTGAAGTGTATTTTAATATATAAATAATGTATATCACATTAAAAAACAATTGGTATGTTTTTGACGATTAACTGAGAAAAAAAAGGAAACAAAAAAGAGATAAATAAAAGCAGAGGCTTTTTTCCTTTACCCCTTGTGTCTAATTTCTAGGAGAATCAAGAAACCTCCAATACCCAATAAATCATTTGATGAATCCCACATATAAAAATCACACCCATATTTCTTCCAACCCCACAAATTTTTTTCTTTCCTCTTTTTCCAGTTCATTATCATCTGATTTCTACCTTTTTCTCTCTTATTTCGCCTTTGCTCTCTAAAGGTACTGTTTCCTATTTGAAGTGATTGTCTGAAACTTATACATTTTTATTATTATTATTTATCCGAATTGATTAATCTTTATCTTATTGCTGTTAAAAAGTGTTTTTTTTTTTTTTTTGTGTATGTGTGTTCATTGATATGCTTTGATTATTGTTTGAATAGGACTAAGTTTTGAAAAGAATTGATCACAACTTGGGTATACATGTGATGCTTTATTGTTTTCTGCTTTTTCTACCTTGTTCAAATGAATTGTAGAGTTAGCCTTTTATCTCTTTTTTCTTTCAATTTCTTTGGTAAAGTTCCTCAATGATTGGCTGTGTACAACTAGAATAAATGGAATGATTCAAGTATTTTAGTTGAGTACAAAGTGTAGGGAGACCAATGTATATAACATTTTCGAGTGATTAAGAAGGCACTAAGTTATTAAAAGTACATACAAAGAGGATAGGCCATAGGAAATTACTGCAAAAAAATTATGCTTTGCAGTCTTGTGCTTTTTCTTACAGGGGAGGCTCTACATCTAGGACACTAAAACGTTGGCTTTTGACCCTCGGAATATTTGAGGTCTCAATAGTTATCCTCAATGAAAGTTCAACTTTTCAGTTGGCAACTTATAACATGCATAATCGTAAAATTTTGAACCCAGATGGTGTTCCGCAGAAATAGTTTCTCTATTTTGTTGTAATTCTTTTCTCTCTCTTGATTGAAATCTAAGTGAACAAGTCGATCGAATAAAATATAAATTGAGTATAAAAATGTAATTAACTACTATGTATTTTTAGTAGCTATAAAATAAATTTGATATAAACTATATAAAGAAAGTTGAGGCCTAGGCCACCTATTTTATTGAGTCGCTGGTTAGCTACAATGAGTATGTTTTGAGTAGTGGCCTTACAGTTACCAGCTAAACTGTACAAGGCTGGATGATAATTGATCAAGAGGCATATTTCTGCAGAAGCCAGTTACAATTTTATCACCAACATTATTTTGGACATACTGGCAGAGAAGTTGCCAAGCCACGAGAAGATGAATTCTGAAATCTCCCACAGAGGCCCTACTAAATTTGACTTACCCATCCTAGCAGCAACGAGAAGCTGGAATGACATAGATGGGTGTTATCTTGGCATGTTAGCCAAATAAGCTCATACAACTCTCAATCTCGCTCCTTACTAGGTGGAGTGACTAATTTACTTTTGCATTTTCATATCAAATTTATATCTCCATTCATGGCAGTTTAGCTGGTTCTATAGTGAAATAAAGGGTCTGCCCCTAGATATCCACCCTCCCCATCGAAATTATTTAATACCACTTTTTGCTGGGAGGAACACTTACTCAAAGTCGTATACCTAGAAAAAGATAAGCTATTCTGCATCATAAAATATATGCAGGGAGTAGAAAGGTTTTTTTTGGTAGTAATATGTAGCACAGATGTTCTACTTTCCACATTTTGAGCTCTGCTTTGTCTTTTTTGTTTTTGCCTTTTTGGTTAATTGAAAATCTAATTAATATGACAATGCTTCACCAAGGAAGTGATGTTTCTTTTTCATACATCAAAAGTCTAAACAAAATAACATTTTTGGTGAGGGAAGTGATTATGACTTAGATATAATTTAAAGAAGAAGCCACAGATGTTTGATGGTGTAACAGTGATTAGTTTTATCAGAGATGTAAAAGAATTTGGACTCAGAAGGGACTAGGGAGAAGGGGACAAGGGAGTGGAAGAGAATGCAGAGCATGGAAGACTCATGAAGGAATCATTTCCTTGTTCTCTGATACTTTTAGTCTGATGTGTAGTCAGTAAGATATTCTTTTCATCCGGAGATTGATACTGTTGCTTTCTTCAAACTCGTAGATGCTTAAATGCGTACATTTTAACCTTTGACTGGCCTATCCAAAAAGAAAGCAAAACATGTTTAACATTTGATGCTCTGATTCTAACTTCTTCTGTTTTTCACTATTTATAGTGATTGATCTTACTAGGGACTAGTTATTTATGTATTCAAGTAGCTTTTGATTTTTGAATCTAATTGATCTGCTCTGGTGTTTGGTCATTTCTTAGGTTACACATTTCCTCTTTCCTGGTTAGGATCACCTCAGAATTTCAGCAATGGTATGTTGTACTTACTATTGTTTTTATTCTTGGTGCAGTGTTTTCCCTGATATGCTTGCCAATCCATTTTTCCTTGAATTTGAGTATCATTATTTTGCTGATTTATAGAAGTCTTTAAGATTATTTTTTGATAATGTTAGGATATTTTATTTTAACTCTTCAACCAATATCAAATTGATACACCATTTCATTATGGAGGAAGGGAGGGAAACATTGATTTATATTTTGGAACTCGAAATTGTAGGTATCAACTTCGTGCTTAATGAAATATGTCCTCAATGTAAACATTGTTTGTAGAGATTACTCCCATTTGTTCTGGGATAAGTTTGTAGACATGATTCCTTATCTCCCATAATTGTCCTTCTTAAAGATATAAATCTGGATGATATTCCACTCAAGCTGTTGATAGTGGTAAGAGCACAATGCTTGATGTGTGGGTTATGCATATATTACGTATTCCAGCCCTGCTGCAAACAAAACAAAATCTGGTATTTAAGTAGAGAAGGGTAGCGGGGTAGGCCCATTATCTACCAAGTTTTAAACTGTGCACCACTGGCCCTCAGGGATTCCTTGGTTATCAAAGAAGTGATTGATCTAAAGTAAGAGAACATGATTGTCAAAGTGAAACTAAATTACTTTTAAAAGAAGTTTACCATAAAGATTCTGATGATACCTTAGTTTTTAGAATTTAAAGTAAAAAAAAGTCAAATCAACATATGCTTATAGTAATTTAAGAATCATCAAATAATATATACACAACAATGCCATTCTAAGCAAAAATTTAACTTGAAGTAATTAATTATGAAATGTTAATAACGTTAATGGGTAATACAAAGAGGAGATTGAAGACCCTGAAAGTCTTCATTGCATAGGTAAATATGTTATTGCATTCGCGCCTATGGTAGGAGATTCTAAAATGGTTTAGAATACAATGGGTTATTTTGAGTACAGTAAGGAGAGCACTGCATATCTAGACTTTCGGAAGAAGGAAGAGACAACCCAAAGCATGGGATGTAGCCCGTGGGGAGGAAGAAGAATCGGAGAGCTTTTGAAGGGGTAGAGAATGATTTTGTACATGTGAGAAGTAGTACTGTGTCTGTAGTTTATTTTTTTTACATCCATGAGGTTCTTGTATGTATAGATGATTGAGTGACTTTTGTAGAGAACCATATTTTTTTGTAGGTTTCTCTACTCTTGTGGTATACTACTTGTATAGATTCTCCCAACATTAATAAAATCATTTACATTATAAAAAAATGGTAAAGAGAATATTTCACATTAGTAACCCAAGAAAAATTAGCAAATGGAGCAGTAAGGAAGGGATAACATTGTGGTAAACACCATCCATCTTCAACTATAAGGTTGATGATTCAAGTCATCAAGGGAGAAAGATGAGAAAAGGTCATGGGTGGGGGATTTGTGGGGGTGGAGTTTAGCATACAAAAACTAAAGCCTTCATCCCAAGCTTGTTGGATCTGAATCCTTACTATCCGTTTTGCTCAATTTGGACTCACCCAATTCCAATATTCAACAATTTAAGTTCTCTGTCACTAAAAGTTCTCCACATTTTCTATTAACATGCAAATCTTTTACAAGATTAAACAAACTCTAAGCAAACGTTAAACCTAATGTAAACTTGCCAACATGACAACTGTAATGGCAACTAGTTTGTATTGCCTATCCTAATCTTTTTCTTTCATTATGTTCTGTTTTTGGCTAAATCTGCATGAATTCCAAGAGATTGTAGGTTTTTCAAAACAACTTCTTTCCATTTCACTTTAGGTTTACCTCGTCCTCTTAACAACCTTCAATCATTATAGTTTCACATTTATAGATTAGTGCATCAGCGGTCAACGTAGGACATGATTAAACTTTCTCAAACGACCTTCTCTCATTTTGTCCTTTATGTGTGTTACTTGTCCCACCTGCTGAACATGAGCATTTCTAGTCTTGTCTGATTTTGTATTTCCACAGAGATCTGAATAAGTTTGAAATCTCAAATCTCTTATAGACTTGCATGTTGAATGACTTCCACTAAGTTCCATAAGATGCTGCATTTTGTAGCATTTCTTTGATAAAATAATGAAGTAGGGAATCAATTTATAGTATGTCTAATTGAGTCCTTGGTTTTTGAATCGTTCCAGTTAATCTTTTAAGGGTAGTCAGTTTTTAGTTCTAATGTAGGCAATGTGATTGAGGTTAATGAAAAATGAATTATTTAGTTTGAGATCTAGTTTTTACTTTTAAGCTCTATAAATTTTTCAAAGTATTCGTCCCCAGTATGCGTATTGTTCATCATGTTCCTTTTGCTATTTAATATTATGCTTCCTTTACTTAGCTTGGTTGCACTGCCAACCTTATTTGATGGCTAAGTAAAAAATAATTTAATGACTAACCATGTCACCTCCCCTCTGTCCCCTAGACAAAGTATTGTGAGGATTCATATGAATTGGCTAGTTTTACATTGGCTGCCAGCGTACTGCAACCCTCCTCTTTTACCCGAGCTCACCCAGGCAGAGTAATCCCCTGTAAAAAGTAAAATCATAAAGTTGAAACTCTTTCACCAACACGGTTCTTATCACCGAAAAAGTGGATATTTCGGACCATAGCTCACATTATGTCAATGTTTGTTGATGTTGTTTCCTATTTCAAGTGCATTCTCATGAGCCATGCGCTTACTTGAAATGGTATCTTATTTCGGCAACTATACAATCATGTTGTTCTTGAGGCAGGCTGCAAAAATTCTTGCTAATTTAATTGTAATGGGCTCTTCTATATTGGCAAGGGCTTTTGTTCAAGCATATCGCCAGGCATTGGCCAGTAAGTATCTTCTGAATTCATGTTCCTGCTCTTTTGAAAATAATTTTGTACTCAATTAATCTGAGTCGTTCTGTCTTACATCATAAACATTTCGGGGCTGTTGGGGTGTTTGGTTTGTCATTTCTTGCTTCCATGCACATTATGTACTTACTGCATCCTGATGGCAGATGCCTCGAAAAGTGGTGTTGCTCAAGAAGCAGTGCAGAATATTAAAAGAGCTAGTAAAACCATGACGGAAGCAGAGGCAAGGCAGATTCTTGGTGTCACTGAGAATTCGTCATGGGAAGAAATTGTGCAGGTTCATCTAAATGTTTGTCGTTATCTTGTGACACTGCTTTTGTCTTCAATATGACCTTAATACGTTGCTTCTCAATTTCTTGCAGAAGTATGAGAACTTGTTTGAGCGAAATGCTAAAAGTGGGAGTTTTTACCTTCAGTCAAAGGTACATAGAGCTAAAGAGTGTTTGGAAGAAGTTTATAAACCTAAAGAACCAGAAACAAAATAAGAAAACTTGTGCTGATGATTACTGTATATCTTTGCTGCTAATGATTTACCTAGTTAGTTTCCTAGGCTCTTTGTCAAATATTTATTTTGGGTGACAGCAGCTTGAAGTTCCTGTTCAAGATGTTCATGAACTTCAATGTGGTTAGTGTGTTAAGACTTGTCACAAAATTGTAGAATACATACTATATGTTATAATAAACGGATCATAATTCCGTTAACGAGGAAAAGAGTGAAAAAATACAACATTTTTGGCCATCATTTTAAGTTATATTCATTACTCAAGCTTCTCATATGGTGATGCTGTAGTCAGAGCAAAAAACTTATGTTATGCTAAACATCATGATGCATAAACAGTTATAGATTGGACAACTGGTCCTTAAGAGTGCTATAGCTTAGGACCTCACAATCACAATAGGAAAAAATGGAAGCTAAATGTAATGTTATTCAAAAATTCTATTGTTATTCCTCTAAACATTTCTTGTTTAAAATAAGTTAAAACTAAATTTTGGAAAAAAATGCAATGCAAGTTTAGTCATCATAAGAAGAGTGAAGTTGAGGGGAGGTTGGATGGGACTGTGGTGCCAAAATATAAACAATTCAAATAATTAAGATCATTGTTTAAGGAGAATGGAATGATAGATGAAGATATTACCAATAGAACCAAAATAAGATGGTTGCAATGGAGAACTACTATTGGATATTATGTGATGAGAGGATGTATATCAAAGTGAAAGGTAAGATTTATAGAACACATTTAAGACCGGCAATGTTATGAGGGCGTGAATGTTGGGTTGTTAAAATCCGATGTATCTACAAGATGAGCAATGTGATGTATCTACAAGATGAGCGATGTGGAGGTGTGGATGTTAAGATAGATGTGTGATTATACAAGATAAGAAATTACCACATTTGCTAGATGGTGCAAGTAACACACATCGAGGATAAACTGAGAGAAGATCGCTTGAGATGGTTTGATCATGTCCTGCGCCGCGCCGACCTCCAGATGCACCGGTTTGTAGGTATAAAACCATGGTGAGTGAATGTATTAGAAGGGAACGAGGTAGACTTAAAATTACATGAAAGAAAGTTGTCTCGAAAGGCCTACAATCTCTTAAAAGTGATGCAAATTTAGCGAAAAATAGAACTCAATGGAAGCAAAACAATTGTATAGGTGATACCAACTAGTTCGGACTATATTTTAACCATGTTAATACGTTTATTTCAAGTCCTATGATTTATATGAGCCTATTGGGATTCTTATACCAGTAAAAAATATAGAAAACTTGTAGTGTTTTTCATTTTTAGTTTTAGATTTTGTATAAAATTGGGCGAAAATGAATTTAAATAAGTAACATGATCAATGAGGATACATGTAGCAAACTTCAATTTGTATGAAATTGATGAATAGTTATTATTGTATGTGTTGTCACGAGAGAGCTGATAGTTTGAACATTACGGGCATGTGGTATGAAGGAATTTTCCCGAAAAATAAGTGATTTTTTAACTTATTTTTTAGTGTTTGGAAAGTAAGCAGAAATTATTGTCCCAAGAGCATTTATATATAATCTGGCCAAAACAATAGAGGGTGCCTCTGATAGAGAGCAATAACAACAAATTGGACTTTCTAGAGCGAATATGAATTAGTCGATCTCAAAGCGGGTACCAAACACTGAATGAGAAACCAAACGAAAATGTTAAACTCTCACAAGTTGGAAACTAGGACTCGTTAATCAATAAACAATTATGCCATGATGTGGAAGACTGAACTTTTGTGTACACATCTATATAATGCCTGAAATCTCAAAGAATTTGCACAACTTCAGAACTGTTTTTTTTTTTCCCTTTATACTGGTCATCTTAGAATACAAATATCAGTTAAATTTACATATACAACTTTAAATCAATAAAATTTATCTGTTATAATTGGTCAAAGTTAATATTCGAGATAACAAATGAGATGAACTAGCAAATTCAAAAGCTGAGGACCTCACCATCTTCATCACTTGGGAAGGTTACACATTTGAAAACTTTGCATTTTGAGCACAATAAGTACCCCACCTGCAGTAGCACAAAGAATTTTCTTTATTGGAATTCTTGTTAAACTTTAACAACACGTATACGACAATAACTACGTCTCAACCCCAAGCTAGTAGGGGTCGACTGTATGAATCCCTCAATATCACGAATGCTCTATTTGGGCCCGTCTTCTAGTAAGCATTAGTTTTCTAGTTGGTAGATTAATGTAATTATCTTCCATGGTTAATGTAATGCAAGATGATTACTACTCGTATAATTCAGCTCCAGAAAACAGAAGGCCTCTAACTCTGATATTTAGAATTCATTCTCATTATTTCTCTTTTTCATTGCCGCTGGAATTAATTTAAGCGTAGAAAGAAAACACTTACAGCTCTACATGATGGACAACGACGGAAAATTTTGTTAGTCTCAGATTTCACATTGGTCTTCTGCCCTTTACAAAAATCACAAAGCAACCATCCAGTGCCACTGCAAGGTTCACATAAGATTCCTGACTCAACCTTTCATTTCAATTGGAAACAAACAGATAAGAGTGTTAGAGATTTTTAAACTAGCAAAGCACGCCAGCACAGCAATAAGCAAAAAACACGGATGTTGCAACAGGCAAGATGTAAAGATTCAGTGTATAAGAAGTCAGCTAATGGAGAAGATACTATTAATAGAACATGACCATAAGATCACAGCAAACATAAAAGTATCTCCACTTAGAAACGAGGTGGGTAAACACATGCAGATCTAAACTATCTCTATAAAGAAAGGAGACTGTATAATGGAATGGGAAATACTCAAGAAGACAAACTCATAAATATTAGACCAAAGTGAACCATTGAGAACTAGGACATGACCAGTTGATCTCACCATCATTAGTCGAGATACCAGCAACACTCATGATAATATGGTTCAAAGTAGAAGCATATTACATTATCACATCAAGATACTCGGAAAAGGAACAAAAGGGGAACATGGATTTCTCTCATCTATCAGTACGGATTCTCGGAACTTTGAGAAATATATGTTTTACACCTAGTTGGCAGTAAGGGGAACCATCCTCACAGTTAAAACTTGAGGAAAAGGAAGTAGCATATCTTAGCTGGTCTTACATGCTCAAATATCCAGGCGAAGATGTGGATCATTTATTAGTGCATTGCCAGGTCGCAACCCAATTGTGGTGGACGGTGCTGAATCTGTTCAGGGTACAATTTTTTTTAATAAGGCTACCATTAAAGATGTGATGTTTAGCTGGAGTTTCAAACGAAGGAAAAGAAAATTAGAGCATAGAATGTCTGTAAAGTTTCTCTATGGAGCTAAGATTGAAACAGAGTAAACTCCATTAATGGAGCTCTGATAGAATGCTGAGATATTCAGCTAAGAAGAGAGAATAGAAAGGGAGAAGATATTTTCTTATTGAATCTGTTCTTCCGGAATGTTCCTACACACATACATATATAGCTGTATACACAGCTTCACATGACTTGCACATGTCACTAACCGACTATCTAACAACCTACCACCTCATCACTAGTATACAGCTGTCTATGTTAGTGATAACTACCTAACCGACTAACAGTGATTAACAGCTAACTAACAGACACTAACTAACAAATTGAATCATTATCTTTAATTCTCAATACTCCCCCTCAAGCTTGAGTCTATGTAAACATCTAGGACTCCAAGCTTGTCTATCAGAAGTTGATGTTGGGATGCTCCCAATCCTTTTGTGAGCAGATCTGCCAATTGCTCCTTAGTGTTGATATACTCAGTCTGAATCAGACCACTTTTGATCCTCTCTCGTACAAAATGGCAATCTATCTCTATGTGTTTGGTCCTTTCATGGAAGATGGGATTAGCACCAATTTGAATGGCTGCTTTTCTATCACAGTGCACCTTGACAGGTGTCTCAATGTTGATCTGTAGTTCCTTCAGTACCCCTATTAGCCAAATAATTTCTGAGACCACAGCTGTCATACTTCTATACTCCGCGTCAGCTGAACTTCTACTTACTGTATGTTGCTTTTTTGATTTCCAGGAGATGAGTGAACTTCCCAGCTTAACCACATAACCAGTAACTAATCTTCTGGTATTAGGACATGATGCCCAATCTGAATCACAAAAAGCCTCTAGTCGTGTGCTTGAATCACTGCTTAACAGTATCCCCTGGCCTGGACACCTTTTGATGTATCTGACTAGCCTTAAAGCTGCTTCCCAGTGTGAGGTCTTTGGCATTTGCATGAACTGAGATAATGCTTGGACTGCAAAGCTGATATCAGGTCTAGTAGTTGTGAGGTATAATAATCTTCCAATGAGTCTTTGATAGCTAGTTACATCCTGAAGAATAGGATCACCTGTTATCCCTGCATGTTGATCATAGTCCATTGTTGTTAGCTTAATACCTGCCTCCAAAGGTGTATTTGCTGGTTTAGATCCACTAAGTCGACAGTCAGAGATAAGTTCCAGCGCATACTTTCTTTGGTTGAGTAAAATTCCACTCTTGGACCTCAATACCTCAATTCCAAGGAAGTACTTTAGATCACCAAGATCTTTCATTCTAAAATGGCTATGCAAAGTTGTCTTCGATGCTTGTATCATCTTATTACTGCTCCCTGTTATGAGCAAACCATCCACATAGATGAGAAGTATCACTATGTCCACACCATCCTTTCTTGTGAATAAAGAGTGATCATAAGGACTTTGAGAATAACCTGTCTTAGACAATGCCTCGGTCAACTTGAGGTTCCATTGTCTAGAAGCTTGCTTTAGTCAATATAAGGATTTAAGAAGCTTGCAAACCTTGTACTCCCCCTGTCTCTGGTACCCTTGAGGTAACTCCATATAGACTTCTTCTGAAAGATCACCTTGTAAAAAGGCATTGTGAACATCCATCTGAACAAGAGGCCAATTATGAGATGCTGCCACTCCTATGACAGTTCTCACAGTGACCATTTTGCCCACCGGAGAAAATGTCTCATGATAGTCTAGACCTTCCTGCTGATTATAGCCTTTAGCAACCAATCTGGCCTTGTATCTTTCCACTTCACCATTAGCTTTGTGTTTCACCTTATACACCCACTTAGATCCTATAGCTTGCTTTCCAGGAGGCAAAGTCATTACTGTCCAGGTGTGGTTTTGTTCCAATGCATCCACTTCTGCCTGCATAGCTTCTATCCATTCTTGATGCTTGGATGCTTCCTTGAAGCTGGTAGGCTCAACTGCAGAGGAAAGAGCAGTGACAAAGGCCTGACAACAAGGGTTGAGATGATCATAGGATACACATGCTTGAATAGGATAGGAACAAGCAGAATGAGTCTGATGATTCTGATTAGAAATGACATAATCTCTTTGCCATATGGGTGGTTTAGTTGTTCTCCTTGCCCTTGTATTGTGTGGTTCATGCAGGTCATGGTTGACCACAATATCTGCATCTGCGTTGTGTCCCTCATCTGCATGATCTTCAACTTGAGGCAGGGCTTCTGCTACTTCTGCTACAGGTTCTATCTCCTCAGGTGCTGCTAATGGAGGCACTTGATCCCTTGACTTCTGTGTGGATACTTTAGAAGGAAAAGAATGTGAAAGCTTTTGATGGAGTAGGAAGTGATAACGCTTGTTCTTTGTTCTTACTTAACTTTTGTGCACCCATGAACTTTCTGTTAGAATAGGAAAGCTGACAGGGTGTTGTTTCATTTCTAGAAATTCATCATTTTGTGTAGGTGCTATATGTCTTTATAACCACACGTATACCAAGAAATCCCAAAGCATCGACGAATTATTTACTTTATCAAAGAAAAGGTCCAATAGAAGCCTGCTTCCTAACTAGACTGAGGCAACAACAACATACCCAGTGTAATCCCACAAAGTGGGTCTGGCCTAACTAGACTGAGGCATTCTCCAATAATAATGTGCCACAGTATTTCAAAGGACCCTTATGAAGTATTCATGTTTAAGCAACACTAGTACATCAAGGAAAGTAATTGTGCAGTAAAAGGTAATACCGAATCGAAATCCTAAATGAATACAGATGTTTCCCTCATTTTGTTCTGTCTCTGCATCTCGACAGTACCACTTAGAAATAAATAGTAGCCTCAGGAATAGTGGCACAATAAATTTTTGCAAACTATCACAACATAAGGCATAGCTAGGGCAAAGTGAGACCATGATCCAGTCAGAAATGACAGATGGAAGTTACTGATTCACCAATTATTTTGTAAATGGGGCGAGGGAATAAATGAGAACGATTGGGAAGAAATCTTTTAGCAGTACATCGAATGAAAAGTCCATACAATTAGATGAAGGACTTCTCCAATTTGGTATAAAAAAGAACTGCAATTATCTAGTAAGCATGATTAAACATACTCGGAGAGTAAAAAGATTCTTTCTGTATTTACTAGAAACACAATCACATTTAGGATTCCATGGCATGCCTATTTTAACACATTGGACCGGCCCATTAGTGTACAAGATTGTTCGAGAACACTTATAAAGAGTACGTGAATCATCCACAAAGCAGAGTTTTCTCTGTATCTCACTCTCCAAGATAATTGCTTGGAGAAAAATGAACAAAATATGTAATGTTGGTGATTGTTCGTGATAACAGAGGCCTCAATATGCACAATCGCTCTGAGATGAATTATGAGTCTACTACAAGAAAAAGAAAACGGATATTGGTTAGCCACTTTGACTACTAAAAGATATGTTGTGGTTAGAGTTGTAGCAATCACACAGACGATAGCTGCAGGTATGTCGGAGGAGGAGGAAAATAAAGAAGAATTTCTACAACATGGTCCAATGAAACCCCAAAGAATACGAATTGTCGATTCCTTGTGGATCAGACAATTGCACTATTTCATTTCTCTGCTTTAGAATGTTAAATATATGTGTGAGATAATTTGAACAGTTAAGTTCTTAAGTTGAATAATGTCCCACATTAGAAAAATTCCATATGCGTATTGCGTTTTACATGTATAAATTGGTGTCTTGTATACATCAAAATATCAAGTCCTCAATATGTATATCTTCTCTTTTTGCTATGATGCAAATTTATTTATCTAGGTCTCTTCCTTTAGCATTTATCAATTCTTTTTGCCTAGTTTCTTCAAATATTTTATGTTGAAGTGTATGACCAACTAACCATCTCATCTAAAAGTTTAAGTTTAGGTTGTTAGAGATGGCATATTTTTATTAACTACTTAATTATATGTTTTCAACATTTTGATCAAAAACTTTCTTACACTCCCTTTATTCATTTCTCTTTCCTTTCTCATCTACTGTGTTACTTTCTTCCAACTTACACTTGTGACCTGCTATCAGGAAAAGAATTGCAATAGTTAAATGGTGATCGGTAAAATTAGTTAGACAAAGACCCACAGTTACTTCTGGATCTAATCCTCCACAAGAAGTAAGAAATTTCACATATTCTGACAAATTCAATGTGGCCAGCCCTGGAGGCTGGAGCAACTGTTCATGGCCATTATGAGAAACCCTGCTCTAGTCCCCTGACAAAACTTTCCTTATTGGGTTAGTCATACACTTCACATGTTTCTAGCGATTCACATGACATCATCAAATGATACAAGTCTCGGATAAGAATCTAGAAGGGAAGACCCTTTTTATTAGTAAGGTATAGGTTGGTTGGGGAAAACTCATCATTTTAATAATCAATAAAAGTTTCTTCCTGGATAAATTCATCTTCATTGGGTTCCAAATATCAACAGTATAAAGAGAAAATATGTAATTCACATTGTAAGTCGTAACAGAACGTTTGCTCATACGATACAGAACCTCAGAAAAATTACACACAATTGCTCCAAATATGAAACCAGTCACAAATAACATTACGTTTTGGGTGTAATAATGAACACATATACAGAATGCTCAATACCTGCTGTTCTACCGGAAAACAACGCAAAGACTTGTAGAAACCACGGAAGGTTTCAATGTGCACCTTATCCACCTTTGTTACAATAGGAAAGTTCAACTTCACAGTAGTGTTAGAAGCTATGAACATAGAAACCGCCATTGTATCTGAGCTTTAGCTTTTTTCACTTTTCACTATCAAAAAATGCCGCCTAAGAAAACAACCATAACCACACATTCCTAACAAATCCATTCCCAATTAAAAACGCCTTTGAAATGGGGAAAATAAACCAAAAGTGCAGCATTTTAACCCCATATTTTGAAAATATTATTATATTGCCACTTCTTGGAGTTAAAACTCACATGGTCCTTTATGTTTTCAGTTTAGTCTATTTTTATCCTTATTATATTAGTCTGGACGCAAATGATACTTTAAGTTTGAAAAATGTCCGTGCCTAGGCCCAACAAATATCATTTTAATTTATTTTTCTTACTTATTTTACTTCACCCTGGAATAAAGGTACGATTTGTGTACATTCTACCTTCTTCAGACCCACTTTGTGGGAATATATTGGGTATGTTGTTGTTGTTGTACTTATTTTAGTTCGTTTAAATTGTTAATTATTGTGGTTTATAGTAATATTTTTTACGTTATTTTTAAATAATATATGTTACTTTCTATGACTCAATTTATGTGACACTGATAAAATTTTCAGAGTCAACCAAGTTTTTAATGTCTTTCAAATAGTTTAAATTATTAATTATACAATTATAGATATAAAATATGCTATTTAAATTTAGTTCGCTATACAATTATAAATGTAAAATATGCTATTTAAATTTAGTTGGCGAACTGGAGAAGTGGGTTTTAAAAAAAAAAATTGGTACATAGTCAACACCATAAAGTATAACATACTTGAAGCAAGATAATTCAGTAAAATGTCAAAAATACCCTCCAACTAAAGATTAATTAGGGAAAGCACACATTCATCTCCCAAATAAATTAAATCACTTCATAAATTATAATCTCAAAATTATAATTAACAAACGAAATGATCCCTTATTTTTATAAACAAAACTCTTAAAATGTAGAAGGATGAGAAGAATTGATATTTTAAAAGATAAATTCTTAAAATTGAATTTATCAAAGTGCAAAAAGCATAAATGCTAAGAAAGTAAAAAAAGGAGGGACATAAAAATTGCAATAACGGCTGAAATGAGTAGAGTTGGGGCCCATGTTTAAATGGAGGTTAAACTACTGGAGTACTTTTTGGTCCAATAAGGGCAGAAGCACACCCAATATAACATTTAGTACAATATCATAAAGCATGAAGCTATAAAATTGAAGGTTATAAATAACAAAAATATCCTTGAATTCAATAATAATTCTAATAATTTAATAGGTGTGTGCTTATTGGCATTTATTAGATAGTAAAATTTAAAAGAGAAAACTAACGAAAATATTGTCACATTTCTTTTATGTTAACAATTGCCGTCGAGGTCTTCTTACCCAATTTCATTATTTCCCAATCACAATTTATTTCGTTATATATAAACTTTCTTTAAAATTTTAATTTATAGTGATTTTTTTGTTTGGATTTTTCAATTTCTTTACTATGTTGGTGCTCAAATTAGAGAAGAAAACTTCCATCGGATAGGTAAGGTCGCATTCAACCCCACTTTTTGCCTTTTGACAGGTAATCATATCAGAAATAGGGTGATTTATCACTTTAATTGAGGAGAAAAGCTCTTTTATTGTCGAAAAATCTTTCTTTGCTTTGTTAAATTCTTCTCTTAGGCGAGAACTTACTCAATTCCTTTTTAAACTTTAGCAAAAAATTATTTTTTACTTTAGTAATGTGAAAAATAGGGGTATTTAAAGAAAATTTACAAACCGCATAAAATTGAGTTAAATCGAGAAAAAAAATGATTAGTGGCTTCGTTTTATTGAATAAAAATATACGCTTAATTGATTTGGTTTGGTTTTAATTTTTTTTTAAAAGGTCAAACCGAAATTCTATATGTATACAATTTTTAAAAATATTTTATACTTAAAATATTTATTAAACTTCTTAGTCTATATTTCTTAACATATTATTTCAAGTTTGAAGTTGCAATTTTTGGATGGTTCTATAAATCTATTATAGAATTATAGCTCATAAATGTCTAGTTAATCAAACAAAATCTAAATCAAACTATTTTTCCTTTCATTATTTCTTATTAATAATACTTTTTTTTTAGTGTAAACAACATAAAACACACTAGTTTGATGCCTAACTACATTTTAAATTAGTATTTTAAAATATTACATTTTCTCCGATAACAGTATACTTGGATACATGTTAAAAGAATCTTAATTACATGTAAACATTAGTTACATGTTAACAGTAGCTATTTGGTAACATTATATTGATGTTAACTTAACAATAATCTTGGATACACATTAAAATAGTAATTAACTACAGGTATACTTGGATACACGATAACCTTGAATACATGATAAGAACCTTGGATACATAATATTCAAGCTTACTCATAAGGTAATCTCGATCCCAAATAACTGTAGGAAGTTATACATTCTAAGAAGCAAACTATTAGGTGGATTGAAGTTGTTAATTGTTATGGCCTGCTTTAAGGGGTCAAAATAAAAATTCAAAATATCTAAATCGATTAATTCAAAATCGAACTTAAAATTTAATCCAATCCGAATTTATTTGAATTGAATTTGGAATATAATTTCTTCAATCCAAAAATTGAATATCTGAACCGAAGTTTTCATATTCAATTCGAACGTCTACCCCTAATTACACGTTTTGTGTTATGTAAATTTTACTAAAAAAATGAAAAATCAAATCAAACTAAAAAGATCGACTTTTATTAATTTAATTTGATTTATAAATATAAAAATTGACATAATTGATTTAATTTTGTTTGATAAATGAAAAAAAATCAAACTAAACCGACATATGTACAACTCCCCCTCCCCTCCCCCGCTCCCCAATGAAAAGCTTGTGATGTGTGTTTTGTTTAATTTGTTTCCATTAATTAGATCAAAAGTGCTCACTTTTAACTTAAAAGGATGCTCAAAATAATATATAAGGACTCCAAACTTAAACTACCATTGAAATTAAATACAAGAGAAATGCTGCGAAATTATCTGTAAATCACGAAAATGCCTAAGCGACAATATGTGTGCCCATGGCGAACATTAGTGAGTGTATATTAAGGTAAAGAATTTTAAATCAACAATGAGAATTCATTTATTATTAACCCAAATTATACTAAGCTAATCTAATAGAAATCTTTTTCGGGGTCAAAATAATAGAAGGCCCACACATCTTGACCACAAAAATAATTATATACCCCCAAGAAATTTCTACCCCTACGACATGCATGTTCAACACAAGTATGGACATCATGATCATATACAAAGATGTAATAAAGAAAAGTGTCAAAATTGTTAATAAAGACAACAACCACAAGTTCCTCATAGTATAAGGGTTAGCACAATAGTTAGTACAAATAGGAGCAACTAATTAAGTGTTTTCCATTGTCATGACGAAGAAGTCAATATATGGAGTACAAGGGAATTGATTATTCCACACAATACTAGTACTAGTAATTGTGATATAATTTATGCCCATTTTGGTCTTTGTACAATAACGTACATTTTGTAGAGAAAATTATTTTTCCCCAAGCTTGATTGTCCTTTGTGCATCTTCTCAAATATAAATTCCATAAGAGATGATGTATTGCACGCAATTCACAATTAATTATGACATTTTTTTGTTATTTTCTATCTTTAAAATGGTTGAATAAATTGTGAAAACAATAAAGTGAAGGATGGATACAATGACACTCAACAAGAAATTCTACTTTTCTATTCGTGCTTATATTTATAACAGATTAATCAATTAAGGCAACGACTAAAATGTATATTTTCTAACGTCCTACTACTTATGGTGATTAATAGAACGTAAAAGCACAGAAAGGGAAGCAACTTGTCCACAAACTTGATGTTTAAATAGTGATCTTTTTTTTCTAGTAGCTAGTTTTGAGTTATGATGATTAATAGAACGATTTAATTGCTTTAAATATGTATAACTAAATTAAGCAAAATAAACCAAATGCACCTAACTACTTTGGCACGTCTTTCCAATTCGAAAATGTGAACAAAAGGGACGACGTATCACAATACGTAAACTATCATGTACCTCGTTTGGATGGTGGTTACATCCTTACATATATAACGTATCGTAATATGTTGTATTATATTATATTATAATATTTTGATGATAATTGTTTATCATGTCATATATTAATAGTTTGAAGGATAAACATAAAAGAAAAATAGAGTACGGGATAAAATTATTATAAAAAGGTAGGGCAAAGGATAGAATAAGATTATTAGATAATAAGCGAAGAGAAAACAAGAAAAAAAAATATAAAAGGTAAATGACGCGATCACACCAAATTGATCGTTACATAAAATAGAACTTCTCATTGTTACCTAACGGTGAATTTAACAATAATACAATAAAATTTAAATAATAATTAAAATAAATATTATATTTTGACTGAGAACACAATCCAATACAATAAGGGGTTGTTTGGTAACTGGTTAGAGTTATGCATGTGCAATGTAGAGATTAGTTATTCATGTATTAGTTATACATGTATTATTTATTCCACCTTCTACCCTGCATAAGATAATACATAGATTCCCTTATAACTTATATATGTATTAGTTATGCAAATTTTAAAATTGCAAACCAAACACTGTATTAATTTTATATATGAATAATTTACCTTCTAACTAGCTACCAAAGATGGTATTACTTATGCAGAATTTAATACATGCATAAGTTAACTCTAAATCAGCTACCAAATGAACCTTAAGTAAGAACCAACCAAACAAGTAAGTTACGTAATCCACCATAATTTAAAAGGTAAGGGATAAGAATGTTCCATAACTATGGGTAGAGCCGCCAATATGGGTCAGGCCCGTTGGGCCGGCCCGGCTTAGCTCGTAATTTGATAGGGTTGGATTAAGATTTTTATAGCCCATTTAAGAACAGGGCTTTTTAGCTCAGCCCGAATAAGCCCGTTGGCCCGTAGGACTTGAGCAATATGGATTGGGCCGGACCGTGGGCTAAACAAAAAAATAATTAAAAAATAAAAATAAAATAGAGTACTGAAAATAACTAGAAAATTACATGGGGTGTCCCTTTAAGGGAGTGGTCTTCAATATTTACCCCCCATAATAAAAGTATTCAAGGAATACCCTCTTTCACCTTTATGTGTACTTGAAAGTACCGTTTTGCCCTTCATTGCCTATTCTTCACACGCGTCTGAAATAAACGCTTTTCTTCTTCTTCTTCGCCTCTGTTTCAGACGTTTTTCTTCTTCTTCTTCGCCTCTGTTTTTCTTCTTCTTCTCCTTTGTTTCAGTCTCTCCATCGTTCTCTTTTATGTGATTTCTCTCCGTTTCTCCAGGTATCTCTGGCCTCTCTTCTCTCTGCCTACCAAATTTCTCTATAGTCCAATCTGTTCAGTTCATCTCCTCATCCTATCAATGGAACGAAGAAAAAAGTTTGTGAGTTTAACTGTAAGTGTTTGTATTCCATTGTTCCTGCCATTAATTTTTTTATTTGTTGTGTTGTCTTATTTTTCTAGGTCTAACTCTTGCCTTTGAGGCAACTGTTATGGCTTATCTATTAAATAAAACGCAAATATTCTAGTGTCAATTGTTGCCTTATCTGGCAAGGGAATAGAATATAGATTGTGTCTAACTTGTTCTCTTAAAAAGTCTTTTTGGCTACGCTTGCCTTGAAGGCAAGATTTGTAGAGCATCTTATAGGTAAAAACACAATCTGGAAGCATCAACTCTTGCCCATGGAACCTAGCTTATTCTCTTAAAAGTCCTTTTGTCAAGGCAAGAGTTGTAGAGTATGTTATAGGTAAAAACACAATCATGGTAGCATCAACTCTTGCCCATGGGACAATGTGATTCCTTGTGGAGATATTGATTTAGAGTTGAATGTTGGTAATATTGCACCAGCTGAACAAGTTGGTGATGTACCAACTGAAGAAGATGGTGATGCAAGGGTGCATGAACAATGTGATGATGCTGAGGAATCTACAAAAGATGAGAAATTTGTAAGTGTAGCACACTTGGTCTACTTATTCTTTTTTGCATCTTTCTTAATACTATCAAGTCATTGATGCAACCTGTTTTCAAACAAAATAAATTTTAAGATAATTGATGTGTTGGATCACTGTTTATTCTTCTTTCTTAAAAAAGAAAGAAATAATTGTTTGTTTATATATGTACATCTCTTAGGCAAGCATTATAGATAATTTCATATATCAGACTCAATGAGCTAGCTGAAAATATTGCACATGGACAGTGATCCTTCTTTATTGGTCTGTCAATTAAGGTTTTGCTTCAGAGACAATAGTTACAGAATATTTTAAACAACCAGACATAATGAGGCAGTGTAAAGTGTTTCCTATGGGGCATAAGATATGTTTTCTGAAGTTCATGAACTAACTTTTGCCTCTAAGGCAACATTTATAGACTTATAAGTCATAATTTAGACACAATAACTCTAGTTTAAAGTCCCTAAGCTAAGTTTTGCTTCTTTGTTAGACATAGTGAGAGTAGTGTGAAGTATTGCCAATGAGGCATAAATTATTTTAATTAAATGTCACAAATTATAGGGAACACATTAAGTTTATTGAACTGATACCTATAATATAATGTGTTATGTTGTTCAATAACAGCTTGTTCCTGTTCTCAATGGAGACGATATTGATTCGTTAATCTTGGATGTTATTGCTGCTTACTTTGTACCCCTTGCTACAATTCATCATGTTGTCAAAGACCCTCAACCTGAGCAGGCTGTATGTGTTGCACAAATGAGTGTAGTTCTTATTTTGGTTTGAGGAATATTTATATTTTTTGTTTTTTCATTACTTTATGGTTGCATCTTTTGCCAAGTTTAATCCCTTTTTACATTTTTCAGCATGATGAGCAGCCAAGTACTCATCTCCAACCCTCTCCATTGAAAAAAAAATCCTTTCCAACCAAGAAAAAAACATACACTAAAAGAGCAAGGACTATCACGCCCATAACTGAACCATCTCCCATGGTAGTAGAAGTAAAAGACACCACTCCTGAAAAATTGATTCGAAAGAAATTTTCCGGACAATTAGCTAAATCTCCATATGTAGCCGATTTTGATTCGGGGTCATCCAATACTTTTCAGATGAACCACCCTTTCATTAGCGATATTGATGCATTTGATGTCATGTCACCTTTGAGCTGTGCATTTTGGAAATTCATCGAGGAAGGGCTGAATGGTTCAAAGCGGTAGCTTTACTCACTTTTAGCTTTTAATGTTTTGATTCTTTTACTTATGTTAATATTCTTACTGTATTCTTTTTTCCATGTTTTACAAGTGCAAAAACTCTGTATAAAGGGAACGAAAATGAGCTATCTAAATGCTTTCTTTTTGGCTCTTGTGTTGTGGAGACAAAGGACTGATTCTGGACGCTTGCAACTTGTAATCAACCATTGGGTGATATGGTATGACCACATTCTATCCTAATATATAATTTTGTGTATGTCCCATCACTTGAACAGAAAATAATGCAATATTTGACTTGTCTTTATCCTAATATTCTTTTGTTTTTAGCAATTGTTCTTTTTTTCTAAAGCTTATTTGGTTATTTATTACTCGACTCTATATATATATATATATCATTCTTGCTTTTTTTAAATATGAATTCCAACATTGATCAGTCTTGCCTTTAAGGCAAATGTTATACACAATCTAATAAATAAAAAGACAATCTGGTAGTGTCAGTTGTTGCCTGTAGGACATAACTTATTGCCTGGATGTCCTTGGGCTAATCTTTCCTCTAAGGCAAGAATTGTACAACATATATTAAATAAGACTTAATCTGGTAGCTTTAATTCTTTTCCATTGGTCCTAAGTTGTTCGATTTTGTCATTTGGCTAAGCTTGCCGTAGAGTATCTAATAAATAAAAAGATAATCTGGTAGCATCAATTCTTTCCCATGGGGCCAAACTTATTCTCTTAAGTTCTTTGGCCAAATTTACCTTTTAATGCAAGAGTTGTAGATTATATATTAAATTAGACTTAATCTGGTAGCTTCAACTCTTGCCCATGGTTCCTAACTTGTTTTGTTTCTTCTTTTGGCTAACCTTGCCTTTAAGGCAAGAGTTGTAGAGCATACAATAGCTAAAAAGATAATCTGGTAGCATCAACTCTTGTCTATGGGGCTAACTTTTTCTCTTAAGTACTTTTTGCTAACCTTGCCTTTAAGCCAAGAGTTGTAGAGCATCTAATAAATAAAAGCACAATCTGGTAGCATCAACTCTTGCCCATGGGGCCTATCTTCTTGTCTAAAGTGAAAAAAATTCAATATTGAAGAGGACAGTTTAGTTTGTACTAGTACGTACCTCAGCTAATTTACTCGATGATATGTGAGGTGCAAATGCGCAAAATATTAGGCTGCTTCCTTTGATGAAAATGATATTTATTTTAATAGTTAATTTTTTTTTTTCTCAGCACTTGGATGTTATCTTCTACTATTTGAGAAAGAAGGCCAAATATGAACCTGGTCTCGTTAAGTTCACTACACCGGACTTTGTTTTTGATAACAAATTTGTCGCTCTCTAGAAGGACTTTGAAATAAATCAAAAAAATTTCTCTGTCATCCCCGAAAACCATCAACTCGAGGAGTATATTAGAGGCTTTATTTGCGATGCAAATATAGCGTGGCACAAGGTTGATCACGTGTTATTTCCAATTTATGTTTCAAGGGGAGGTGCTGGAATGGGATACTGGATTTTGGGAATATTTACCTTCAATGACTGGTGAATTTATGTCTATGACTCCAATCGTGTAAATCGTCATAGTGAAAAAAGTATTAAGAAGAGGGTGTTGCATTACAAAACATTGATTCCATACTTTATGGAAAGGGCCAATTTCTATGTTGAAAAGGGCATTAACAAATCTGATTGTGGCGATTTGGAGATTGAATTGGTTGATGACCTGCCACAACAAGTCAATTGGTATCTTTTTTTATATATTTTTTAAATCTTCATTTTGCTTCACTTTTTTTCTACTGATTTTTATTTTTAACTCATGTATAATATGCTTTTTCTCCTTTCTTTTTTACAGTGATTGTGGAGCATTTGTTGCTGCCTTTGCTGAATACTTTGTTCATGGTAAGAAAATTCCAAAAGAACTTGACATTGGAGTAGTTCGCATGAGATATGGAGCTCTGTTGTGAGATTATGGAAGGAAAAAATAAGAAGCTGGTGCAACGATCGAGACTACAGAAAAGGTTGGCAAATTCTTCGGGAAGAGGAAGAGGGGATGTGAGGAAAAGTAGTTTAATTTTTTTAGTTTTAACGTAGAATCAGTGTACCTATCAAGGCTTTTTGATTGACTTTATTTTATTGATGCGATAATGTAAAGTACAGACAGTTTTTGGAAACTGAATTGGCCATTTTTGATGCGATAATGTGAAGTACAATGATGTTACTAATCTGGGGGTATGTTTTCTTATAGTTAGATTATTTTTTTTGAATTTTTAAAGCATGTGAACTAAATTTTGCCTCTAAGGCAGCAGTTATAACGAACCTCATAACCTAAGATTCACTGAAAATCATGTAAATTGTTGCTTATGAGTCATCTAAAAAAACTCATTATTCATTGAATCATATCTATAAACAATCTTGTAGCATCAAGTTTTGCCCATGGGGCGTAACTTGTTCTTTTGGGCTAAGTCTTGCCTCTAAGGCAAGAAATGTAGAGTATCTATTAAATAAAGACAGAGTCTTGTACCTTCAACTCTTGCCATGGGGCGTAACTTGTTCTTTAAAAAAAGTCTTGCCTCTAGGGCAAGAGATGTAGAGTATCTATGAAATAAAGACAGTCTTGTACCTACAAGTCTTGCCCATGGGGCGCAACTTGTTCTTTTGGGCTAAGTCTTGCCTCTAAGGCAAGAGATGTAGAGTATTTATTAAATAATCATGGTAGCATCAACTCTTGCCCATGGGGCATAGCTTGTTCTCTTAAAAAGTTTTTTGGCTAAGTTTGCCTTGAAGGTAAGATTTGTAGAGCATCTTATAGGTAAAAACACAATCATGGTAGCATCAACTCTTGCCCATGGGGCATAGCTTGTTCTATTAAATCCTTTGACTAAGCTTGCCTTGAAGGCAAAAGTTATAGAGTATCTTATAGGTAAAACACAATCTGAAAGTATCAACTCTTGCCCATGGCGCATAGCTTGTTCTCTTAAAAAAAATTTTGGCTAAGCTTGCCTTGAAGGCAAGAATTGTAGAGTATATATTAAATAAGACATAATCTTGTATCTTTAAAACTTGCCCATGGGGCATAGCTTGTTCTCTTAAAAAGTTTGTTGGCTAAGCTTGCCTTGAAGGCAAGAATTAGACTATATATTAAATAAGAGATAATTTTGTATCTTTAAAGCTCGCCCATGGGGCCTAGCTTGGGGCATAGCTTGTTTTCTTAAAAATTTTTTTGGCTAAGATTGCCTCTAGGGCAAGAGATGTAGAGTATCTATTAAATAATGATCGAGTCTTGTACCTTCAACTCATGCCCATGGGGCGTAAGTTGTTCTTTAAAAAAAGTCTTGCCCCTAGGGCAAGAGATGTAGAGTATCCATTAAATAAAGACAGAGTCTTGTACCTACAAGTCTTGCCCATGGGTCACAACTTAATTTTTTGGGCTAAGTTTTGCCTCTAAGGCAAGAGATGTAGAGTATTTATTAAATAAAGACAGAGTTTTGTACCTTCAACTCTTGCCCATGGGCGTAAGTTGTTCTTTAAAAAAAAGTCTTGCCTCTAAGGCAAGAGATGTAGAGTATATATTAAATAAAGACAGAGTCTTTTACCTACAACTTTTGCCTTTAAGGCAATAGTTAAGGAGTATCTTGTGGTATTATTTACATCACATCCCTTGCCTTTAAGGCAAGAGTTAATATAGAATGTTTTCATATACCGTGATGCCCTTTATGATAAACACACTGCTTCAATAGGTAATAACTTTCCCAGACAACCAATAAGAAAACATTGAGTTAAATACTCCAGCACAAGTTAAAATTGACAACCAATAAGAAAATATTCATGCAACTTGATTGTTAAAACTCACAACTACTTGTTACTACCTAAAGGAATGTACAGATTAATTCCAGTATACTGGCTACTTAAATCCAAGTACTCAAATAAAAATTAAATTTGATTATGCTTTTTTGTTTTTCTTTCTCCATCTTCTTGAATATGGGTGGAGAACTGGAGAGTAATGACAATTTATTCTATTGTGTCCAGATTTTTTGCATCTCGAACATCTGAAATTGTTTCTTCAACCATCTATCCTTGAAGGATATCTGGTCGTTTGTCTTCTTCCTAGTAGAACCTTCACATCCGGGGGATTTGTGATTAGTTCCTTTGTAATATCTGGAATAATCCATAATGTTGTACTTCCTACTGGTAGAATTTTTCCCTGATAAATTGCTATCCAAACTTGTCTTGTGAACTAAGTTGAACAATAGCTAGACTTGTTCATATTCCTGCTATCTATAGCTGCAATGGCGTGGGTGCATGGTAGCTCATCCGTTTGAAACACCAAGCATTGACAAGTCTTAGTCTTCAAGTCTACAATATATTCATATCCTCCTTCTTTTACAACAAATTTTGTTGCATCAATAGGATTTACCTGTAAATAAAAATGACAAATAAATGACAGTAAAATCAAAAGCCTAAATTTTGATTATTTGCATAACAAGATAGACAAGAGTTTGAATTAGTTCCTCCTTATCGTATAAAAAAGATATTGTCAATTTCTTTTCATAGCTCGCTCAAATTATCAACTCAGCCACATCACATTTTTTAATTCAAAAAGAAGAACATGAATTATATCTTTCCAGAATTTCCTTCTTTTGTCTAAAGTATAATAGAATCTGTTTTTCCATCTCGATAACAAGCAGTTCCAGTAGACCAAATTCAAACAGTTGCTCTTATGTACTGTTACATTGCTCATCTAGTTACCCCCAAAAAAATTTAAAGTAAGATGGAAACACATAATGAAATGGTTGATCCTTAGGTCGAATTCAAACAATTACTATCACGAACGAAATTTAACAAAATGCTCACAGAACACATACAATAATTTAAAATGAAGTTTCTATTTTATGTGGATATCAAGCAGTTCAACTAAATCTAATAATTCCTCTAACGGAAAGTTGTGCCTATGAGACAAAAAGCTTTTAGAAAAATTATTTACTTTCAATTTCAAGGCAGCTTGAATCTTGTCAGTCATCTCCAGTTCCGCCCAACGTGTGATGTCATGGAACGTGCCTTGCGCATCCATTTTTCTTTCATAAAATCAATTTTGTAGCTTGTTCTGAATGTAATCAATTAGGCCCATTATTGGCAGTTCCCTTGCTTTTCTCAGCACAACATTCATGGACTTGACATTGTTTATTGTGAGCATGTTGTACCTCCTGTTGGTATGAAATGAACGCGCCCATCTTTCTGGTGGCTCCTCTTTTAAGTAGTTTGCAGCAGTTTTGTCAATTCTTTGTATCTCATCCATGAAACTATTAAATTAATTACGCTTGTAGGTTGTTGCTGCATTGTAGAACAGTGAAAAAACTACATCAGAAAAATATTTGTTTTAGATTTTTCTCCAAGTGATAAATGCATATCCCATGTCGACACTCCGAATAGACATTAGCAATTGCGTTAGCAATAGCGGGGTGGCGATCTGAAAGAATGGATAGTTGTTCACGTACCCCAACTGCATTTCTCAATTGATAGAAGAACCAGTTGTAGGATTCATATATTTTCAGAGTCAGCAATACCAAAGGCCAAAGGGAATATGTTGTTGTTTCCGTCCTTTGACACAGCTATCATAAGGACACCACGATACTTTGACTTCAAAAATATCGCGTCTACCATTATTACCGGCCTACAGTTCACCCACCCGGTGATTGAAGCACCATAAGCAAAAAATACGTACTTAAATCTGTGTTTGAGCAGATAAATGTTAGTGCCAATTTTTGCATTTGATGTTCATAATAAGTATAACTTCCTGAACCAAATCTTGCCCATGAGGCAGGATCTGTGTATTATTTTCCAACATAACCATAAAAAAGAAACTAAGTATTCGCCTCTGGGACAGGATTTTTAAAATAAACTAAAATCTTGGATAACACACATTCTATGTTTGTTTCAACAAAACTAGCAACTATAACTGAAATTCTATTACTTTTTGAAGAATATAAAATTAGAAAGACTTTTTCTATTGAAGATAACATGTTTGCCCCTGGGGCAGTGGTTCAATAACAAACTAAATATTTACACATGAGGCAGGCACAACAAAAAAAGAAGTTTTTGTCTATGGGGCAGGAGTTAAAATACAAACCAACCCTTATCCATGAGGCAATAGGAACTGCGTATATTTTTACAACATAAGTACACAAAGAAAGGATAATTATTTTGTCCATGGTGCAGGAGTTTAAAAACAAACTAACTCTTGTCCATGAGGCAGGAGCTTTATATCTTTTAATAACATATGCAGAACAAACAAAGAATAACTTGTTGCCCCTGGGGCAGAAGTTACAAGTTTTTAACAGTTATAGCGTGTACTTGTTCTCATCATCCCTCTTGATGTTTAGGCACGTGTTGGGGTTTTTTTCTTTCATCATATGAAGATATGATGGCAGCTTATTATAATTCTCTTCGGAAGTTCCTCTTATCACCCCATAAGCAAGTTGTATTGCACGCCATCCTTTGTTGTAGGATATAGTTATTCCATATCTCCTTTTCATTTTTTCTACCACAAACTTTGGTGTGATTACGTTACTAGAATCCCGTACAAGCTCTAGGATGTAGTCACATATCACCTTTGTTGTCGCGTTCCTCTGATCGGATTGTATGAAATCAATGGATCAAGTATGTTTCTTTTCATATTTATTGACTTGAAAAAGCGAAGAACCTTTTACTTTTGAAGCATGAAAACTCCAACTACAGTTGTTATCCAAACACTTCAGCCAATATCTCATTTTTGTATGATTTAACAACTTTGAATTGTATGTTGCATGTTATCTCAACATTTGCCATACATCTTTTTAAATTTTCTTTGTCCAAAAAAATCGATTTCACCTCTATCTCATCCACAGATGCGTTATCTCTTAAAATAGCCGTTTCAATATCCATCACTTTTGTTTTTCTTTTCTGTACCCTCTTAATCTCTGATGGTTGCCCTATTTCTTCAATTGTTTCTGTAGAAGTACTGAAAATTTCAATCTCCATTGTTGTAGCCATTTATATGACAAACCTAATAAAAAATCAAACAGAAGATACTTATTAACAGTTTTATAAGTCAATTTACTATTAATACAAACAGCACATGAGGCAGACACAACAAAAAAAGAAGAACTATTTGCCTATGGAGCAGGAGTTTAAATACAAATCAACCCTTGCCCATGAGGCAGTAAGACCTGTGTATATTTTTACAACATAAGCACACAAACAAAGAATAATTATTTTGTCCATGATGCAGGAGTTTAAAAAGAAACTATCTCGAAATTAATTATTGCCCATGAGGCATGAGCTTTATATCTTTTAATAAAATATGCACAACAAACAAAGAATAACTTTTTGCCCCTGGAGCAGGAGTTACAAACTAAATTTTTGCACATGAGGCAGGCACAACAAAAAAAGAAGAAGTATTTGCCTATGCAGCAGGAGTTTACATACAAACCAACCCTTGCCCATGAGGCAGTACTACAAATCACCTACTCAATTCACCTAACACATAATTAACTCTAATTTTCCAGAAATTGATCAGCTCGAATTCTCCAAAAAATCAACATACTAAAACAAATCATCGACAATTTAAGCTTCACCATAAGTTTAGAACAAATTTTCTGCAATTTTTACCTTCTGAAAGAAACCAAGTTAGATGCTGAAATCCTCGCTGAAATCTCTTAAATTGTAGCTGAAATCCTTGCTGAAATTGCTTAAATTGTAGCTGAAATCGTAGTTGAAATCGCTGCTTTGAAAGGAGAAGAAATCGCAACTCTAATTCATGGTTGAAATCGCTGAATTTGCAGGTGACAAGTCACTGCTTTGGAAAGAAGAAAGTGTTAAAAGTTTTGGCGAAGAAGAAATTGGTGAAGAAGAAATTGCGCGTGCTGTGTATATAAGTTATAAAAGAAAGAGCATTTTTGTTCAAAAATGTATCAGGAATTAAAAAAAAAGGGTATTTTTACAAGACCTTTCTTATGGGGGGCAAATATACAAAACCACCCCCTTAAATGGGTTTGTGTGGTTCTCCCAAAAATAACAAAAGGAGTCCAAACTCAAAGTCTACTTAAACCATCATAAATATTAATTATGTTTATAAAATATGTAAATATTGTGAGTCGAGGGTCTACCGAAAACAACCTTTTTACTTCACCTCTGGGTAAAGGTACGGTCTGCGTACATTTTACCCTCTCCAGACCCCACTTTGTGAGAATTTACTGGGTATGTTGTTGTTGTTGTAAAATATGTAAATATCTCTATTTAGTTCGAACAATATCATGTTAAAAGTTATTTAGTTTCACAGATTATTAGGATTATTTTTTTGTGAATTTAAGAATCGATAGCAAGTAGTAACACCATGTAATATTATCTTGTAAATATTTATGTTATTATTATTTTAAAATTAAAAATTTATAAAAATAATTTTTTTTAAAAATGGGCTAGCCCGTCGAGGCCCATAGCCCACAGAATGATGGGTTGGGCTTGATGTTTTCTGGCCCATCATCTTGGTGGGCCAGCCTGGCCTGACCCGTAAAATTTCAAAGCTCATGGGAGCTAGCCCGAATGGGCTGGACCAGCCCATATTGACAGCTCTAACTATGGGAATAAATACACTATTACTATTACTCGTTTGGTTGAGTGAATTAGAAAAAATAATGCATTGAAATTCATAGTATTAATAATGTAATGAGTTCTAATGCATTAACATGGTTAAAGATATAATTGTCCCTCAAAATATTTTTCACATCATTTCCATCTTATTTATGGAGGGTATTTATGTAAATAAATATTTTCAAAAAAAATTATGCAGTGCATGCTATTTTTAATACACCAAATTAAATATTGTATAAGAAAGATTTCACCATAACTAATACAAGATAATTAATACCAACATTACTAATGCAAGCATTACTAATATGCCATATTTTGCACTATTTTTATACACCTTACCGAACGACCCTAATGGATTGGCTGAGATTTGTCCCTCAAACTAAAAGACCTGCAATATCTTTTCTTCTTTTTTTCATTTGAAATATATTTAATGTTGAGATGGAGTACTACGACCTTGGAAGATAATAATCTAATCCCAAAAGAAAGTTATAAGTAAATTCAACCAAAGAAAATTACAGAGACTCAAAATGGTTAAAAGTGTCAAATTACGTCTAATTACTCATCATATACATGAGTCTTTCCCCTATTAAAAGATCTATTACTCTCCTGAAACATAACATCAATTAAACAAAACATAAATTTTAAAAAAATCAACATTTCTTGTTAGAACTTCGACAATAGCAATACCAAATAAAAATTCTTAAATAAGTATACACTTAACAAAAAATTATGATTTTGCTGAAGAAATTAGGTTAAGCTAAATTTATGCATAAAATAGCAATTACATAATCAAGAAGTATTGATAGTCACAAAGACATAAGAGAAGAATTATTAGTCATCTGTTTAGCAAAATAAATATCCTTCATTTTTAGGGAAAAAACATAAGTACCCTCACGAATTATATCCGGAGTTTAAGGGACATACCTTATTTTTATAGGGATTCTATTATCCCTTTTTTAAAAAAATTCTTATTTCTTTGCACCTTATATATTTTACGTGGACCCAAATCCCAGTTACAATAGATATAGTGTATACACGCGCTTGGCATGTCATTTTATCACTTTCTATTGTTTTCTAATTCATTTTTAAGGGATAATCGTGTCTCTCTCTTGGTTCTGTTTCATTAGTGTCGTCGGTGCTACCATCTCCGGTCACTAAATTTTAAAGTGATGAAAAATAAATTACAATTATAAATAAAATATGAAGAAATAAGATTTATTTTATAAATAAATAGTGTGGTTACAATTCTGTTTACTCTCTTGATTCGTCTATCTGAATTTTCTCCATGATTCGAGCGCTGCTAGTAGCATATTTTTCGAATATACGATTATTGAACTTCCTTGGAATTTATTTGATCGCTACGAGCGTCAATACTATTTGATATCTTGATCTCTTTATGAACATCCCAATAGTTTATAGGATTTTGAGATGCCTCTTCAAGGAAATATGTTACCTTTTATATAGGCATGAGTTAGGGTTTAAGGTAGAGTAGCCTCCAAGAACCTTAACAGAGATTAAGCTCATCTTGTAGAGTCCCGCAAAATTTTAATATCTACAAATACTCCCTACTTCACGGCTTGACAGAGTGTGGGCTTGATGAAACTCAAAGACGAGACTTGAAGTACCCATAGAAATGGAGCTTCCATCTCTGCAGTGATTTGTGAGCAAAGAGTTGAAGGGCATATTTGGTCACATTGGGTGTAATGACCCTCATAATCATTTTTTATTATTGTGTATGTTGACTCTTTTATCCCTTTTTATAACTTCTGTATAGTATTTGTGATCTGCAGGGGTGGATGTCATGGTTCTCGAGGTGGATGGACAAGATTTGAATGAATTTTTCATTTTGAAAGGTTGAAAAGTTGAAAGGGTTGACCAAAGTCAACATCTGTGAAAGATGAGCTTAAAATAGAATTTTGACAGCTTCATTAATTCGGAAGATGATCTTTGAGTTGTTTGAATCATTGATTTGGGTCTGAAGCGTTCATATGAGATTCGGGTCGTTGGATAAAAGTTTAAAAATTTAAAAGTTAAGAATTGACGTTGATCAATATTTGATCAAGATGACCTCGAATCAGTGTTTTAATGATTTCAACAGACCCAAAATGTTATTTTTAGTCTAATAACATATTTGATTTATCTTCACGAAGTTTTGAACAAATTTTGATGATCTATTTGAAAATTTTAAACTTAAGGCTTAACTGCTGGTTTCATTCTCAAGTAGGATGATTCTTCCTTCACTCAATATCCTCGTAGAAATCTCCAATTTCTAAATGAGTAATATTATAAGGCCTTCAAAATTATAATTTTAAGAGCAAGATTTGCTTCAACATTGTCATCATATATGTTTGAAGGTTCTTCATCAACATCATTCTGAAAGATCATTTGTGATTTCATATGGGCACTAGCGAAAAAATATTCAACTTTATTTTTCTTTCTTTTGGTGAAATCTTGATAAAGCGTGACAAAATACTTAGGCATACGATATTCATATTTTCAATGACTTTTTGTGCTGCATCAATAACACTTATTGTCTTTGCCTAAAAAATGACTACTTCGGAGCTTATGTTATTCTCATGTTTATGATGATCATGATGATGATTCTTAATTTATCTATTAACATGTTGACGATATGTCCTCGATCACGATAATTATCTTATCTTCTTTCAAACTGGTCATGTGTTATTACCACATTTACTTTAGAAAATGGAGCAGATCCCGTAAAATGAGTTTCATAATCTTTCAATAAAAAGGTATTATGTTGCTTAGATACCAGAAGGTACGCGACCAACTCAAAATATTTTTTAAAACCTTTTCAAAGTATTGTTATTGTAACACTATATATGAAACATGAAAAGTAGAAAGAGTCATTTTCAATGTCCTCATCATTCAGAGTCTCTCAATATAATTTTAATGAAAAGTTATTCTAATTATAATAAAATTATACTCAATTATAATTTTATAGTGATGTAATCGTAAGTGCATTCATAAGGAGCTCTTGTTGATGTCGTTGTCTTGAGATGATCATATTTTTCCTTCAGACTGTTTCATAATCTAAATAGATCTTTTAGGGTTAAATATTTTGTCTTTAGTGCTTCATCAAGATGATGACGAAGAAAAATTATAGTCTTCGCTTTATTTTGATTTGATGCTTTATTTCTCGTATAATAGTATTCTCAAGACCTTTAGCATTAAGGTGAATCTCAACATCAAGAATCCATGATAGAATATTTTTTTTTGACTATATCAAGTGTAACAAACTCAAATTTTGATATATTTAACATTGACATAGTTAATAACTATCAAACGAAAATTATGATAGTTAGAGATAATAAGAAATAATAACGTAAATAATATCATTTTAGACTAAAGTGAAGTAATCTTATATTTAATAAATGTACTTCATATGTACGAGTTGTCAAATTAATTGGCATAGCGAAAGTCACATAAACGTTGACCAACATGTAATCATAAATCTATTATCTGAATCACTTATAATATGCATATGTACTAATAGCTCATGCAATATAGATGTAATACGATTAAATTGCATGTAAACGAGATATTAGGGTGGATGAAAGTGTAGAAAGAGATAATCATATTTTACGAATGACAGAAATTAAAACTTAAGTCAAACAAGATTAGACTCATACTAATAATATGTTATGAAATAACGAAATTACAAGTTGACAAAAGAAAGATATGAAATGTTATTTCTTTCGGACTTGTAATATACATGCATATAAAGGAGTCATAATAAATTATTATTTGTAGAGAAAGGAAAACATGAGATTGAATCAAGGCACGACATATGCTACGCTATAAGTCAAGTGTTGTGACACATGTGACGCCCTTCTAAATGTATACTATGTGTCTCGTGGTATGCTTGCCATGTGTCACGTATGCATGATTACCATGTGTCGCGTGACATATTTGTCATTATCAAATACTTTTTGCAAGCAGCTTGCTTGAGCTACTTATAAGCTACTTACTTGATTGCAAGTCACAAAAATATTGTTGCAAGACTTTTCAAGAGCCGAATGAACATTCACAATTTAGTGGGCGTTTGGTCATGAAATTTTTTCACTTTTTTTCGAAAAATTATTTCACTTTTTTTCGGAAATAGTGTTTGGCCATAAAAATTCCAAATACAATTCCAGAGTTGTATTTGGAAAAGTGAAAATACCCAAATTTTTTATTTTTTCAACTCACTTTTTTCCAACTCACTTTTTTCACTTTTTAATTTATTTTTTCTGAAAAAATCCTAATTTTTTTATTTTCATAAAATAACTCCATTTAAATTATATTTTATTTTTAAATCATATTTTATGTTTTTTTAAAATATATATCTAAGATCTAGATAATTATTACAAAAATTATGACCAAACACAACTCCAACTTTGAAAATTCCAAAAAAATAAAATAATTTTTGGCACCTTAGTGTATTCCTAACAAACACGATTATATAAAAAAATCTATTTTAGTTAAACAAATATTTATATTTAAAAATAATGGAATCCGGGACGGTATCATTCTATGATACTCTCCCAAATCAAAAGTAGTGAACTTTTCCATTTGCGTATTATACTGACCAAACAAATCCCATAAAATTTGCAGTCAATTCAACGGATTTCATGACTCATAATAACTGCCACGGATAAGGCTGAGAGCGTCAGCTGATGTCAATTCATCAATTACACACACCCCAACAAGTAATCTTGTTTGTTGTACCACTATATTGTTGAGAGAGAGAGAGAGAGAAGAGTGAAAGTTGCGTGTGAAAACTTACATTTCTTTCTTTCTTTCTGGGGTTTAAGAATTTGAAGAGAAAAAGATAGAAAATCAAGAAAATGGGAACTGCAAGTGCTGAGGAGTCCAAGAAACGCCCTATTGTCTTTGCTTACTATGTAACTGGGCATGGCTTTGGACATGCCACTCGAGTTGTTGAGGTTCCGTTCCCGTCTTCTTTTTCTTATCTCTCTCTTTATAGTCTAAAAATGTGATCTTGAGAATACCCTTCTCTTTATTTTGGGGTGACTCTTTGTTTCTGAAATGGTTCTCTAATTGATAAATTGTGTTGGTTCTTGATCTCCAAGGGGCATAATTGGAGTTTGTTACGACTTTATTGGGGGCCCAAGAAACAACCATTTGCATGTGATTTCATTACTTTGATTATCTACTTAGTTGTTGAGATAGGATAGTGAACCAGAAAGGTGGAGATGGAAAAAGAACTGGTCTTGATTGTTGACTATTCTCTTTGTTTCTGGAATAGTTCTGTAATTGGTCAAGTTGGGTTGTTCTTGATCTTGTTGCTTCCTCTGATCATGAATTTTCCTTCAAGTTTCTTTTATTCTTTTATCAAGGGGCAGAATTGTGTTTCATTATTTTCATTACCTACTCAGTTGCTGATAGGACGTGGAAGAAAAGAACTGGTCTTGATTAGTGACGTTCATTTGACTGTTTCTTGGAACTGTTGGCAAAAAACCAAAAAATATGTATATTTCAGGTTTTAACTTCAATGGGCTTATTAGAGAAGTTATCAAAATATCGGAAAGGGGAAATGGGGAATGGTTAATTAAGAGAAAAGCAACTTTTATACAATTAAGGTCACTGATAAAGTGCAGAAACCTATAAATCCTAACTTAGTAGTAAATCAATGTAGTAGACCGCTATCCCAACAGTTGTGATGTTCTATATACGTCATGGTCCTTCAAGTGTGATAATTGCATGGTGTAATTCTGCATACTTTTGGTGCATCAGAAGATCGTACAATTGACCTGCTTGTCAGTTGTGGTTTAAACTTGATTCATTGTCTTGCATTATGGAAATTATTTCTATCCCAATGGAAGTGATTTTTCTGCTGCTTAGGTCGCTAGAAATCTCATCCTAGCTGGGCATGATGTTCATGTCGTCACTGGTGCACCTGACTTTGTCTTTACATCCGAGATACAATCTCCTCGACTTTTTCTTCGCAAGGTCTGTTGATCGTCATTCTCCCTTGCTGAAGAATTCCTAATTTACTTCTTTAATGGATTCTTTTTTTTTTTTTTACTATTTTTTAACATTATATAACAATTTGCAGGTATTGTTAGATTGTGGAGCAGTTCAAGCTGATGCATTGACAGTGGATCGTCTTGCCTCACTAGAGAAGGTATACCCGCTGCCTTAAGCCCTCTTTGTGGAGATTATAATTCTATTGTAGTTTTTCTTTGTTATATTGCTAGATGAGATATTATGCTTACTGGTTTAATCATTGTATGTGTAACTTTGTTGCTTCAGTATTCTGAGACTGCTGTTGTACCACGTCCATCTATTTTGGCAACAGAAGTGGAGTGGCTGAAATCCATCAAGGCAGATTTTGTGGTAAAAGAATTGCTTCTCTTATTTCATCAAGGACAAATTAGAAGTACTTGCTGGCCTTCTTTTACTCAATAAGTTGTTACTAATCACTGGTGTTAAATAGATATGGGAAGTAAGAGTGAATAGAATAAGAATGTAGAAAGGTATTGTTTTCTTTCGGAAGCTTAGCTTAGGTCATAACGACTTTGTCTTAGCACTACTTGTGATGTAATCACTGTTTTGTAGAATAAGTATGTAGGAGAGTATCATTTCCTTCTTCAAAAGCTTGGCTTAGGAGATATACGACCTTGTCTTAGCACTATATTTTTGTCCACTGCTCTCTGTATTACCACTATAAATCTAGCATTCATAGTTAAACCGGCAATTAAGAAGGGGAATCTTTTCTCTTATTTCCGAAAAGTGATTTTGGCCTTTTCTCGTTATGTCTCTCCAAGGGATTTGGAGGAACTATATGATGTTTATGTCTGTCTATTCTGGAAACAGGTATCAGATGTTGTTCCAGTTGCTTGCAGGGCAGCAGCTGATGCTGGAATTCCATCTGTTTGTATCACCAACTTCAGGTTTTCACGTCAAACTCCCTTTTTACTTCATATCTTCTTTGTCTTTTTTTTGGGGGGGTGAAATGGGAGTGTTTATAATGGTACAACAATTGTTCAGGTAAAATAGAGCTCAAAGTGAAATACGCTGCATGCTTCTTTGATTTGAGGTTTAGAACGGGACACCCAGATTATATCCCTGATCCCTTTTAAGTCCTGAAAACTATTTTATATTTTTGATAATCTCTGTAGGCTGTTGCATAACATGATGCTATTATTTGTGACGATTCCTGGCGATTGATGGACTATGTCCTTTTGTTGGTTGTCATTATATTCATCAGTACATCAAGGGTAAATAAATAGCCCTTATATACCTGCCATTATTTTTTTCGTGTAGCTGGGACTTCATCTACGCAGAGTATGTAATGGCAGCTGGAAATCATCATAGGTCAATAGTGTGGCAGGTGAGATCTGAGAGCTTAATTAATCCTGCTACTGTTCATTTTTTTAGCTTGATAATGCATTGTAATAACTCAGCCACTGTTAACTTTGTCATGGTTGCTGATTAATTGTGAGATATGAACCTTGTCCAAGTTTTACCTTCAGTTTGTTTCAGTTTAATTATATTCTTCCAAAATGTTAATCTCTCTTCTTTTTGGTGGCTTTTTGTCTAATGCAGATTGCAGAGGACTATTCTCATTGTGAATTTCTTATTCGACTGCCAGGATACTGTCCAAGTATGTTGGTGTGCCGCGTACCAAAATGCTGTTTTATTTGTTTTCCTGTTCTTCATCAACTATAGGTCAATTGCTTAATTACTGCAGTGCCTGCTTTTCGTGATATAATTGACGTGCCATTGGTTGTAAGGAGATTGCACAAGTCTCGTAAAGAGGTCAGTAACATGATGTTCGGTCTTTATCTGAAAGAGCTAGAATAATTGTAAGAATGTGTATCTAAAGACGTTAGTTTATTGTCACTATTGTAGGTGCGAAAAGAACTTGGAATTGGGGAGGATGTGAAGGTTGTTATTCTGAATTTTGGTGGACAGGTGAGTCTACGGATCTCTTTGACTTGGTCATCCAGAAAATATATGAACAGAATTAAAAATTTGTCAAGAAACTTTGGCTGCAGACTGAGTTTAGTTGCTAATTTTGTTTCCCTGTTTTTCCTTGACAATTTTCCAAGATTTCTTATCATCATGTCTTGTTTGTTGTTCCTTAATCAGTTGGACACTCGTGTTTGATTTCAACCATGTTTGGTTCAGTCCATGGTCTTGGTGCTTTATAGTAAGCGATATTGATTTGCGAATATGAAAATTTAGTAATATAGTTTGGCAGGGCAAACATAGAGTAGTTTATCGATACTACCATTATACCCGTTTCACAAAAGAAAAGCACAAACAGCGAGTAGAGTTGTCAATAACAAGATGATCCTAAAGCATTTTCAGGTTGACGAAAAACATAATAATAATGTGAATGAAACATACTCCCTCTTTCCCATTTAATGTTCAACTAGTTTTAGACATTAGTTTGACTAGAGTATTAGAAGCAGTAGTGGAAGAAAATATTAATACAATCGTTAAAAAGTTAATTTGATCTAGGAAAAATAGCATTAGTTATTAATTTGGTTAGTTAATTGTACTTGAGTTGTTGTGAAAGTTGTATAAAATGATATAATTAATGCGATGATATCAAATAACTTAAGATATATCCCAAAACAGAAAGAGTGTTGTATAAATTGGGAAAGTTTGTCTTTTCCATTGTTTTTCAGATTCATTATCATTCACGATAAAAGGGGTAGTTTTGGAGTAAAAGAGATCTTATTTTTGGCATCTCAAAAGTATAGTGAAAGAAAAAAACATCTAGGACAGAGGGTATATAGACCTCTTTTAGAAAGAAAAAAATGGTACAGTAGTTCCGATATTTTATTAAGCATCTTCTTCTCACTAATAGAAATATCCGATAATTAACATATCAGTACCAGAATAATGCTCCTATTTTCATTTGCAGCCTGCAGGTTGGAAGTTGAAGGAGGAATACTTGCCAAGTGGTTGGCTGTGTCTGGTATATGATCTCTTGAATGTTTAAGCACATGTATTATTTCCTTAAACGATTAAATTTAACATCTTTCCTGTCTGAATTAAGGTTTGTGGTGCCTCTGAGAGCCAGCAGCTACCTCCAAATTTTTTAAAGCTTGCAAAAGATGCATATACCCCGGATCTAATGGCAGCATCAGACTGCATGCTAGGTTAGTTGCATGTTGCATCACTGAAATGCTCGGTAGAAAACTAAGCTGTTCCAATAAAGCCTTCTGAATACTCTTATGTTCCAGGAAAAATTGGATATGGTACTGTCAGTGAGGCCCTGGCTTACAAGTTACCATTTGTATTTGTCCGTAGAGACTATTTTAATGAAGAACCATTTCTCAGAAATATGCTTGAGGTAGAGTGTATTGGCAGAAGCTTTTTCTTTTGTTATTTTTCTTTATTACTTCAAGGCCTTGTAAAGATACTGTAATTAAAGCCTATAATTTAATTAGTACTATCAAGGTGGTGTTGAGATGATCAGAAGGGATTTACTTACTGGACATTGGAGACCTTACCTTGAACGTGCAATGACACTGAATCCATGCTATGAAGGAGGAATTAATGGTGGTGAAGTTGCAGCTCGCATTTTACAGGATACAGCTTATGGTAAAAACTATACCCTAGACAAGGTAAAGTAGTGTTCACTAATAAAATTATTCCTCATTTTGTCTATTTTGATTAGGAGTTATCCATGATCTAAACTAATAAATTTGTACCCACTTATATACTAAGATTTGCTATTATATGACTTTTAGCTGAGTGGGCCAAGGAGACTGCGTGATGCCATAGTTCTTGGATATCAGTTGCAAAGAGTTCCCGGGAGAGATCTCTGTATTCCAGATTGGTATGCAAATGCAGAAAGTGAACTTGGTCTTCGTACAGGATCACCTACTGCTGTAACAGCTGAAAACAACTCTCTAACAGACTTGTAATTCTTCTTACATCCCATTTGTTCAGCATTTGACAAAGTAATTTCCGAGTGTTAATAGGGGTTAATGTTTTTGATTTTCTTCTCTTAGATATCCTCAAGACTTTGAAATTCTCCACGGAGACTTTCTTGGTCTGTCAGATACCTTGAGTTTCTTGAAGAGCTTGGCAGGATTGGATGCCTTGGTTGATTCCCCAACAAAAACAGGAAAGCACACCATTAGGGAGCAGAAAGCTGCCGCTGGTCTCTTCAATTGGGAGGTCTTCCTCATTTCATGTCAAACTTTCTTATGTAATTTTATTTGGTTGACTAACCCTGCAACTTGTCAACCCATCTACTGCACCTATCATACCTCAAAGACTTTGAGTTATATACATTGTCAGTATAAAGAATTTTACACCATCGGGTGATCTTTACTTGTTATAGCAGGTAACCTATGTCATACTTTCAAGATTTCAAATCCCACATTCTAAGTTAAGCGCTTACCTGTAGATAATTCTTTACACTCTAACGATATATATAACTTAAACTCACCTCAAAATGGAAATAATGTAACACGAAAGGGGGAAGGGGGAAGTAAAGGAGAGGAGACGAGAAAGGGGAAAAAAACAAATAAAATAGAGGGAGGGAGGGAGGGAGGGAGGGACCACAGGAGAAAAATGGAGCGTAAATATAGGAGATGGGAGGAGGAAGCAGGGTGTTGAAAAGGGATAGAAATTGCAATACCAAATCAATTAATCCATTATTTAAGTCCCTAAACAAAGTACATAAGAGTCTTGTTTATAGGGTATGAAATTCTGAATTTTTAAAACCAGAGCATCTCTATCTCTAACTAAAAAGATAAGACGAGATAAAATTATTGCTAACCAAAGAATAAGATTACTTTTAACTAATAAATAGGATTTTATTTCTAACAAAAAATATAAAAGAAATTCAAAAATAGTGATGGTTATATCTCTTTCTAGCTCTTCATTCTCCCCCGGAGAAGCTCAACTCCGACGAGTGAATTTGTGAGTGCAATTCTTGAAAGATCTATATATATATATATATATATATATTTATTTATTTATTTTTAAAAAGGATCTATATTGCTAATGTGATTCTCATCATTGCTGATCCACACATCATCATATAATGATCTATTTACAACGTTGAATAAGGACCTTTTCAGGCTACCAACTGAAGAGACAGAAAACATTGGGCAACCAGTGGCAAGAACAGTAAATGGGGGAATCAAAACTTGGGTTCTAATACCAAGATTGATGTAGCATCAAAAGGGAGAAGACAAAAATTCAGGGCGGGGGTAGGATTTAAGAAATGGGGAATTCAAACTCAGAACTCTTGGAAGTTGTATAACTTTGCCTCTTAACTAAAAAGATAGTACTAGTAGATCTTATCTCTAACTAAAAGATGGTCTCTTTTTGATAGAATAGACTTTATGTAACAGAAAGATAATGATAGTATAATCATTTTTTAGCTACATCAAGAAGTTGAAAATGATTTTATTTTAGGTATCATGTTTCATTCCCGTTATTTTGGAGAATGAATAAGCTAATGTGTTTAGTGTAGTTTCATAAGAATATTCCTTTTATTCTGATGCATCCTTGGTCCATTAAAGTTGCTTCATCTCTAGAATCTCGGAGTTTGTCTTTGAAACCTATTTCTGTCATACCTGGCTTACGCGCCTGAACTTTCTATATATAGGAAGACATTTTTGTGGCAAGAGCACCTGGAAGGCTAGATGTCATGGGTGGAATTGCTGACTATTCTGGAAGCCTTGTTTTACAGGTATCCTGTATTACTTCGCTAAATCTTTGTGGGCTGCCTATTCTTGTTTGTTAGACCAACTGTGGTCTCAAGACATCTCAAACTTGTCTGATGGATAGGTGTTCTAGTTCTTAGTTTCTCTCTCTAAAGCATGGTCTAGAAATGAGCCAAGCATGTAGCTTGAGCTAAGATTTCTCTAAGGTTGTCTAATTCAGCTTTGAATTTGTATATTGTTGCTATTTCATTGACCACTTAGTTTCTCTCTGAATGCCCTTTTTGCATTCTGAGTATAATGTAAAACCAAATTTCTAAATGTTAGTTACATTATTGCTCCATTTGAAGTAGCAGGACATTTTATTTCAGTATCATTTACTTTTTCCTTTTCAGTCTAATATAATATTTAACAATTTCTTTGCATAAACACATCCCAGAATAGTCTACTGCTGTCTATGCACTATGCATCTGGCAGTTCTCATAAGTCATAATACAAATATGTTAATTGTACATATTAATCCTCAATTTCTTGACTTCTTCCCCGAGACCCCACTTTGTGGGACTACACTGGGTATGTTGTTGTTGTTGTAATTTCTACACTGGGTATGATTTTGTTGTTGTTGTAATTTCTTGACTTCTCAACCTTGTTACTCCACAACTGAGACATTCCAATTTTCTTTGTTTGCCTACCTGTTGTCTATTTAATGTTATATCGTTATTTTTTCATCTACATACTTATTGAAGGTTTGTTAGTTGCATTTACTTGACATGTATGCTTGCAGAAAGGCCTTGAATGGTTAAGGGGAGTTCAGTGAAGTTTAAAGCATAATGTTTTTGTTGCTCACTTAATGTTGTTCCTGCAGATGCCAATTAGAGAAGCCTGCCATGTTGCTGTTCAAAAGATTCACCCCAGCAAACAGAGGCTTTGGAAGCATGCTCTGGCTCGGCAGCAGGACAAGGGCCAAGGCCCTACCCCTGTGCTTCAAATTGTATGAATTTCTCACTATAGTTACTTTTTTGAAGTATATGATTAGTGTTGAAGCTGGTGACTCGGTGCAGTTAGCTGTTCTCATCTATTTTAACTTCAATTAAAGGGACCAAGTCGTATGTACAATTTTAGGGTGTACTAGAATCTCTCACTTACAGACACACACGAAGAAATTACGTCTCTCTTTTTGATATGTGATACAGATTTGTCAGAAGTGATTGTTTTGGTCTGTTTCTATGTGGGACTGGGTAGTAAACTAGCTGTTTCAAGTTCTCAGTATCAGAAATCTTAACAATTGCAAGAGTCTAGCTGTTTTGGCTGCAATCATTTTCATTCTCTTGAAGCTTTACCAATTTGCGCCACAATAGGTGTCATATGGTTCAGAACTGAGCAACCGTGGTCCAACATTTGACATGGACTTATCAGACTTCCTGGAAGGGGATGAACCCATAACTTATAAGAAAGCAAGGCAGTATTTTGCCCGAGATCCTTCCCAAAGGTTTATCATTCTCCCATTCTACATATTTCTTACTTGAATGTCTTATCTTTATGTTATACTAACTTCAGTCCAATTTTAGATGGGCTGCATATGTTGCTGGCACAGTTCTAGTTTTGATGAAGGAGCTTGGCATACGCTTTGAGAATAGTATCAGTTTGCTGGTCAGTCCAACTCCATTACTCATTGCCTTGTTTTCTTCTATTCTGTCTATATCTCTATTACTTGCATAACTGAAATTACAGGTGTTGGTTCTAAGTTCTCTTCTATACACTACCATTCAGTGGTGATACAATCTATTTGCCTTAAGTTTACTCCATGTATTCCTTTTAATGTAGCATAATGTTAGTTTGATTTTGCTAAGACCTCATTACAATAAGTAACATCTCCCTTAACATCCTGATAGTATGAGCTGCTTACATACACTAGTTTCCATTTCATGTGAACATAATTTCATCCTAATATTAAACTTTTTCTAGTTGAACTTTCTGGTAGCTTAAAGACTATACCACGCCATAATATCCACTCATGATGTCATAGATCCCACAGTTATACACAATATTTCCTTCTGACCCGTCAAACTCTCTGATGTGGTTGCTTCAATGAGCATTGCATCAGCGAAGTAGCTTTGGCAGTGTAGAGGTTGGTACACCAGCCTAGCTACTAATATAGGTAATTTGTTCTGTTTCATTCCCTTTTACACATAATGGTGACTACCCTTTTTTTGATAATGTAATAAAGCTTCCATTCAAAATTTGGGCAAAAGCCCGCATACAAATTACAAGGGGTATACCAAAAAAGTAGAAAACCTACAAAAAGATATGGTTTTCTAATGAACGTCACCCTATACCTTTACAAATAAATCTAAATAAGGGAGATAAGTGTAATATCATTAACCACAAGGGAGGTTAGTATTATGAAGTGAAAGCTGAGGGGAGGTGTTTAATAATTGGTATCTTTCAATTATCAAGTTTGAAGTTCTCAAATTGCACAATTGAACAAGCAAGGTTTAAATAATCTATGATGACACTCCTTTATGAACTTGCAGGTTTCTTCTGCTGTCCCTGAAGGAAAAGGTGTGTCGTCCTCTGCATCTGTGGAGGTTGCTAGCATGTCTGCCATTGCTGCTTCTCATGGTAGTTACTCTTTCCATTTAATAAATAACTAAATATGCACTTGTTATAATGAGATATGTAATTTTTTGTCGAGAAGAAACTATAAAGTAAACCATAGGAATGCTAACTTGTACTAGGTAAGAGCGTGTGCACACACATGGACGGTCTCTAAGCAATTTTATTTTTTATGTGTAGCTAACTGGGGTAAATACATTTATCGAAACCCCCATACTACTCACCTACACCCCCTTGCTTTAAGTGCACAATATGAAAATGATAGTAAAATAGGAGGAAACTGACAACAAGGAGAGAGCGTGTTTACTTCATCTAGACAGGAGTCCACCAAGTCAAAGGAAGGGCCCAACTAAGACTAGAAAGTGGTCACTCCTGTCAATGAAACACTACTCATGGTTGTCTATGTTAGTAACATAGCCATGACGAACGACTTCGAGTGCAGCTAAAGCTGTATCTCCAAGAACTGGATTATAAAAAATGACAGTATTAATTGTCAAGTGATACACAAATTGATGCTGACAGCCTGCTAGTAGATTTTTGTGTGAAGCATGCATGAAGCCTGGTTGACATCCACGGGGGCAAAAATCTAGTGCATATAAAATGCTTCTGAAAAGTTAAGAGCAATCAATGCACTTTATATAGCTACTTGTAAATAGTTAGACAACATTGTGTACATTAAGATGTCTCACATTGGACAAAGATAAAAGCAATACATTGTATGCAGAATTGCACATATAAAATTATAAGAATACATTGGTTTCATGCCTTATCTCAATTCTTTCTACCTTTTTTTTCCTCACAGCACTAGTGACATTTTATGCTGATGATGTTGCTCCAAACTCTCTTTCCTTATGCTTGGTTCTGAGTAACTAATTCCCTTAATTCCTTGTTTCTTCCATTTGCCTTAATTCATTCTGTAGACATAGCCTTTTAGCTTTTTCTTGGAACTTATGTGGGTTTCTCTCTTAAATCTTCATCAGTTTACAATTTTTTATTGGCCAAGGGTGTAGCAATATAAGTTCACACGAAAGAGAAACAAAGAGAGAAGAAAGTTGGAAGTAATTACAAATACAATAATGGTCCTAAGGACTAGAGTTGCAGTATTAAGAACGGACGACACAATTGTTGAGTGAACATATAGAATCATGAACTTGGACATGAGAATCTGAACAACCTGGAAAAAAATTAGTTAATTCTTGTATGTCTCTTTAAGATTAATGTGCCTTCCTATTTTCATGACAAAATATCATGAGTTTGGTAAAGGATATCTACCTGGACAACCCCCACACAAAATAACCAGGGAGAAAGCTCTCACTAGGAAAAGGTGCACAAAATAACCAGGGAGAAAGCTCTCACTAGGAAAAGGTGTGACTAGTTCCATATTAGTCTTTTCTTTTTGCATGCCTTCGTTAAGGTTTCCTCAAAAAAAAAAAAAGATATTAAAGTTTTCTCCGGTCCAACGATGTATAAGCTCTCCGTTTAACTGATCCATAGCAATTTGAATGCTTTCTTGATATTGCACTATAATCTTGCATTCTTGCTTTCCAGGGTTGAATATTAGCCCAAGGGAGCTTGCATTACTGTGCCAAAAGGTATTATTTCTCTAGGGCTTCCAATTGTTTGACGTTCGATAGTAGTGGAGCACCTGATTTGTCAGTCTTTTGATGGTAGGTAGAAAATCATGTAGTTGGAGCGCCATGCGGTGTAATGGATCAGATGACTTCTGCATGTGGTGAAGCCAACAAACTTCTTGCAATGGTTTGTCAGGTACTGACCCAATAATTGACAAAATTTTACTGAATTGATGTTTAACGAATGACTAAGATTAGTTCCCTGTTATTGCAGCCTGCCGAGGTTCTAGGTCTAGTGGATATCCCTGGTCATATAAGAGTATGGGGGATTGATTCAGGAATAAGGCACAGGTATCAGTTTTAATATTTTCTGTACCTTATTTTTCCTCTTTAGAAGAAAAATGACCCTGCTTATCTAGCTTCAAGGATCTGAGTTAATGGATGCCCAGCTTACATGCTTTGCACTTTTCTGCTGAAGCTGATTTAGTTTGAGCTCATGCAGTCATCTCTTGCATAAAGATGCATGCTCCATTAAACTTTATTGTCGCAATTTCTGAATTCCCCAAAACCAGTTTCTGTATCTGTTTTGGTTAAAGCTCTTCATGTCTTTCCCGACTATCATGATTTGAGTGATGATCATCTTTAAGTTTCAGAACGGAAACCAAATCAGTTGGAGAATAAAAGACCGGTCAGTCCACCTTTGTCATCAAAACATTAGGAAAATACTGCATCTGTGAACACTAATAGGGAAAAGATGATGAGAACATTGGATTAGAACTGATTTGAGAATTATAGTAGAAAGGGAAGAAAAAATAAAATAAGCAATACAAGATTCGACCTGGTCTGCATGGGCTGACACCTCCAAAATGAGTGGATGAATATTCCCATTCCTCCACAGTACATTATTTTCTGGTTATCTCTTTTAATATTTGATAAAATTGAATCATCAAACTGCCACAGCTCCAGTAAAGTTTGTAAATCTTTAGGAGTACTTTCGGAATACTGAATTTCAGTCTAAATTCAAGTCACATAAGCATAATAAAAAATAGTAGGAAAGAAACCAAATCTTCACTGTGGCTGCATATGCTGCTTCAAGAATAACTACAGGAGAAAACATTGATACTAAATGTATTAACTAGTTACTAACTCTTTCTTAAGCTCCATTGATTTAACGTATTTAGCATAAACCAGTTACCTACTTTATGTTCTGTTGATGAGCAAAACATAAATATGTAACTTCTCCATCCATGTTTTAAGATTTACCCACCACTGTGCAGTGTTGGAGGTGCAGATTATGGATCTGTGAGGATTGGTGCCTTTATGGGCCGAGAGATCGTCAAGTCTATTGCGTCAACACTATTGTCACAGTCCTTGTCAACCAATGGAAGTCACCCTGATGATTCAGAGGAAGTTGGTGTCGAATTACTTGAAGCAGAAGCTTCATTAGATTACTTATGCAACCTTTCACCTCACAGGTAAAAGCATGACACTGGTAGTGCTAGAAGATTAAGGAGAGCATTTTTCATTTTCATTCTGATTGTTATTAGTTCTTTCTCAATTAATGCATGTGATCTCTCCTCTTCTTTCTGTTTCTGCACTTTTGGCTGTTTTCACTTTTTTCGCCTAAATGTTATTCATCTGTTGTAGCAGTCAACAAGCTTTTAGATTGTGGTATCATGCCCAGAACCTCCTGGGCCAAACTTTCACCATACATGACTCCGCCCAGCACCTCATGGGCCAAACTTTTACCATACATGGCTCCCTTTCTCCTCCCCTTCAAATCCCTTTCTTGGTCAAAAAGAAAAACATGTTATCCTTGTCCTCCACAATGAGTTCATTCATACTTTTAACTATGGTGAAAAAATAAAAGATAGATTGTTGACACAAATAACAATACGAGCATCATGTATTGGGGATGCTTGGATTGTTTGTGGCTGTTCCAATCGGATCGATTCTTGGGTTGTATAATTGATAAATGGTATCGCTATTGTAGATACGAGGCTATGTATGCCAAGATGCTTCCTGATTCTTTAATTGGTGAGTCATTTGTTGGAAAGTACACTGACCACCGTGATCCGGTAACGACAATTGACAAAGCACGTACTTATGGGGTCAGAGCAGCTGCCAGACACCCTATTTACGAGAACTTCCGTGTGAAGGTCAGTTTTCTTGAAGTGATCAATTTGTAATTGACATATTTAAAACAATTCTTTTCTTCTTTATATCCTAATCTACAGTTATACTATTTATTTCTTGTAATTGAATGTCTTTAGATTGTGGTGTCCTGGTTTCTCGACGTTCTTAGGACCTCTACGGATTATGGAAATGATGTCCAAGTTATATTGTGCCCATAGTTGATGGATAGATCCACTTCATTTATCACAATGAATTATATTTGTTTGATACACTGTTGTCAATATAAATATTGAATATTGAAAGGAAAAAAATTCAATTGAAAACAATAAAAGAACGAGGAATGAAAATAGATCCTTGGCTATGATACAAAAATGGGGAAAATCCAGATCAAACTCGGATTTATCATACTTAACTTAACCTTGGGTTAATTTACTTCGCCTAAAGGGAAGAAATTTTTCAAACCCTTGGTTTTAGTCTGAGTTTTAAGTCTGACGTGGAATTTGCCAGTATTGTGTGGACTTCTGTGAGACTTGGCATATGCAATGGGATGAGAGTGATATTTTAATGCTAAACTGCAACAAGATTAAACTACTTCTCAACATAATGTGCAGAGTATATGTGATGTGAGTGATGTTTTGAAATATTGATGACAGGCCTTTAAAGCACTGCTAACATCTGCGACTTCAGATGATCAACTGACCGCTCTTGGAGAACTATTGTATCAGGTATCTGGATGTATACCCCTTTTATATCTCCCTTTTTGAGTTTCAGTGTTCCAGTTTCTGCCCTGTCAATGCTGGGATAACATGTTGAGCTGGGATTCAAAGGGAAGGGCAATCATACTTGGCTTTTTTTTACTACTGCTTTTCTACTTGTATTTTCGAAAAGAAGCAATTCTGAAGGAAGAATTAGTAAGCTTACAATTAAAGTTAGCATTTTCTTGTTTTAAGAAAGATTAATCTCCTAATCAATCAGTCTCATTGAAGGATTGCTTGAAGTTATTCTTGGCAACAGTCTTATACCATTAATATGTAGAGAACCTCAGATCCTCAAATATACCGTTAATCAATAAGTCTCATTGAAGGATTGCTTGAAGTTATTCTTGGCAACAGTCTTATACCCGTTAATATGTAGAGAACCTCAGATCCTCAAATAATCCAGAGAGACAACAAATTGAATCAAATACAGAAAGCTTGTTCTGAAACTAAGACACATCTTTTTTCGGTTTATTTATAATACAGCCTGATTTTCTGTTTAATAATCCTCCCAACTTAAAAAGGATCAAAGATGTTCTCAAAAGCTCAGATTTTTATATGAATCTGATATATCATTGTAAATTTATTTTTTTCTACTGCTCTTTATTTGCAGTGCCACTACAGTTACGGTGATTGTGGACTAGGCTCGGATGGAACAAATAGGCTTGTCCAACTAGTTCAAGAAATGCAGCACAGTAAGGCATCAAAATCTGGAGAAGGGACATTGTATGGTGCAAAAATTACAGGCGGAGGATCTGGTGGAACAGTTTGTGTAATAGGCAGGAATTCACTTAAGAGCAGTGAACAAATTCTCGAGGTAATGCCCCTCTCTTCTAAAGGCTACCTTCTCCTATAATGTGTTTGAGTGTCCACTCAAAGTTGCTTCATATTTTGGATCACCATTACTATTCCACTAAATTCAAGAAAAGGATAACCTTCTATACGTAATGAACACTTGTAGAAACAGTAAGTTGGAAAGGTAGTTTTGTGACGCAAAAAGATGTATTCTTTGAAACGTGATGGATTGAAAATGTATTATTTGCTGAATGAGCTTTTACTGTGTAAATTTAGCAGAATAATGAGGTTTTTTTCCTCAACTATTTTGGATGTGCAGATACAGCGCAGATATAAATCTGCAACAGGATATTTGCCTATTCTTTTTGAGGGTTCATCTCCTGGCGCTGGAAGGTTCGGCTATCTAAAAATTCGTCGTCGCAACCCTCCCAAGCAGAACTAAATTTTGCATTACTTTTTAGATTTCAGGACTCAAAAAAAAAAAAAAAGCAACACCATTATCAGAATTCCACTATATTGAACTTTCTGGACTTTGACATATATAACATGAAATTCCACTATATCTTCAATAAAATGCATTATGGTGAAAATTTTCTGTTGAACGTTTGTGTGACGTTTTAATCATTAGTGCTTGTTTTGAAGATGTAATGCAAAGTATTCTCTCTAGTTGCTCTTTTAAATGCTAACATAAAATGTTTAAAACGGTTGCAACTTGATTGTTATCATCTGTAGGCAGGAAGTAGTACATAAGTGAGATGGGGGCTACAGGGGTGGGGTGCATTGAAGGACGGAGAGGAGGCATCAATGTGAAAAGTCACCTGAGGAACTTGCTTTCCTACTTCCACTAGGGAAGTCATTTTCCTCATTCTTGAGGAACTTATTTTTCTGGAGAATATTTTTCAAAAATTTGAAAAGCCAAGAAATGCTAAATGTTCTCAGTCGCATGTTTATTATATACTGTGTACAGGCACAGGCAACAACAATTTTTTTGAAATTTCTGTGTATACAGACGATATGAATTTTTCACACGATCAATGGCTGTAACTTCCTGTTCCACAAGGAAAAGGCAAAGGAAACCAATACTTATAATACATCAGAAGCAACAGATTAACAGTACTTATGCAGCCCAAACTGAATTCCATGTTCCTGAGCTTAATTATTCAGGCGCTTCTTTCTTTATTTTTTTGGGTGGGGAAAGGGGGCACTCGACGTCATGAAACACATCTCACTCTGCCTGCCTATAGTAGGATTTAAATGCTGCCACTTTGGTCAGGTTGCTCCAGTTCTTCCAGAAATTCCATTGTCATTTTCAGGAAGCTTTGCTTGTGCAATCGTTCCCATTCCTTTCAAGGCATTTTCATATAAGTACACGGACTAGCTTTTATAGGATCCTAGTTAAGAAAAGAAGCAACTGATACAAGATCTTAGATTACCTCAAAGTCCCATTCCCCGTACAAATTCGCATCACTCTGGTCAGCCCAAATATATGCTTCAACCATTAATGTATTGGAACTGTCCTGCAAAAAGAATGACATCTCTTGTGAACCAGATAAATACATTACAAATGGACAACTGATTTCAACGTGCCTCACATAATGTTGTCCCAAAGCCAAACTAGAAATCGGAATTAAACTGATGAGTGAATAGCCAGAAGTGCCAAAACTATCTGACATAGGTGGGAGAGCTGGATGAAGCAAACCTAGCTATTCCGGTCCATTTATGCCAACCATGATGTTCTTAAAAGAACTAAAAAGCAACAGGCAAAGATATCACTATGACTAGCTGGTTGTACCTATGAAGTTGTAATCATCTATAGTCAATAATAAAGACCTAAAACCTCCCACCTCCCAAGCACACTAGACTTCTGCCTCCTAGTCAACCAAGAAACATTTAAACAAAAAGATAAACATGGATGAAGGTAGAACTACTCAAAGGGCACTCAAGCATTCTGAGATTTGCCACTGCTATAACAAGAACAAAAATACAGTGTTGCAGAAACTCTGAGAACTTCAGTGTATCAATACCGTCAGGGAAACATCAACAGTTCTCCTTTCATACTCAATGTCCTCAAATTTATCCAAGATATCCAATTCCGGAATAGTGATGCCTGAAAGAACCTGCATTTTTTCAAAACAAACATATCATTCAGAGACCAGTAAGAGGGTCAGATCTTATATTTCTCATTAAGGTCTCAATGACAAAGGATTGGAAGCAGCAGTTGTTCTTACTTCTACTTTTTAATTGCATTGTACAAGGATTGATCTGGAGTTCCTGGACCTCAATAATGGAGGTCAGTTAAAACATTTACGCACCAAATCTTCAATTTTATGTGAATGGACTAGGATGTAAGCTATACTCTGAGTGACCTGCAGCAGCCAGTCACTGGATGCAAGTACTGCTTATATATAATGTTATTGGGAGAACTAAATCAACAGTGTGGCGATGATTCCACTATTAACAAGAGAATTATGACGAAAGTTATGTCCTATAGTTTACTTAAAAAGTAACCTTAACTTCTCCAATGCCAATCAATCAATTCACTTTCGTTAATCTCACTTGAAACTGTTACTAATATCAGACCATTGATTCACCTAGTTTTTTCCCTTTTTATAAGATTGAGTTACCCAGAGTATGTATGGACACTTGGTAAAAAAGGTAAAAAAAGAAATCCCTGGGCATGTTTTGGAGATTACCAATTTGGTCACTGATAAAGAAAATTCTGTAGCAAAAATCACATGATAAACAGAAAAAATTACAACACATTCATCAGATTATGTTCAAATGTTAGCTGAATAGCTAATATGCTTGGAAGTAACTTTTATATGATAATTAAGTGATTCATCATTTAGCATATCTGGGACAGCTATGACATAGTACTTTGATGCATTGTAAATTCTCTATGACAACAAGTGGAATATGTCAAACAAACCTTGCCATTAACTTTCTTGTTTTCTACAGGTAGAATGGCAGGATAAACACACCCTTTGATGCTAAACCTATGGCTGAAGCAAAGCAACAGAATCAGTGCCTACAAAATATATCATTCTATTACTTAAAGAAACAGTAAAAGCAACGAGCCAATAGGACGTTAAGCAAAGTAAGATGTACTTAGGAATGGAATAGTAAACAACACACAACACATTTTGGTATATACAAATTCTCTGAAAGTACGACATTGTACACATAATACTTAGCAGTATAATGTATTTACACACGAAATAGTCATACACCACACTGTAGTTCATACAATACAAATTCTTCAAATGAAACAAGAAAAGACGTATATATGTTACAATGGTTGACATCTACAACATGAAATTTTCAAGAATCACAACTAAGAACATATGTTGAAGCATACGTAGCCCGCTATCTTAGGGGTCATTTGGTTGGCGGGATGGGATAGACAAGGATAAGTAACATACCCCAAGGGTTGGGATATCCCATGTGATTATTTTATCCCACATTCTATATGGGATAACTTATCCCACCATTTATACTAAAATGGTCGGATAAAATAATCCTTGGACTAAATAATACCCACTACCAAACACAGGATAAAATTATCCCATGGGATGTCCCGGAATTATTCTCCTTATCCCACTAACCACACGACCCCTTGAAAAAGGACAGAGTTCACACTTCACATAATAATAATAATAATAATAATAAGCAGAAGAATAGGAATTGAAACTTAGATTCCGAGACAGATGGAATTCGCATTAAAAATCACAATTTTCTATCTGATTCAATCATCATATCCATATCTCCAGCATATATAAGAAACTTTTAACACATACTCAATGTGTATTCACTATCAGGTTTTAATTTCTTTAAAAAAGCCAATCCCAGAAACACACAACTAAAAATCAATTTTCTGTAGACATGCCTCAAGCTATGAGAATTCGCTTACAAGTGTTCGTGATCAAGTATTTTTCGTAAGATTTCCAACATTTCCGACATGATTTTTATGCTCATAAGCTAAAAGGGTATACAAAAAATGCCACATCTACTGATAATTCAAAATGCATCGAGTAAGAAACAAAGGAGCCAAGAAACAGACAAGTTGTGGAGAATAGCAGGTGAAGAAGGTGGGACCCGTTTGAGGAGGGCACGAACGACGTTGTCAGATAAAAGGCTGCCATAGACGAAAACATTGAACAGGGATTGTGGATTACTGGCAGACGCCATTTTTAGGGGTTCCTCTCTCTCTCTCTCTTAGATTCAAAACAAGTAGAACAATTGGTGCTTTTTCATTTGAGTGTTATGCACAACTATTGAAATAAATAAAGTATTTGATCAAGCTTTTGAAATAAAATAAGTAATAGAAGATATTTTTCAGAAGTTAAAAGCTTAAAAATACTTTATTGAAAATCATATTTGTAAAAATATATTTAGAAAACATTTTAAAAGTTTTTGGTTAAACACTAATTTTGCTTAAAAGTGTTTTATTTATTTATTTATTGAGCACAAATTATTTCTAATTACAAATAATTTTAAAGAAAAACACTTTTTAAAATTAAGTTGATGAAAACAAACTGATAAGTGGTCTCTAAAACTTGTCCTGGATGCTTTGGAAACTTATGAGAAAGTTAGTGGACAACTTATCTATAAAAATAAGATAATCTAATATAACCTACTTGACCGGGATATGACCGAGAAAGCATGGCACAAGCAGTGAAGCAAAAGCTAGTGCACTCCTATTTGGACTGAACTGATTTTAATTATGTCATAAGGAAGGCTAACTCTATTTTACTCTATAATTTTATAAGAAATACTTGGAGATTTCATGGAGAATCAAAGATATAGTGAAAGCGATAACGATTATAGTAAAGAAAAAATTAGATAAATAGTCATTGTGTTAAATTTTTTACACAAAAAATAGTTCACTTATAATTTACTACCTAAAATGATCATTCACTCAAAGTTCTCACCCGAAATGATCATCGGTAAACATGCGGTATACATGCGGCCTTTTTTTTTTTGAAATTTCTTTTGATAGTATACATGCAAATACATTACATATACATGCAATATACATGCGCTAATTTTTTTTTAAAAACTTTTAACAGTGGTACATTTTTCATAAAAACCCTTACAGTAAATAGTCATGATATTAGTACAAGACATTGCTTCAAAAAAAAAAGAATAAATTGATTGCTCGAAATCACAACCAAGAGGACATATATATGCACATACAATATTTTTTCTAGTCCTCGGATAGATTAGAAACCTATTAAACACAATTAGATAAAATATATCTTCAATTTAAGTTAAGAAGAAAAACGTAAGAATGCTCACATATGATCTATCTCGAATGTTTCACAATCTTATCATTATCTTATTATATTTATTTGCAATTGACTTTTTAGCCTGTAAACTTGATTCTCCAAGTTCATACTTTTGCAATTTGCTTTCAACATGTAAACTTCATTCTCCAAATTTTCATAGTAAAAAATCAAGCTTATCCTTCCTTTCACGTGCTTATTCTTAAGTAACAATAAAATTGTGATTTAGTTTGAAAATTAAAAAAATTAGGAATAATATATATTGTTATTTAATTTTTTTATGAAATTGATTTGACACAAAATTTAATAAATAAAGAATTTTTTTGAATCATATAATCTAAAATAAAAGATATATAAAATAACTAAAATATTTTTTATCATGATCTTACTCGTGACAAATAAAAAATTAAAATTAATGTTAAAATTTGTGATTTGTAATGAAAGAAGGAAGAGATGAAAGATAAGTAGTACTAATTTTCTAGTGTTTGGTGTTGCATAGTTGTAATAAATTAGTTTAGTAGTAATATTTAATTAGATGGCAAGACAAGGAGAAGAGCCATCAGAATCTTGACGCACTTTGTCCTACTCTTACTCTTACCTTCCAATTGATTCCCTCAACGCCTCCTTCTCCGGCCAAATCTACTGGTTAGTTCCCTTCTCTCTTATCTACAATACGAATTTTTAATTCTTATGTGTTTCCCTGCTTTTTATTTCTGATATTTTCAGTATTTAGTTGTCAATTTCTGAATATTTAGTATGTATTATTTAGATGAAGGTGAAATGTTTATCAAGGTCATTTGTAGTGATTACAATCGCACTGAAATTTCAATTTGGAGTTAAAGATGGGTTATTTTGGATTTCTACATTTTTGAAATTTTTGGATCTCAATTTGTGTTTTAAATGAATCAGAAAGTAGGACTGATATGACCCAGTTGATTTGGGTTTTGTTTATTTGCTTTTGTCTATTAGCTGCAATGGATATTAATTTTTGCCTATGGATTTGAAATACATGGGGAGAAATCCATCTATCTAATCGCTTGTGCAACAAAATCCAGCAGAAAATAAATACCCAATTTGCAGGATCACTGGTGTCTTTTTCTTATTCGGATTTTGAGTTTGCATGTAAACATCTGCTGCTTGTCTGAAACTTTAATGCAAATCATAGTAGCTGTAAGAACTGCATCAAGAATTTCATGATCTTCAATTAAGGAATTCTGTTGCTTGGTATCATGTCTTGAATCAGCGATTTCAATTTTGAAGCTAAAATAGTGTTTTTCCTTGACCAGTAAGAGAGTTTATTAGAGAATAATATTTTTTTTGGGTCAAAATAGTAAATGCTTCCGTTTGGACTATAGGCCTAACTTGGTTAGCGTCTCAAGTGCCTCCCACTTCTGGGAGCAAGGCTGTTAATGTAGTTCCCAAACTACTTCAGAAGCAACTCGTACATGCAGACAGTGTTATCAAAAGCAAAAAACGCAAAAAAGCTCTAAGGTTCATTGGGCTTTAAGCGCAAAAGAAACATGGGCTTTGACGGAAAAAAGCGCAAAGGGAGAAACAAATACAAGTATATATGTCTTAGTCCAAGACTAATAATTATTAAGCATGAATGACAAATGTATGAACAAAGAAATATTGATTTTTTTTTATGATAATGTGAAATATCAATTGTTTAGTGTCGCCTCTTCAGAGGAGGCTCATTGGAAAGGAAAGTATGATATAGAACCTTGATGACGACACTAAAGTACACATTAAGCGACACGAAGCGCTCAACACGTTTTGAGCCTCGCTTCAGGGCTTAAGCGCGCCTTTGACAACACTGCCTGCAAATGCCTCGAGAAGGCTACAATATTTTCTTCAACAATGTCATCCTTTTACAAAGAAGAGCACAAAAACCATCTTGTCCTGGCTATTTTTTGCCATCATTCACTAAGAGAAACGCGAATTTCTTCTTTTGGAGATTCTCATTTCGAGCAAAACCTTACTAGTCTCGTCAAACAGAAAGATTGAGTGAAGGCTTCCTTTTCAGTTTTGGGCCTTTGTTGGGCTATTTGCTTTTCATTACTTTTGTTTCTTGATTGTCGGATCTTGTTTGCTGATTATTTATATATTTATGGCTTTGCCACTTTTGATTTAAAAAAAATAAAATTGAGTGAAGGCTTCCAATTTTGCCTCAATGGCGAAAGTTTGATAGGTGAGATAACCTTCACTCACCCTCATCTTCTACATTTCTGATTCTGATTTTTGGAGGTGCTGATTTATGCTAGCAACTTGTGGAAATATCTATTCCCTCCGTTCCAAAAAGAATGATGCAGATTGGAGCACGGTAGTCATACCATATAATTCTGACCTCAATTTGGATATCGATTCATTATTTTAAGTATCTTAGAAACTACTAAATACACTACAAAGCACAAGTTTAATGATTATAGGTTTAGAACTTTTGAAAGATCACAGTCTAAGCAAGATCTGATTTACTGTCAGTGTGGCAGAAGGAGTATTATTTTTGTTGACTCCTTTGTGCCACAAAATTCTACTTTCTTTTCCCCAAGAATGTCTTTGGACAAGGTAAACCTGCTATTTCCATTTTCCGCTCCTTTTGGGCACCCATTTTCCTCCAGGAGATCCAGCTCTTCCATCTTTTTAAAGCTACTTTTTTCAGAACCTCAACTTGATAGAATTCCGACCATCAGATCAAGGAATTTCCTCCACTTGATAGAATTCCACCATAGAGACCAAGGAAGTTTCTCCACTTGATAGCTTCTACCACAATCAATATACTGCAACCCTCTCCCTTGAATCACATGGTTTCAAATCTAAACTGGATTTTGCCTTCAAGTGCCTTCAGATTCCAACACGTGCATGCTTGTATGCAAATTTATGCAGGCAAGATAGATGCTTTTGAACATTTTTCATCCCGACCAGTAAACGTGATGCCTGAACTTGTAAAGTCTGTACACTGAGCTACCGTTCTCTTCTCGTGGCGAAATTATCTCCCTAATATTCTGTCACTCACACTTTCACGTGGAAATCTGGAACCATTGGTTCCTCTTCCGTGCATGAAGATTTATACCAAACCTTCTGCATCAGAAAGTTCTTCGCATGAAGTAGTTGGAGAATGATCTTTAGGCATTCTTAGCGTAATTTTCTTTTCAGGATAAGTTCCTTTCCTTTTTATCTTTTGCTTTCGTGATTCTTCAGTTGTATCTTTTTGCTAGATATGTTGCTTGTTTGTATACAATATACATCATTATTAAGATATATATTCTTTTACCAAATCAGATGTTTGGCATGAAGATTCTTTTTTTCCTCTTCTAAGTTCTAAATGGTTTTGGTGATAAAAGTTCACTGCCTATGGTTCTCCCATTCTAAGTTCCAATTGTCTATGATTGTTTTAATGATATGTCAGTGCTTCTCTTTATCTGTTTCAGCTAAAAGTGATGGGTATATACCTCAGTTCCCCCAAAACAGAGAAATTCTCGGAAGATGGTGGGAATGATAGGGTAAAATATGGTTTATCATCAATGCAAGGATGGCGTGCAACAATGGAAGATGCTGTGAGTATCCCCTGCTACTTACTTTAGTCAATATGTTTTGTGATGTAATTTGTGGAATGGAAATAAGTTATTTGCTTTTATTTAATTTGATGACACAAGATAAAAGAATAAACGTCCAAGAGGGAAAATACACTCTATATTTTCACAGCTTTCCATCTGGGAAAAGTTTGGTTACTGGTGCCTGTTACCTTGTTAAAAAAAAAGTTTGGTTACTGGTCCTTTTCTCTGTGTGCATTAGAAGGCTTCCCCTATTATTTGCGATGTCTTCACTTCTGTTTTCTCCTTTTAAATCTGCTTTGATATGCGTTACTTGAGCCGGGGGTCTTTCGGAAACAACCTCTCTACCTTCACGAGGTAGGGGTAAGGTCTGCATACACTCTACCCTCCCCAGCCCCACCTGTGGGATTACACTGGGTATGTTGTTGTTGTTGTCTCAAACAGTTCCTAGGGCATGAGGTTAATTATATAATTGGTTGTTCTCTTTCAGAATCGAGCAGTGTGACGTGTTTAAACTTTGTGAGTTGTTTAAACTTAGTTTCTCTTGCCATTTCATCATTCTGTGTTGTAGAATTGGTTATCCTCAGTGCTGACTGGTCTCTTCGCGTGTGTTATGAAGTTAAACTAATATATATATATATATATATATATATATATATATTCTTACTGTGTTCTAAGAGTCTTGACAAATTTGCCTTTGCTTTGCCTATAGCTTCAATATAAGACTAATAAAACATTTACATAGTGGAAACCGTTGTTAGTGGGACTACACAATGTTCATTATGCTTGTTGTTGTTCCTTCCTCTGAATGATCTATCTGCAGCCCATCTCACTTTTCGGTTTAGACTCCTTCCCCAAAATAAAAAAATAGAAAAGAATAAAATAAGTCAAATGAAGCTGCAGAGTCTTTCAGTGAAAGGGTATAGGCTCAAGTTATTTAATTAATTCTAGTCGAGGTAAAATTGTCTTCAATATTCTGAAATCACACTATTGATAAGAATTGGAACTGTTATTGCCTCAGATTATGGTATTTACTTTGTATCAGTTAAATACATCATATGGTTCATGTTATTGTGGACTTCATTATCTAATAAATGCTTTTTATCGACATAGTTATCTGAAATATGTTCTGAGTGTTTATCTTATCATAGTGTTTTAGTAGTGGATAATCCAACATGTATGAGTTAAACTTCATCTTGAGCTGACCTTTTGTCCTACTCCTTTGTTTAGCATGCAGCAATACCTGATTTGGATGCTTCAACTTCCTTTTTTGGTGTCTACGATGGTCATGGAGGTATGTATGTTGTCATTACATGGGTTATTTTTGGGATGCTATACATTGGTGCTTGGGAAAACTTGTCTTCAGCTAACAGAGGAACATAATAAGTTAAAACGTGATTTGGTGCAGTTAAGAAAATTTTACCTGGAACACAGGCTTGTATCTTCATATTTTGTATTGTGTTCCTTGTATGTACCTCTGGTGTAGGGACCTTTTTTCTTTTTTTCTTTTCTTTTGTTGAGAAGTAAGGAACATATGCATGGAGACTTGACAATAGCTTATATCTCGACAGTTGATCCATGAAATCATCCTTTTTATGCATCAAAGCATTATTAAGTGGGATGCAGTGCCATTTTGTGAGAGAAATCTTTTATGTTCATTCAGGTCTATTTTCCCTCAGTAAGGCCATAGTCTGAACTTGGTAAAAATACATTATCAGTTTTAGTTTTTCTGTTGTCAATTTTAAGAAAATTGCACTGTGGAATATATGTGATAATGGTACTTTGCAGCTTTGGAGTGATTTTGTAGATCCCAAGTGACCCGTTGTGGATTTCCGTTTAGATGGCGTTGCTAATTTAGACAACTTCTTGTGTAGATCCTTTGATGATTCAACTTATAGAAAGTAATAAAAGGTTTTTTCAGGACAACTTTGAGCGATCTGGGATCCTTGCTTGAAATTATGGTGTTTCGCTCAATACCAAGTTGATTAGGACAACAGAAGGCTTATATATAGTCCCATTATTGGGCAATGAAACCTTTTCGCCCCGGTGTGCATTCTCTGTTTGAGCTTTGCTCTTCTGCATTCCAGCTCTCTCTCTCTCTCTCTCTCTTGTGAGCTTCTTTCTCCTCTGCTCTTCAATGTCTTGTTGTATAGTTTCTTTCTGTTGAGCTTCAGCAAGATCTCTCTGTCTCTCTTTTTAATTTCATAAACTTCTGTTGGCTAAAAATGACATGCATATGCTTCCTCGGAAAACTGTAACTCAAATGCCTTTAAAACAGTAAGTAGCCAATCAAATAAGTGGGTTGAGAACCATGAGGTCTCAGGTTCAATCCCAGTGTAGGCAAAAACACTAGGTGATTTCTTCGCATCTGTCCCAGCCTTGCACAGAAATACCCGGTACCTAGGCTGGTGGGAGGTAGCAGATGTCACGTGGAATTAGTCGAGGTCTGCGCAAGCTGGTCCGGATACCGTGGTTATAAAAAAAACAGTAAGTAGCCAATCAAATTTTCGGGAGAAAAATCAATCTTCAGTCACTTAAAGCACAGCATGGCAAAAGAAATATGGTTATTGCTATATCTCTAAACATAAATTCACATGAAATAACCGCAAATGAGCTAAAAACAAACCTGAACAAATTGTAGCACGTGTCTCATGTTTAGCCAACAGAAGTTTTAGAATGAAAAAAAAATTCTTGTTGGAGCTCGACGAAAAGGCAGATGCCGTAGAGAGGAACTGAAATCAGAAAGAAATTCTTTGTGAAGAACCTAAGCATCAAATGTATTGAAGAGCAAAAGAGAGAGAAAGCTGAAGAACAAGTGAGAGAGAGAAAGAAGCAAGAAGACCAAAGCTCAAAACACATAGCGGCAGAGCCAAAGGAAAAGGTTTCACTGCCCTATTAGTAGGATTAGCCAAACTGACTATCCTACCGTTGGGCAATGGAAATACGCATGTGACTGATTTCAGTACTCTGTTGCTGAACTATGGGGTTTCAAAAGGTCTGAAGCTGACAATATGGACTGAAAATATTTTAGCAAACAATTGGGAGGAGTTTCTTCCAAAAATAATTCCTTCTTGATCAATTCTTACAACAACATTAAATTCTACCACACATGCTGCCATGCACAACAGAAATGACAAGTTGATCTTTTTTCTTTTACCCTTTTCTTTCCCATTTCACAAGCAACACCAATCAAATTCATCAAAACCCTCCCCCCTCCCCCCTCCGGGCTTTGGTTAAATGGTAAGAGTGACACATGTGATGTGTCGGTTTGGTGCATGCCACGAGTTCGAACCTTGCTATTACCCAAGCCTGGTATTTCAGTGGAAAAGGGGTAGAGGGGCGAACCCATTATCCACCGAGTTTCCAGTCGTCCCTTGGGAATTTCTCGGTTATCAAAAAAAGCATCAAACTCTCTTGCAAAAATGAACATTGAATTGCAATTGTGCTTTCATTTTTTCCTTTTATGACTGTCCTCTTTTGCTGACACATTTCCCAAATGTTTTTCTCATAATACATCAAAACCCACTTTTCATTTTGAAGTTAGTGCAATTCTTTGGCAGAGGTTGGAAAGAGTATAATTTAAGGTCAATGAGGGGAAAAAATGGAAAATTAAGAATAGGACCTTCCAATTTCATTAGGTAGGGTATTCAATGAGGCGACTGAAGTGTTCTGTGGTAGATATTTAGGTAGTAGTGCTAGTTCGGAGAGCATTTATTCAGAAAAGAACTTAAGAAGACGTGCTATGACTGTATCAGAACCTTTTTATTTGAGCAATGAGCAGTGAACTTGAATCTTTGGTAACCTGTTTATGGGTTTCAAGTAGGAGCTCGGGCTATGTTAGTTTGGACGAGTGATGCCGTTTATCATATGACTTGACATATAGATCATATTCATGTCTGCTTGAACAAGCAATATCCCTTCAATGGGGATATAGACTCTTAATGCATGACTCATGACACTAACACCTATCCTTTTCATCCCTTCACTAAGCATATGATTTCTCCCTTTTAAAGCTACTTTCCTTAGAAATGAAATCTGGTCATGGGTCTACTTTATTTGTACGTTCGATTCTTTCATTTAGTTTATGCCGTTGTATGTGATTCTTCACCTTTGTGGGTGATCCCACTGAAGATTATGGTTGTTCGCATAATGTTCTTTTGTGGAGGTGAGGCTGGGAGTTGTAAATTTGGAGGTCTTAGAATGATATTCTTGCTTGGTGTAGCTGTATTAGTGTTACCCTCTAAATTGCCTTCCTGTAATCCCTATTTCTTTGTTTTATATAGTGGTGTTAGGGATGTAACTGCAATAGATTTGATTTTGGAAGGCTTGAAATAATTCATTGGATAGAGGTTACTAGAGAAGCTTTGATATCCCCAAGTATCAATTCAAATCCAAGTTCTTATTCATGCTTATTAAAAAGTAGACACTTCAGTCTTTGATACTTTTCCTTCTCTAGAAAGATAAGGTTGCTACTATAAACAACCATCTTGAAGAACATTTTAAGCAACTACGTCTGCTACTTCCTGATCTAACCATATGACTGAACCATTCATAAATTACAGGTAAAGTTGTTGCTAAATTCTGTGCCAAGTATCTACATCAACAAGTGCTCAAGCATGAAGCATATTTACATGGTGATATAGGAACTTCAGTCCAGAAAGCCTTTTTCAGGTTAATTGCTTGAGGCTTTGGGTTCTAGAATTGACTATACAACGTCCTAAGAACTCTATGGGTGTCTTTTAGCGTTTCATTATTACTTTCTTTTAATGTTTAATTACTTAAACAGAGACTGATTCTACATGTATGTTTCATGAGCACTTTTGAAGTACTCCCTCTGTCCCAATTTATGTAGCACGGTTGGAATTTCGAGATTCAAACTTCTAAAGTTTGACCGTGAATTCAGACACATAAGCTTTAGGTTTTTTGAAATAATTTATACATTTGGAAACTACATAAAAAGTACTATAAATCACAATAATTAACAACTTTAAATATTTAAAAACCATATAAAGAAATTCCTGTCAAAGAAAAACTTGAATTGACTCTCGATCAAACCATGCCACATAAATTGGGACGGAGGGAGTAGCATCTTCTTTAGGTAAGGGATAAAAAGGCTACTAGTAAGGGTTCAGGAAAAATACACTACTTTCCTAGTAGCTATTATATTAGTTAATGTTAGTGGTGTTCATTGTTTTGTAGTAATTTTCAACTTTGATCTATATACTCAAGTTTGCTCTATGCATTTTATATTTTCTGGTTTAATACTGAAATGGATTAAGAATGATTCACTCCTGTTTGGATTAGATTAGTTGAATTGTTCGCCGACTCACTGGCTATATTAATAGTTTAATATTTTATTTTGATAGATGGTACGTTAAGTCCTGTTTCATGGCAATTGCATTTTATTCCTTATATTTCTTTTCCCACTAGTTGAAAGCTTGTTACGGGTACTGTGATGGTGCTTATCATTTATCATATTAAATCCTTGACATTTCCGAAAAAATGAAAAAATCGATATGGCATTGTAATGTCATACTCTCGAATTTGGTAAGAAGTACTCATTCCATTCCATTTTTTGTGGAACACCTTTTCTTTTTTAGTATGTCTCAAAATAAATATGGGACTTTTGGAAGCTATTTGATCTTATCATACCCGTTCACCCTTAATAACATGACTTGTTGTGACCCACTTTAAATAAAAGTAAAACATACATGTCTAAATAACCCAACTGATTGGTATCATCGCCTATGTGGATATTTTTCTTCCGTTATGCCTACCTTTTGCTAGATCTGCATGGATGTCGTTTGCACTATGAAATCATTAATTGCTTTTGTGTTTCCATAGTGCTTTATGAGACTTCGTTTTTTTTCTGTTCCTGGAGCAGAATGGACGAGATGATGCGTGGTCAGAGAGGATGGAGGGAGCTGGCTGCACTGGGGGATAAATTAAACAAGTTCTCGGGTATGATAGAGGGTCTTATTTGGTATCCAAAAAATGGTGATGGAAACAACCATGTTGATGATTGGGCATTTGAGGAGGTACCTGCTGTGCTTGAGGATATTGAGTTAAAATGAACTAAAATAATATGCCCGTGTCTCCTTTTTGTCTGTTCAGTTGATAACACCCTTTCGAAATAGAAATTGGGGTATTTAATTGAGAATATTTAAAGCTTCCCAAGCGTTAGTTTCTCAACTTTCACGGGCTACTGGACTCTTACTAGTGCTTCTTGCTTTTAGAGGTAAAGAAAGGAAGTTTCTCAATGAATACTTATGTTAAACTAAGAGGTTGGAACCATGCATCAAAGTTAATCCTGTTTAATAAGTGAGCTTGAACTGAACACTTTCTGCTTTTAGAAATGGGGAAAGCCACAGTAATTAGATCTTTCCCTTGAAATTGACCTACTTATATAGTCCTTTAGCATGTCACCTCGCCTCACCTTCATATTACTATTGTTGTAGACATTGTTTAATTGGTTTGTGGCTAAGTGTTTGTGATATTGGTATCAGGGGCCTCACTCTGATTTTTCTGGACCTACTTCTGGATGTACAGCTTGTGTTGCAATCATTAGAGAGAACCAACTCATTGTTTCAAATGCTGGTGACTCTCGTTGTGTAATTTCAAGGAAGGGCCAGGTATTGTGCTATCTTTTAGATAATTTGGTAGAATGTTTCTTCTCCTCTAGCAGTGGATTTTTTGTTTCTAAATTTGTTTTTGTACTAGGGGCCCAGCGTGCAATGTCTTTGCACTTGCTATCGCTGGGCCATAGTCTCGTCGTCCGCAATATGGATGTGTATACTGTCACAAGGATGTTACGTTGAATTCTTCTTGTTCAAACCTTAACGTGAATTTAAAGAACGGATATCAAATATGTCCCTTTTTTGCAGGCATACAATTTATCGAGGGATCATAAACCTGATCTTGAGGTTGAGAGAGAGAGAATCTTAAAAGCTGGTGGTTTTATTCATGCAGGACGTGTGAATGGAAGTCTAAATCTTGCAAGAGCTATAGGTATTGTTCCTGTTTGTTGTGGACCCTTAGTATTCTATTAAAAAACAAGCTGTCATGCAAAAGCAGTTTGAAACTTTACTAATGCAACAGATAGAGATTGTTATTTGGCTTGTTTGAATTAATTACAGGTGATATGGAATTCAAGCAGAACAAGTTTTTGCCAGCTGAGAAGCAAATTGTAACTGCCAATCCAGATATAAACACTGTACGTTCCTTCAGTTCTTCATATATCACACAATTTGTTTTATGAGAACTTTGAGACATTACTGTTTTTCAAGAAAGTCAGATCCAATTTTTCTTGTTTGGTTTGGCAACATATCTTACTCTTTCTGGGGCCAAGAAGCAACAACGCACTAAATAGCAGCTTTTCTTGACACGTGCCTCTAGGCTACCTTCTGTTATCCCTTAAAATGTATTTTTAACTTCTGCATGAAATTCATCATATACATTTTCTGGGATGTTTAGTAATTTTATGGCGTGAAGTTTCTGTCTCATTTCTGTTTGAATATCCCTAACTAATGGACACAGCCTGAAAGGTGTATCAGTAATTAATTATGCACTAGTTTGTTGGAAGTTTGAAATGACAAGAGGCGAAAAAAGAATCACTGCCTGTTTCTAACATACTAACCTCTTATATATAAATTTCAGGAGCTTATATTATTTCTTTATTCTGCTATATATCAGTTGCTTTCTTTCAGTTTTTGATATCCTTGTTAAGTATGTAGTGTAAACATAAATGGTGTAGTAAGGCTCAAGAGGAGAAAACAGTGTTTGTTTAGATGAATTTTTTCTTGATATATTTAAATTTCACTGAAGGTGTGCATGTCTTTCAGTGCACCTTCAGTGTAAATTAATTTGACTGACGTCTGGTTTTTGACGTTAAAAACATACACTGAAGACGCACAACGGGCAGTACGTTTTCACCATTTATGTCATATAATTTTTTTTTGGCTCCATAAGTTTTTTTGACCTTTCCACTTTCTACGGTGTATCCGTGCCTCAATTTCCCAGTAATCCTATCATTTTCTGCTATGATGAAATCAAACTACTACCAAGGAAGACCTGGGAAGTATCTTGGGATGCATTGAGAATGACAAACTTTGTGGTGATTTGGGTGAAGCCCTTTCAATGGCAGGACTGGAAAATGTTGTGCAAGTTTGGCATACTGCATTCTGTATTAATTAGAGGGGGGGGGGGGGAAGTTGTTACTAAAAGTTCAGAGGGCGAGATTGAAAATTGAAAGATCAAATAGACTTTGACTTTATAAAACCATTGGCATTAAGGCTGATATTGAGATAAAAGAGGGAGAATTTCTATAGTGTACAATGATCCATATGGCCGACCCCAACTACTTTGGGATTGAGGCTCGATTGATTGATTCTTTCTTGCTTGCCGTCAACCCCCACCCACCCTCTGCGCTTCTTTCTTTTATTCCTTTGATAACGTGTTTTAATATTACTATTGTTACCTTTCTCAAAAACATGTTCTAATATTGCTATATTCTCTGATTAGGTTGAGTTGTGCGATGATGATGATTTTATTGTGCTAGCTTGTGATGGTATATGGTATGCATTTTAGACTTTTCTTTTTGATTTGGAAAGCAGGTTTCAAGACAAAATTATTAGATGTTCTTCATAGTTTACTCTGTTTGATTTTCAGATTTCACATTAACAATTTTTTTGTTCACATATCTGATTTTCATGTGGCTGTTTCTTCTCAGGGATTGCATGTCCAGTCAGCAATTGGTAGATTTTATACACGAGCAGCTGAAGTCGGTCAGTCTTATAGCACATTTTTCTGCATCTGAATTGGTGTTAACTTTTGATGAAAATCCTGTTTGGGAAGTCAACTATTAACAGTGGGATAATTGAGTAATTAAAGTTCATTATATTTATGGTTTCTGGAAGTTACCAATGGCCAAAGACTAACAATTACAAATTACAACAATTACTACGCCTCAGGCCCAAACAAGTTGGGTCAGCTATATAAATCCTCACTGACCATGTTTCTCCTTTTAAACTCATCTCATGCCATAATCATACCAAATAATAAGGTAAATATATATAAATTAGTAAAAAGTAATACTGAAAAATGTCTGAAGGGGTACCTATTTCAGGAAGGTTGTTTTGTACATATCAATGATATTGCGACTAGTGAAGCCTGAAAAAGGAATAGTTCATTTTACCATGCATGCTAGCCGTGTTCAAAAGGGCTTCATCATTTCAGAGTCATGAGCATACATCTCATTGTCTTGATAAATTTTGTCGATCAATGTGCTGTCGTCTTAGTTGAGACGTCCTTATATTTTGTTCATTTTGCACTTGGTGGATGGTAACAGTTGGGTTTTGGGGGTGGGTGGGTGGGGGGAGGTAGAATATGATTGCTTGATCTGGCTTTCTCATATCATTGGCTAGGGGTTTTGTTATATGTGAAGACCATATATAAACTATTCTTCTGTATACCCTTAAAATACAGACTGATGGAAAAGGTTTGATTTGTAGGAAAGCAAGCTTTCTGCAGTATGTGAAAGAGTTCTCGATAGGTGTTTGGCACCTTCTACTGCTGGAGGTGAAGGATGTGACAACATGACCATGATTTTGGTGCAATTCAAGAAACCTTTTCAGTCAGGGGCTTCTTTAATTGAAGAACTCCCAGCTTCTAGCAAGAAACTCCCTGCTACCACCGAGGCTAACACTGAAAAAAATCCAGCAGAGTGTGGATCTAGTTCATAGTTCTGAGCTCCCCGTTTAGGGTGTGATACTTCCAAGTCTGGCAATTGTACATGATTGTTTTGATCTGTGTGGATCTCTACTGCATATATTTTGCTTTTCTTGCTGCTGATTTTGTATGTCACTGCATTTGTATTATAATTACTGGGATGGGTTGTATAGATAATTTGACCACAGGTTGCCATTTCATGTACTCAAGTGACTTCTAGGTTCTGTCTGAAGTTATTGTCTCAATTTTATGAAGTTCGATGTTCAGTCTATACTTTACCTATTAGCTGAGCATCTGATAGAACCAGCACAAAGTCCACACACCCATATATACAAACAAGGTTTTAATTCAAAACAAATCATACGCAAGCTCGTACATGTTGGTTATGAAATAACATATGTGGTTCAAAATTTCAGAAAAAAATCCCGGAGTTTGAAATATACAGTGAATCTTTGGAGTTTTTGACCTATAGAAGTTGAAACACTTGTCATGAATGAAATACTTAAAACTTTTTTTTCATGTACTATTTCACTCATGATACATATTTTTAAATCTTTTATATCATATTTGTCTCATGATATCTATTTCAAACTCCATGAAAAATTTTGGAGTTTGAACTTTTAACAATTTAAACTCTATACAAGAGTTTGAACTAATTATGAGGTTTAGACAGGGGAATTTTTATCTAAATTTTATATTTACATTAAAAAGTAGCAATTTTCCAATTACATTTGAAACAATAACTAAATTTTAATTGTCAACTCAAAAGATTGGGCAAAGTGTATGGATACCTAATCTTGACATGTTATTTAATTTGTCCTCACGATTTAAAATTCTTGGTACATGTACCTACTTCAAAATTTGAAGTTAATCTTTACAAAGTCTAACTTTAGACATTGTATTTAAAATTTTATATAGCTAAAGTTTAGGTAGATATGACAAAGTTCAGTCATCTTTGCCTCACTTCAACTATTTAAATTCAATCATTTATGTTTGACCTTCAGCCAATTAAAGTTCAGTCAGTTTTGCATGATTTTAACAAAAAATGACTGAACTTCAACCATACATAACTTCAAATTTGAAATTTGATTTTATCAAACCTAATTTTTTTTAAAAGAAGACTAGCATAAATTAAATAGTGGTGTCAAAACATGCTGGCATTCCCACCTATTTTTTTGGGGAAAAGTACATAGTTACCCCATAGGAGCAAATTATTTACAGTTAAATACCCCCTTACAGAAAATATCCCCTAACTAATTACAAGAGATACCCCCTCTATGTGATACTTTATCAGTATGTTGATACTCTATAGGTATCATATAGGACTATACTCTTTTTTTTAATTATTTCGTTCGTTTTTTTATTTTATCTACTTCTTTTTTTTTCTTTCTTTCTCTTTTTTTTTTCTCGTTTATTTCTTTATTCTTTATTTTTTTCTCCTTTTTCATTCATTTTTTTCTCAAATCATATTATTCTTTATTTTTTTCACCATGATCTAATTTTATACTCAATTTTGATTCCGTTATTTTTAATTTTTATGTTTTTTTCATTTTATTTTCCTTTTTTTTCTTATTTCATGTAAAAAAAAAATCTTTTATTTTTTTTCATAATCTAATTTCACTCACTTCTTTTTACTCTTTTTTCATTAAGGTATGCTTCAGTCCTTGACACTCTCCAATCTTTCATGATACCATCACAGTATATATATATACTGACATAGTATCATGGATGACTACTTCAGTCTTACAATGAAACACTCCTCAGTCCTCCATGATACCATCACATTATATTTATATACTGACATGGTTTCATCCTTCAATAAGTCACTCCTCAATCCCCCATGGTATCACTATAGTATATTTATCTACTGGTATAGTATCATGGAGGACTGTTTCAGTCCCGTCAATGAGACACTCCATACTATACCATGACAGTATATTTATAAACTTTTATGGTATCATGAAGTACTACTTCAGCCTTTTCAATGAGACAATTCTCAGTCCTCCATGATACCATGACAGTATACCTATATATTGTTATGGTATCATGGAGGACTGCTTTAGTCCTTTAATGAGACACTCCTTAGTATACCACCACAGTATATCTATATACTATCATGGTATCGTTGAGGTTTGCTTCAGTCCTAGATGATACCATCACAATATATTTATATATTGGTTTGGTATCATGGATAATTAATTTAGTTATTCAATGAGACACTACTCAGTATACTATCATATTATATCTATATATTGGCATGGTATCATGGAGGACTACTTCACACTTCTCAATACTTCATGATACAATCACAGTATATTTATATACTATCATGGTATCATTGAGGTTTGCTTCAGGCATCAATGATATCATCACAGTATATCTATACATTGGCGTGGTATCATTGATGTCTGCTTCAGTTCTTAGTGAGACCTCTATGATACCATCATAGTATATATATATATATACTAACATGGTATCACTGAGATATATTTCAGTCCTTCAATGAAACACTCCTTAGTATACCACCACAGTATATCTATATACTGAGATGATATCATCCATCAATGAGACAGTCCTTTGTCCTCTATGATACTATCACAATATATCTATGTATTAGCATGGTATCACAAATAAATGTTTTAGTCCTTCAATGAGATACTATTCAGTATACTATCATAATATATCTATACACTGACATGATATCGTGGAGGCCTACTTCAGTCCTTCAATAAGACATTTCTCAGTCCTTCATGATATCATCACAATATATTCATATAATATCATGGTATCATTGAGGCCTGAAGCAAACCTCAATGATACCATCATAGTATATTTATATACCATCGTGGTATCATTAATATTTGTTTCAGTCCTTCAGTGAGACCTCTGTGATACCATCACAGTATATCTATATACTGACATGGTATCATTGATGTATGCTTCAGTCCTTTATTTATTGTTGGGTTAATTTATTAATTTTTTATATTTTGATTATTTTAAAAGTAGTTAGATAATATCTTTGTTTTTATATTTTATTTTATTTTTCAAAAGAAATGATAAAAAAGAAGACAATTTATCAAAGATAAAAAAATATTTTTTTGCTAATTTAGATTTATTTAATAAGTTAATAAATTTAATATTCTTTTTGAATTATTTTTTATTGTAGTCTAATTAATTAATTATTTATATATTTTATTAGTCAAAAAATAATTCATTAATAGACTTATTTTTATTTATATAAAATAAATAAATGACACAAAAAAATACAAAAATATGGGAGGAAATTTAGAAAGAGACAAAAAAATAAAAAGAAGCTAAACTAAGTAACAAAAAAGAGAAAAGATAGAAATCATTTATTTTAAATTTTAATAATAAACTAATAATTTTAATATTTTTATTAATTACTTTTTCTTGTAATTTAATTATTTTTGTTGTAATTTTTATTTAATTTCTCTATTAACTAGGCGAGAACAAAAAAAAATTTCTAAAAAGGAATTATTAAAAAAATCAATTACTAATTTATATTACTACAAAATTAATTAACTACTACTTAATTAACAAATGTAAAAATAATAAGAATACAATAAAATAAAATCACTATTTAATGAAAAAAAAAGGGGGAGTAGGGGACCCATCATGTCCCAGAAAAGGAGCCAAAATTAAAAGGGGGAGAAATGCATTCACAGGCCAACACGGAAAGGGGGCATAAGTGGTAAATTGTTTGAGTTGATTGGGTAAAGTTGGAGTTAATAAGGGAGGGGACAGGTGGGTGTAAATAATTTAGGTTTTTGATCTATTCAGTGTACTTTTCCCTTTTTTTTGGGAAAAGAACACTTATACCCCAAAAAGAAAACTATTTACCCTCAAATGCCTCATTACTTCCATACCCTTTTTATCTTAAAATTGTATTTATCTAAAAAAAAATAATGCGGGCTGACATCATGCTGACGTCAGCACCCACCCTTTTTTCCTCTTTGATACCATCACAACATATATATACTCTGATGGTATCAAAGATTAACTGGACAGTGTCTTCATTGAAGGACTACTTTTTCCTCCTTGATACAATCAAAGTATAATATACTCTGGTGGTATCAAAGAGTAACTAAACAATGTTTCATTGAGGTTTGCTTCAGTCCTTCGATGAAATTACTCAATCATCCATGATGCCATTACGGTATATCTATATACTGTCATGGTATCGTTGAGGTATGTTTCAGTTCTTCAATATTTTAATTTAAAAACAGTTTAAAAAAAGAATCATAATTTAGATACTATTTTTTTAATATGCAAAAAGAGAAAAAAAAATTATAAAAATATATTTTTACTAATTTTGAGTTCAATAAATAAGCTTGTGACTTTAATAATTTTCTCTTAATTGTTTCTTATTTATTCCTTAAAGGAAAGCTCAGTCCTATATGATACTGACATGGTATCAATATACCGATGGAGTATCATAGAGGATTAAGCTCAGTCCTATATGATACAGATAGAGTATTAATATACCGACAGAGTATCACAAAGGATTAATTCATGACAGTGGCGCTGAAGTCATGCGTGAAATAAGAAAAAAAGAAAGTGGACAAGTGGGTTATTACTTTGGTTTGAAGGTCTATTAAGGGTAAATACTTTGAGTTGAGTCTATTTTGAGTAAATAGTTTCATAATTGAGTCCAATTTGTGTAGTTTTTTCTTTTTCTTTTCCCGAAAAAGATCCCAGCAATAGAAAGGCCTACAAATAGCCCAAAAGATAAGCCCATCATCTTTGGTCATAAAGGGCCGAGGCCCAAAAGTGCAAGGCCTTTGTGGTAAGAGTATATGAGACGAAGTTTGTTTCAGTATCCAAACCCTAATAAAGAAGAGAAAGGCACGCACTTTGTTCTTCTTCGTTTTCATCTTCGCCGCCTTCCGAAGATGAAGGTACCGCTAAAATCCTAAAGCCTTTTCCCTTTCTAGATTAGATGTGTATATCTGTATGTGTATACGTTTCAATATATGCATTTGATTTTTGTGTGTTTTGCAGTTCAACATTGCAAATCCGACCACTGGTTGCCAGAAGAAGCTCGAGATTGACGATGACCAGAAACTGTAATTTACCTCATTTTTATATCCTTTTTTTTCATTTTTGTTTGTATAATCGTGGTCACTACTGCTACTATAGTGTTAGTTTCTACCAGATTCGTGAAAAATGTAGAGTTTTCGAATTCCACTTGGTTTTAGAAAAGAAGTTATATAGATTTGTTTTGCTGAGATAGTAATTGTACTATGTTCGTTAAGTTATTCATTATCCATTTAAATGGTTAAAAGTACCAAGCTTTATGAACGCCTCTTTGCTTGTGTAGTTGGCCATGCAATAGTCTCGGATTAGTCCGTGTTGTTGCATTTAATTATAGGTGTTCTTTGGCTTACAGCTTGTCTTGATGGTTGTTAATCTTTGTATTGTATTGGTATTGGTATTCGTACTACAATGTTCGTTTTGATTGTTGCTTAAATTTTATGGTATTGTTTTGTTAAATCTGAAAGGACTCATTTTAGGTAACTACTAGTTTGGAGTGGTGGTATGTTTATGTTATTTCTCTTTTCCATTGTACCCTCACTCTATTAGACATATCCACTTCAATTTTCCGGATTCTATCTCTTTTATCATTCTCCATCTATGTTGTTCTTATGCTAAGACTTATTTTTTGTTGTTAATTATGGTTTACCATTTTGTTTTTTTGATTAATTTAACTTGGAGATGTATGAACTTAATAGATCAAAATATTTACTAGGAATAATTGCTGATAAATTAAGAACATGGAGTTGTCTTAAATTGTTTTTATAGTAATTATTGATAAATCTAAGATTTACAACAATTAAGGGTATTTTAGTAAATTAAACTATGTACAGGACGATACAATCAAACCAAGTAATAAAAATATTGAACCAAATGAAACAATACATAATTTATTCAAAATTACAAAACAATACATTACAATGTAATACAGTACAAATACCATACATTATGAAATGATGAGTCAGCCAACCAAACCAGTTGCTACTGACTGAAGTGTGGCCTAATATTTTTCTGGTCCATGGTAGTATGTTTTTCTGAAGAATGATGATTCCATGGGTTGGTAGTCGCTTGGAAACCTTGATTTGCCTTCTCAAGATGGTGTATTTTGAAAATATTTGTTTATGTTGTTGGAGCATGACTCAAACAATTATGGAATCTATTTATATATTTTCATGGGCTTTACATTAAGGTAGCCTCACTAAACTATATATACTATTGACGATATATGTTAATTTGACAAATTATGGATGAATATATTACTGATTAGAATTCAAAAATAAATACTTTAGTATAAGAAGACTAGTCACTTAATTAGAAAATTAAAATTACAAGTTTGCATTTGAACAAGGAATTTAGATTAGTTGCTTGGTTGATATGATCTTTTACTTCATTCGGTACACTTTTTTGTAATTTTCTATTCTTTTGTCTATTATTTGTATCTGTAGTTCATTTCCTTGCATTGCATTGCATTTGAATTTTGTATTTTTCTTCACCGACAACACTGTGATTGCTTAGAAGTGCTAGTGATGGATTTCTATTGCAATTCGTATGTTACGATTTTCAATATGCTCAGAACCTTTGGCATTTGCATATCACTTGGGTAGTTTTTCTTTGTGTTGTCTAACCTGATATTTGGAAATGCAGTCGAGCCTTTTTCGACAAAAGGATCTCCCAAGAGGTCAGTGGAGATGCCCTGGGTGAGGTAAGGTTCTGGTGCATATATTCTATGGCTTTCCTAGTGGTACTTTCTATGAGTTTATTATGAAAATGCTGTCTCTTGTGATGACAGGAGTTCAAGGGTTACGTGTTCAAGATTATGGGAGGATGTGACAAGCAAGGTTTTCCAATGAAGCAGGGAGTTTTAACTCCAGGCCGTGTTCGCCTTTTGCTGTACCGAGGTATGTGTAACTGATGCTTGATATTCTCTTAAAGGTTGTGCCTATTGGCTGCTAATAACTTTGCTTGAACCTAATTCATTCATATTAAACAGGCACTCCTTGTTTCCGGGGATATGGTAGGAGAAATGGTGAGCGCAGAAGGAAGTCTGTCCGTGGATGCATTGTTAGCCCTGATCTTTCTGTTCTGAATCTGGTCATCGTGAAAAAGGGTGACAACGATCTGCCTGGACTGACCGACACTGAGAAACCAAGGATGAGAGGTCCCAAGAGAGCTTCAAAGATCAGGAAGCTCTTTAACCTTTCCAAGGATGATGATGTCAGGAAGTATGTCAACACCTACCGCAGAAATTTCACTACCAAAACTGGTGAGTTGTCTCCTTTGTAGCTTCTTCTCAGCTTCTAGTCTGTTTTGTATTCAAAATATAGCAGTTTGGACAAATTTTGAATGCTATTATGATGTTTTTGTGCAACAGGGAAAAATGCGAGCAAAGCTCCCAAGATTCAGAGGCTTGTGACACCCTTGACTCTGCAAAGAAAGAGGGCAAGAATTGCTGACAAGAAGAAGAGAATCGCCAAGGCCAAGTCAGAGGCAGCTGATTATCAGAAGCTTCTTGCTTCAAGGTTGAAGGAACAAAGAGAAAGGCGTAGTGAGAGTTTGGCTAAGAAGAGGTCTAGACTCTCTGCAGCTTCTAAGCCATCCATTGCCGCTTAGTTCACTGGAATGTACTTCCTGCTATTTTTGGGTCTGGTTTTAGTTATTGCTTGATGTAGTACATGGTTTTGGTAATTTTGAGCATTCCTGATATTTTGAGTCTATCTGATAGTACTTCAAGATTGAAGATTTTTGTTACTTGACAATCTTTCGTTTTAACGTTTTATCTTGATCTGGCTACTTTGAAAAATTTACCATGTTTTCAATCTACTGGATATGCACCAGATGATTAACATGACAATGTTTTCACCCTTTTGAATCCTGTGAGTTAACAATTCAGAATCACCTTGCTTTCATGGTATGTTTCTGACTGGTCTAAATTTCCAAGAGCTGAAGAACTTCTCGAAGAATCTATATAGGGGTATTCTTTTGTTATGATTTTGTGTAGGCGTTTTCTTCGAAAAAAAAATAAAAATGTGTTTAGGCCAATGCCTATATGCCTTCGTGAAAACTTCACTATTTTTTAATTTGAGGAACTAAACTTACCATGGTCCAATTTTTTCTAGTTGGAATATACAAAAAATGATCTGTTTTAACGTACCATCTCATTTGTCCTCAAAATGGCTTCCCCAAAATTTACAATCTCTTGTTTCTTGTTGTCTCTTCCATTGTTAATCTTGTACAAACATCAATATCCATGGGTCCTCTCTTTCATTTTTTGCTCAAAATCTGGAAACTTCACAGTCAAAAGTTACACAGCCAAAAAACTTGAAAAACCTCGTAGGTGATCTTTATTTAAACGGAGAAGCGCCTAAATTACCCTTCAAGTATTGGAAATGGTACAAATATACCATCCTTCCACCTTTGGGCTCTAAAATGTCCTTTTCATCCACCTTTGAGCTCTAAAATACCCTTTTCATCCACCTTTGGGCCCTATTTTGCCCTTTTCCTTAACAAACTCTTTAGGAAAAATGATTAAGATTTTCATTTAATATGTAACATCATTTTATTTGTTGAAATTTTAATTAATCAAAACCTATTAACTCACAAACTCAATTCGGATCCCAGATTTAGCTTCTCTTCGTTTCTCATCTCTTCATTTTTTTCAAGTTCTTATTTAGATTAGAGACATATATCATAGATTTAATTTAATGACTGAGATTTAGTAAATTAAAAATAAGTCTTAATTATGATTAAAATAATCAATTACTTTCATATATTTACTTTCAAAATATTATTTTAATCTCACAATTTTAGTTGTATAAGATATCTTTTCTATATATAAAAAATATTCTCAGGTGCCTTGAGGCTTGAATAAATTTTATCCTGTCCCATTTTTACTTTGATATTTTTGCTACTATTTTTTTCACTCAAATTATTTTTTAGCCTAATTTTGGATGTTGGAAAGGAATTTCAATGTTGGAAGAGAAGTCCTTCCGCTTTAAAAAAAATTACAACTAAAATTTAGTATAACTTTTTTCCTGTATTGTAAATAATATAGCAATCAGATATTTGAATATATAACAAAAATAAATAATAATATAATAAAAAATAAATTTAATGGCTATAATTGTGGAATTGCCTTATATTTTGGAGTAAATAAATGAAAGTAATTGATTATTTTAATTATAATTAAAACTTATTTTTAATTTACTAAATCTCAGTCATTAAATTAAATCTATGACATATGTCTCTAATCTAAATAAGAACTTGAAAAAAATGGAGAGATGAGAAATGAAGGGGAGCTAAATCTGGGATCCTAATTGGGTTTGTAAGTTAATAGGTTTTGATTAATTAAAATTTTAACAAATAAAATGTTGTTACATATTAAATGAAAATTCTAATTATTTTTTCCTAAAGAGTTTGTTGATGGAAATGGCAAAATAGAGCCCAAAGGTGGATGAAAAAGACATTTTAGATCCAAAGGTGGAAGGAGAGTATATTTATACCAGTTCCAATATTTAAAAGGTAATTTAGGCCCTTCTCCGTTATAAACATTTCTAGTAAAATTTGCAACTCATAAAGTGAACAACTTGGAAAATATCATCCTTAGGGCATCTCAAACCACACTCTATTTTACTCTCTAAATATAGAGAGTAAAAGGAGCAACTCCAACCACTCTCTATTTTACCCTCTATTTTCTCTTTATTCAATATTATATTATTATTTCTATTTCAATTGTATATTCATATTTTAAAATAAATCATTTCTTCTATATTTACATAATCACCACATATTATTCATATTTTTTTCAAAATCTTCACGTAATATAAAGTTATTTTTTTCCTCAAATTTTTAAATAAGATAAATTTTAAGCAAATATTATATAAATTACATATTAATGGACAATTCAAATAAAAGTAAAATCATGAATGAAATATAATTAAATAAATATTACATCTTAAAAAAATATTCAACTTTCAAGATTATTACGTTGCTCACATAAATGCTCTACTAATGCATTACGAAGTTCGAAATGAGCATTTCTGTCCCCTATTCTAATTTAACAATTGCATCAGTTTTAGATTAAATTATAAATTAATTACTTATTTTATACGTACATTTTTTTATGTGATAATATTTTTTTACAACTATAATTTATAATAAAACTAACTTATATCTTAAATAAAAATATTATTTATGAAAATTAAATTAAATATAACATAAATTAATATAAATTTAAAATTATACTAAAAATAATTACGAATATTAGAGACTTAATTAATGGTCTTATATAATTTAAAATATGTAAAATAATAATATTGAGTACTAAAAATAATAATAAAGTAACGAATAGTGAAATAGAGAGTATGAATAGTAACTCTCTATATTTAGAGAGCTACTATTCATCCTCTCTATTTATGGAAATTAGAGTAAAATAGAGAGTGGTTAGAAAAGCACACTCTATTTTTACTCTATTTATAAAAAGTAGAGAGTAATTTAGAGTGTGGTTGGAGATGGCCTTTGAAGCCATCATATGGTACGATAATTGTCTCATGAATATTCCGACAAACATTTTCTAGGAAAACTTAATACGTATAAGTTCGAAATGATTATCTATTTCACAATTCCCATGAACCAACCAACTAGAGATTACAATATTATTCAAAATGCACTGCTATATAGATTAATAAATTTATTTCTAGCTCACATTTATTTCACTATTGATCATTTATTTATTTTCTTACTCATGAAATACGTAGGAAACAACTACCCAAAAAATAAATAACATTATTCTCATATAGAATCCTTTTTAATACTGTATATTTTTTATTGGATCACGTATTAGTTCAAGTTAGTGGTTGTATATTAATTGTTCTCATAAAGTATCTACAAATAATTTTTGTTCCAAAACAACACTTGATATAAAGAATCTATCTTTTTTTTAATATAAAGAATTGTTGTAAAATCAAGAATAAAAGAACAATAATATAAATAAGAAAGTAAACAATATAAGAAAAGATATGAGAGATCTAGAGATGGGAGTTTTCCTTATTCTTCCAAGTGTTCAAGTGTATCCAATATGAACTTCTATACCTCTATTTATAGTATTACATAGAGACATAGAAAAGGTTAGTCATAAACATGACATTATCTATAAAGGTTATGGGGGAAGATTATGGAGGTGTGAGGTTACAAGAATAATGGTGATTAATGATGGAGGTTATCTTCTTCATAATGGAGAAAGTAATAGGTGTGGAGGTTACTACACATTATGGAAAATATTGGTGGGAGTAACTTCTTAGGAGTTATGGACATCCACATAATTATATTATTTCATAACACTCCCCCTTGGATGTCCATAGATGATGTGCCTCGTCAAAATCTTACTAGAAAAAATCCTGTGGGAAAAAAATCCTAGTGAAGGAAAAAGAGTACACATATCTTGTAATACGCGTTATTTGCTGTCTCATTAAAAACCTTGTCAGGAAAATCCATTGGGACAAAACCTAGGCCAAGGAAAAAAGAGTGCAATGCGTATTTACTCCCCCTGACAAAGACATCACTTAATCTTGTAAATGATACATTCCAATCCAGCTTCTCAAAGTGTTGGGATCGACAATGCCTCCGTCAAATATTCCACCAAATTGAGCAAAATAGTCCTTCACTGAAATATACTTTGTTTTGTCTTCTTCGATATATTCTTCTTTCAATTGAGCTATGCAAGAAGCATCATCTTCATATCATATTGCAACCTCCATCTCAAAGTAAACCACACAACTTCTTATGTGTATAGTTACTTGCTTTATAAGTTGCTAGTAGCTTTATTTGACTTGAATAAATGTCAATCATTGACTGTCATGTAGAATATAATAATATGGCAATAACCTCACATGCAAATAGAGAACTTTCGTATAATCAAACGCTTTGCAAATCAAATAATCTCATACATTTGCATATCCAATAAACCTTTGACAATATTGGTTAGAAAAAATCATCTATATCAATATTTAATTTCACTCAAATATTTTCACATAAAAGTGAAATTATGTCTTTCCTGCACATTAACAAAAATATTATTTCATGTATAGAAATAGTAGGATATATAAGTGCACCAAATGCACTAAGACATGGTATGTCCTAACCATTTTCATGAGATCAAAATTGATCTTTCTTTATGTTAAGCGATTTTATAACCATTGGGGTATTATTCAATGAAATCGCTTTAACCTTTTAAAAATACATCATGGATTTCATATAACCTTTGCCTTTTAGCTAGACATAACAACCATTCTTTATACGCATTCAAGTTTTTCATCTATTACTAGATTGAAAGAAATCTCATTGCATCTACCATAGGAGAATACATCTCCAAACAATAATGTCAGGACTTTTGCAAAAAGTCTTTATGCCTCAAGGCACAAGTCGTACTTTATATCTTACGATTTTATATTTTGCACAATAATTCATTTGTACTCCACTGACATTATACCTTAGTCTATAGACTAATCCAGCTCATCACTTTTCAAGTGAAATAAAATATATTTGAATTGCGTATTTTATCTGGCCAATAATTTATCTGTTCACACTGTTTGACAGATTTAAATTTAAGATCCTCATTACCATTTATAATGGTGAGTGCTACATTATATCAAATGAAGAAAGTTGGTGCCCACTACTTATCTCAGGGACCAGGTCCTTCGCGCAATTCCACTCAAAGCAGTAAGTAAATTAACACACAAATTTAACGTGGAAAACTCCCTAACTCCAGGAGAAAAAATCACGAACTCACTTTCACTAACTCTTCAAGTTTTATGATTACAACTCAATAATCAAAGGAACTAACTCTAGTACCTAACTCAAACAATAAACTCTTATTGTTTCAACTCACTCAAACTCTCTCTATCCAAGAAGCCAAACCCACTTCTTGTTACAACTTCTCACAAACTCTGTTTCAAGAAGCCAAACCCACTTCTTGTTACATGTCTCACAAACTCTCTCAAGAAGCCAAACTCACTTCTTGTTACAAGCCTCACAACACACACTCTTTGTCCTAACAATCACACAGGATTGAACTAGAAACAATTCTCTTTTTGTGTCTTAATTTGAAAAGCTTGCTTGAGATCTCTATTGCTTGAGAATACTCCTTCTCAGCTTCGTGCAATAGGTGATTGAATTCTTCATAGCTCCAATGCTTTTATAGAGGTCTCAAGCTCTCCTCTTCTTGAAAGGAAAAGCCAATCATTTTCTTGTAGGAGTTGGTTGGTCGCTGCCCAGTCTCCTTGTTGGACTTAGACGCGCCTTCTTTCTTTGTTTCTTCACACGTTTTGCTCTCTCCTTCTTTGACTAGGATGCTTCTTTCTTTGTTTCTTCACACGTTTTTCTCTCTCCTTCTTTGACTAGGATGCTTCTTTTATAGTTTGTTTCCATAAATATCTTTTTACCAAAAATAGGTTTTGCCTCATTATCAAAACTTGTTTGACAATGTTCTTCAATTTCCCCCTTTTTTATGATGACAAACTCTATCCTATTTTAAAAAAAAATATATAGTAGCAGTGGAAACTATTTTGGACCATTTGGCACATAGCAACACTTAGGTGCACTCTTTTCACTCTTCTACTGTGTCATGCTAGATGGAACAATACATAGTAGCAACATAGCACACCCCCATAGATCCTAGAGCTCAACATTTTACATACCAGCCTTAATCTTAATTCTTCCCCCCTTTGACATCATTAAAAAACATAGTAATTTACCAAGATGCAAGAGATAAGAAAGCACATATTAAGCATAAAAGCACACAAGCATGAACATCAAGATAAGCACATATTAAGCCATCCATTGACTCCAAAACAAAATATATCAAAATTAGTTACAAAAATAATTGTCTGTAAGTGAGAGCCGATCATAGGAGGAAATATAGCAGAAGTGGAGGGGTATTGAGTAAGGACAACTAAGGAGGATCGGGGGCAGGCTTGGGAATGAGGTTCATAAGAAACTGGATGTTATCAACGTGTTTTATTTGCTGTAGCATCATCTCAGTCCTTAGAGAGTCCATTTGTCCTTAGAAAGTTGCCAGACTCTCCTTCAAAGCAGCATTCTCTTTTCTTAGCAGAGAAATTTCCTCATGTGCAGCTTCTAGGTCCTGCAAGGATTGAGTTATGGGACTAGAATTCTTCTTCTTCTTGGGAGCTTGTGTAGGCACACAGTCACATTCATCCAAGGTGGAGAGAGTGATCATGTCATTCTTGGTAACTCCTACTCCCTTCCCTAGAGGTACGTCAAAGCTTCTGAACACCTCTGTCAATAGAAACTCATAGGCTAAACCATGAGGACCAGTCCTGGGGGAAGTTACCCTACCCATATGCTTGATCATTAGTGTTGGTAGGTTTACCTTCTCATCTAAGTCCAGGGCATTCATAATCCCCATATATATAAAGCTACCCTCATGCCTCCTTCCTCCTCTAGGTAATATCTCTTTATTCACAATCTTGAACAAGAGCTTGTGATTAGGAGACATTTCCCCTTTGAATACTTTCCTTGCACCCTTCTTCTCCTTCCCCTGAGAGAATTTCCTAGTTAACATGTAGTCCTTATCTATTTTCCACACATATTCTTCAAGACCCTCAGAGGGCACAAACATGATTTCTCCTAATCTAGCAGGGTCAAATACAATTTCTACTCCTTTCACCTGTGAGCTTACAACCCACCCATCCAACAATTTCAATTTTGCATAGAATTCTATCACCTCTTCTCTATGTACCATAGACTTGGCAGTTTTAAACACATGACTCCAACCTTGAAAGTCTAGCCTATCTAGAATTTGAAGAATTAAATGATTTTGTAGTACCTCAGTATTAAGAATTCTCCCTTTCAGGAGAGGTTGTGTGGAGTAGTAACCAATGGGCCCTAGTCTCAAGAACTTCTCATAATTCTTGTTGGTTTTTTTAGCCTTAGGGGTGGCAAGTTCTTCTCCATCTTCTTCTTCCACTTCTTCCCTATCCAGGTTTATGGGTTCATCATCATCATCCATCTTCTTCTTTCCTTGAGCCACCTTAACTCTTTTTTTTTTTGCCTCTTTCTGAGCATCAACAACCCTCTTTCTGGTAAAGGGTTTTCTTGGTAGAAGAGAGGGTGAGGGTAGAGGATCATTGGAGGGTTTTGACAGAGGTTTCTTTGGGGTTTTCACAGAAGCCCTTTTTTTTGATCCATGAATGACAGCGGACTCAACCCTAGTGTACTTGGGGACCAGATGAATATCTCCATCGCTATCAATTTCCTCTTCGTCAAGAGAGGAGGGTTTGGGGATTGTGGACGGAGGGGCATTTTGGTCAGTTTTGTCTGTACTCCATGAGTAGTTCAGGGAGTCAGACTTTTGGGTTTGAGGAGATGAAAGTCTAGGGGGAGAAACTGGTTGTGGAGGGGCAAAGGGAAGAGTGGGAGAGGGTGATCTTGAGGGATGTTCCCCTGAGTGGGTGAGCCTTGTGGTGAGGGAGAGTCCTCGTCATAAGAGTAATCCACAAGTGAGTGGAGAGGGGAGGGAGTGGGTTTGGTAGACGAGGGGGCCATGGGAGAAGGTCTGGATATTTTGGTGATTTTGGGGAAGATGAGATCAAGGAGAGTATGAAAGGGTTTTGTGAAGATGAACGGTTTCTTGTAAGAGAGGTGCTTGAGGTGACGGTTGTCAGATTTTGAAAAGGGGAGTATATGATGGCAAGTCTAGTTATTTGATTTTCCCGCTTGAGGTTTTGTTTTATTTGAGAAGGTGGGGTTCTTACGGGGATCAGGTTCTCATTGACAGATCAATATTACTTTTGTATTCTATTTTTAACAGTCTTGTAAAGGAAGTGCGTACCTTGAGGATCAGATCCCTGAGTGCTTTTCTCAGACGTTTTTCAGCACATGTATCCCTGCTGCATGAATATTCCCTCTGAGACCTGTACCTCTTCTTGTCATCCACACTCTTCTCATACCATCACTATTTTTAGAATTTTTAGGACCATACCTCTACCTTGAGACTTTGCAGGAGAGAGGAAATCAACTTTGTTTTAGTCATTTGTCTAGAGCAAGCATTCTCAATGTATCCAATCTTGTCCATTCCTCTCTTCCTTTCCTGCAAAAAGATTAATGACTCATTTTGGGTACCCAGATCAGCTTGGGTCCCTATTTATGAGTGAAAGGATGAATTAGGTCTCTCTTGGCCCAGTAGGGCTCCTTTTTGATGGAGAGCTTTCTTCTCAATTCCTTGGACCTGAGCTTGTTGACACCTGTTGACATTCAATTTTGTTCTTCCTTTTTCTAATTTATTTTCTTTGGCTTTTAAATTTTTAAATAAATTAAATATCTTATATTTCACTATTATTTTTGTTTATTACTATTACTACCGTTATTACCTATTATATACTATTATTTCTACTACTTTAAATTTTGTTATTATTATTATTATTATTATTATTATTATTTTTATTATCATATTTACCATTTTTTAAAGATTACGAATATGTTATCAACATTATTATTGTTACTACGTTCTTTAAATCGATCATCGTTACTTTATTTTTAGTTTCATACTTATTCAAATTAATTATGCATGATTATTAATTTTTATAACATACTATATATATATATATATATATATATACACACACATTACACTAATTATTATTAAATTAGAAGCTCAAAATATTTAATTTTTAAAAGAAAAAGATCATCAAATTCGGTAAAAAATGACCCCAAAACCAGGCCATGTATTCAGCCCATTTCACCTTTAAATCGAGGCCCATTTCTAGTTGTTTTCAGCAGCCCAATAACCCTCAACATCTTAAACTAAGATTAGGTCTCTTTTCATTTCTCAACAACCGCTCCTTCCCTTTCCATTTTTAATGAAAGCTCTCCATTTCCATCAACTTCAAGCAGAATTTGTCACACCATTTTAGGAAAATCTTGTAGCTTTCTCACAACTTTGTATCTTAGCATATCTTAAACACTCTCTCTCATCCGATCTTCTCCCTTTATCATCTTATTTCTACTTTCATCTCTCAATTGATTCGATCTCTGCAAGAATTAATGGGTTTTGTTGTCTTCCACTGCAAAATGCATTCTCCAACGTTCAATTTTCAGCTTTCCTTGACCAAATTCGAAATTCAAAACCCTTCAATTTCCCACCAATTTGAAGAAGGGTAAACCCTAATCCTTGCCTTTAAATACATCTCAAGCTCTCAGCCAAAAGACAGAGCTTGGATACTCACAAGAACCATATATACACACACAATCTGAGTTTATTGCTTTAGCTGCCCACTTTCTCCTCCAACTTTACTGTTTATTTACAACTTTTCAAAAAAAAAAGCCGTTGTCTCTCTTTGCTCCTGTTGAACGATAACAGAGGCGTTCCATAAGCTTCTGAATTTGTTCACAACGAGAGAGTAGATTCAAGGCCGACTATCTCTAGTTCACTGCACCCCAAAAGGTAAAATCAGATCTTATTTTGATTTTCTTTATAAATCATTCTGTGTTTCCTTAAAAATATCATTTTCTAGAGATCTCTTATATTTATATCTTTTATGATTAATTTGTATGTTTAGCTACTGTTTTTAACCTTTTAAGAGTTAATAATGCTTGAATGCTAAGGCTGTCATGTCCTTATTTTAACTAAGCCTTAATTTATCGTCTTTGGAATCTAATTAGTCCGGGGAGAAAAATAAATGCTAATATTTTTTACTCATTCGTACTCCCATGCTTCACGAGTATACATTTATTTTGCCCTTTAGCTGGCTTTATATCTTTTCCAGATTTGTGAGTGAGTTGGTCATTTAAATTTTCAAACTTATGAGAATTGCAAGCATGTCACTGAAGGCGTAATCTTGAAAAATGTATGCAAAGTTGTTGTATTTAGAAGAGTTTCTTTTAATCGGTTGGCTAACAATAGGTTGAGAAGCACTTCCATCTAGATAACATTTTACAAATATGAGTAATACATGTGAGCCACCTAGCATGAATGTATTAAAGTATGTTTAGTTTACTTGGACACTTCAATAATGTGTGGCTTGAATTTATCTTTCCCCAAGATTCTATAAAATGACTTGCTTGACTTTTGAAAATCATTAAAGTGTTTTACTTCTTTGCAATTTTATATGTTCTGTTCCAGTTTTTGAAAAATCATTAGTCTTGTCTTGAGATTTAATAAGAATATAAATGCTTAATTACAGGTCATAGCATTTTGTATTGTTAACAATTCATCTTTCGATTGAAGTTGTATTCTAATCCTTCTCCTTTCTTTATTTCACATGTACACTTTGGAGCATATGAAGTCTTAATTTAAGACTCTCTTGAGTAGAGTCTCAAGGCGAGACTCGACACCGCCATTATTTGGAGTCATCGCATATCTCTTTTCTTCGAATGCCCCAAATAGCAAAAAAACAAGCTAAAATTGCTTGAGATTCCTATGACATTATTCATTTTCTTTTGTTATTTACTCTTATCTAACACCTTATGATTAATTATTGATATGTGTGTTTGGGGGTTTGTTTCAAAACACAGAATTAACATAGAATTAATTATGAAGTTTCTCTAATCAATTAGAGTCTTTCTTCTCTTTTTTACAGTAAGAGTGTATTCTATCACATAAAAGGTGTACATTTTTTAGGATTTAAGAAAAATCATTTTACCTAGAAGTTTTTGTCATCAATCGTTTTCAACTCTAAAAAATGACATAATTTGGGTTAGACTTTGAATTCAATTTCGTTCCAGAAGCAAAAAATAAAAATAAAGTATTTATACAAGTTGTCTTTTTTTTGCAAAACCATTTCAATTGTCTTTTATCTATAAATTATTAGCGTCCCTTTTATATCATAAGAGATTTTTTAAGTTCACCAACAATTTCTCTTCAAGTATTTCTCATGTTTTAAACCCAAATGGATCTTCAGGTCACTATTCAAAGTTGCTCCTTCTCAACCAACAATACATAAGTTTTCAAACCATTCTAAGTGTCATTTTATTTCCAACGTGAAGGATTTTTGTAAGTTGTTTTCAAGAACAGGTGTTGAGGTTACACGATCCTTAGCATTTCACATAATTTTACATTTTTACAATTAGTCTAATTAATCAACCTAAGTTTGGATGGTTAACCATTTTTAATGGATCTTAAAGGGTCCCTAATACCTCCCCTTTAGATTAATTGAATCCTTACCTAGAATCTCATGTTAGTAGACCATATAAAAGGAGTTAATATTAGACAATAGCTTTAGTCAATTTAGGTGTCCTAATTCACCATAATTAATTAGGTGGCGACTCCTTAAGTTAGTTAATTAATTTAGGAATCACCAATATGTTGTACACTATTTTGACCCGGGTTAAAATAGGGTATAACAACACCAATCAGGCTTCTTTGCTTAGCTTGGGTTGGATGTTTTCACTTGACTTTGTTAACAAAGTTCAGGTTCCTTTGATCAACTTTCAGATGTATTGGACATTGACTCTTGAGATGTCCTTCCTTCTCACATGCAGTGCATACCATATTCATAGAGTAGTTTGTCTTACAGTCCTCAGGTCTAAATTCCAGCCCATGCTTGGAGGTGGTCTGACTATTCTGAATGTGGGAGAGAAGAGTTAGGACTTTGTCCATTTCTAATTGTGCTCCAACTCAAGCTTGGCTTTATTCAAATCTCTTGTTAGAGAGTTGTTTGTTTCAGACAACTCTGAGAGCCTTGTCTTGAGTTTTTTGATGTCTTCTTCCAAGGTTTGTTGAAGAGCAGTAGCTTGACTTTTTCCTTTGTCAGAGAACTCTTTGAGGGAGTTCTTTAAGGAGACATTATCTTCCTCAAGACTTTCACTTTCCAACCTTAGATATGCATACTCATTTAGTAGGCTTTCCTTCTCAGCATATACTGAATAATATGCATCTATGACAACTGCTGAGAGAGCTTCTACCTTCTTTTTAGAGTAGGTATGTAGGTTGGGCCTGAAATCAGAGAAGCGTACCTTCGTTTCATCCTGATCAGTGTCAATGTCAGGCTCAGAGCATGCCATGAGGGCAAGAGGTGTTTCAGCTGACTCTCCTTCTTCTGAATTATTTTCAGGGTCACTTATAGCTAAAAGGGCCAAGGTGTCCTCTCTCTTAGCTTCAACCATAACAAGTAGTGGCTGATTATGAGAGTCTTCCTCATCATACTCCTCCCCATGTTCGCCCATAGCAACTAGGGCCCTTTAAACTGCTAAGTCATCTTCTTGAGACGTCATCTTCCTGTGAGATGGATGGGTGAACTCCTGATTTTGATATCTGGGCTTCTCTGAGACAGCCTTCTTGTGTTCTATAGCCCACAGGGGACAAAATTTGATGAAATGATCCGGACTACCACATTTGTGACATAATTGAGCATCTCTTTCCTAAGGTTTGGGGGGATTCCTTTGAAGGCTTTGTCCCTTTTTGAACATTCTTTGGAACCTTCTAGTCACTAGTGCAAGATTTTCTTCCTCATAATCAGCTACTTCAGTGGTCTTGAGAGAAATAGTCTTGTCCTTTTTGTTAGTTCCAATTTCCTTTCCTTGACTCTTCTTTAGTTCATATGTGGTTAGATTTCCTATAAGTTCATCCATGGGCAGGGTATCTAAGTCTCTAGCTTCAGTAATTGCTTCAACTTTGCTTTCCCAAGATTCAGGCAGTGCACTTAGGAGCTTTCTAACAGCCTTTTCAGTAGAAATATCCTCTCCTAGGGATTTTTTTTAATTGAGAATGGAAGTGAACCTTGTGTGCATGTCTTGAATAGTTTCTCCTTCTTTCATCCTGAAGAGTTCATATTGCCTGTTCAGGTAGTCTATTTTTGCCTTTTTAACAGTAGTAGTACCTTCATGTGTGCAGTCTGCAGTGTGTCCCAAATCTGCTTTGCATCTTGGCAGGAGGAGATCCTGTTATACTCATCACGTCCAATACCACAGAGCAAGATCTTTCTTGCTTTAGCATTGTTTTGAATGACGATCTTATCAGCAGCATTCCACTCCCTCATATCCTTGGGAACAATTTCCTGTTCTTCCTCAGCTGCCTTCATAGGGATAGTAAGTCCATTCAGAATAACATTCCATAAGTCAACACTTTCACCCATGAGATGATCCATCATTCTATTCTTCCACCAGCCATAGTATTTGTCATTGAATAATGGTGGTCTTGTTTGAGAAGAGCCTTCCTGAGCAGTTGGAGGGGCAACCATTGGATCCTTTTCAAGTGTTAACCTTTAACGAAAAGACCCCGCTCTGATACCAATTGAAGAAAGTTGGTGCCCACTACTTATCTTAGGGACCAGGTCCTTAGCGCAATTCCACTCAAAGCAGTAAGTAAATTAACACACAAATTTAACGTGGAAAACTCCCTAACTCCAGGAGAAAAACCACGAACTCACTTTCACTAACTCTTCAAGTTTTTTGATTACAACTCAATAATCAAAGGAACTAACTCTAGTACCTAACTCAAACAATAAACTCTTATTATTTCAACTCACTCAAACTCTCTCTATCCAAGAAGCCAAACCCACTTCTTGTTACAACTTCTCACAAACTCTCTTTCAAGAAGCCAAACCTACTTCTTGTTACACCTCTCACAAACTCTCTCAAGAAGCCAAACCCACTTTTTGTTACAAGCCTCACAACACACACTCTTTGTCCTATAACAATCACACAGGATTGAACTCGAAATAATTCTCTCTTTGTGTCTTCGTTTGAAAAGCTTGCTTGAGATCTCTATTGCTTGAGAATACTCCTTATCAGCTTCGTGCAATAGGTGATTGAATTCTTCATAGCTCCAATGCTTTTATAGAGGTCTCAAGCTCTCTTCTTCTTGAAAAGAAAAGCCAATCCTTTCCTTGTAGGAGTTGGTTGGTAGCCGCCTGGGACAGTCTTCTTGTTGGACTTGGACGCGCCTTCTTTCTTTGTTTATTCACACGTTTTGCTCTCTCCTTCTTTAACTAGGATGCTTCTTTCTTTGTTTCTTCACACGTTTTGCTATCTCCTTCTTTGACTAGTGATGTGCCGCCATTCTACGGCATATTTGACTCCTTTAACTAAGAATAATCGTGAGTTTGCAAGCAACCGTTTTCGTTTTTGATGTTTTATGTTGGAATTGCAGGAAATAGCGACAAACGTAGAAAAGGAAGGAAAAACGATCAAAAGAGCGCCACTGGTTAAGAGTGACGGCCACTGTGACGGTCCGTCAAGCATGCGACGGTCCGTCAAGTAGACCGTCAAGATGAGGCAGCACACTGCCTAGTGGCGACGGCCACTGTGACGGTCCGTCAAGCATGCGACGGTCCGTCACCCAGACCGTCAAGTTGAGGCAGTACGCGCGACGCGGATTCCGAACGTTTTTGGGTTTATTTCCTGGACTCCTATAAATACCCTAAGTTAGGTTATTTCATTATCATTCATCACAAGTTCATTACCCAATAGTTCTAGGATTATTTTGAGCGAGAATTTGAGAGGAAAACACTACACAATCACGTTTTTCTTCTTGATCATCTTGTTCTTGAACGTTCTTGGGATTTTAGACTCTTGTTCTTGAAAAGCTTGAAGCTTGTGTTCATCTCTTTTGTAAGAACTCTTTCTTATTATTATGAATACTATTTCTTCATTCTTTCATTTTGCAAACATGAGTAACTAACTTCCCACAACTAGGGTTGTGGGAGCCATGGCAAAAGTAGCAATATAGATTCCGGGTAGCGTAGGGTTCAATCTTTATGTTGTCACGTGGTTAATCATTCACTTACTAACGTTTTCTAGTGGTTGCAAACATTAGAACATACCTAGGTTTAATTTGCTTGAGTAAAGAGATTAAAACCGGGAAATTTGATTAACTACAAGGATTCGAGACTACCAACTCTCGTCTCATGATTAATGCTGTAACTAGATTAATCTACTTGATGTTTAGGATTGAAACAATAAAGTTTACCTTTTTAAGTTCGAGAGAATTGAAAAGGAAATTTGTCTAATTGGTTGAGAAACGTTTAGACGACACCATGAATTCAATCACATCGTGATATGCATATAGAGAGAACCCGGTCAAGCCTTGAGTGAAAATTGTTACGACGCCATGGTGAACACTTCCCTGGTTCACTCTCATATTGATTATTAATCGCATATTATTATTTGCTTTGGTGAAAATATTGTTCACACAACACCCCCCAATTTACCGGAAACTATCGACTACTAGTCATTTGATTCACTATCGATTTAATTTGCACCTTATTCCCTGTGGGATCGACCCCAACCTCTGTTGGGTTCTATATTTGACGACGACCGCTTACGCTTCGTAATTGGAGTTGTAATTTGAGCGTATCAACTAGGATGCTTCTTTTATAGTTTGTTTCCATAAATATCTTTTTACCAAAAATAGGTTTTGCCTCATTATCAAAACTTGTTTGACAAGGTTCTTCATCAAAGATACCATCGATAATTATTTTGATATCGATTTCAATATGACACAACTTATCGAGATTGATTTTTTCCCCCCATCATTTCAGGTACCTGAACCTTTGCCAAGGTTTAATGAAGTGTTATATCGTGGTGCTCTTTCAAAGCACTTGCCTCATTAACATGAACATATTGATCAATTGCTCATCTCCTTCTTCAAGGAGTTTAACATTTGGAATCGATTGGTCTATCACGCTTCAGGCATGACAGACTCTGTCCTTCAAGGACTTTACATTGGAGCATTCACCGCTGAATTATAACATAGGGTCAGCAAATACATCTGGCAATGAATTTGCAATATTTTGCAACTGAATTATCTCTTGAACTTCAAGTTCACATTTTTTTATGAGGATCTGATAATTCATTCCATCCATTTCAACTGTTAATCATATCTCCCCCTAATGTTAAGAAATCTAACATTCACCCCAACCTTATTTGGGGATTCATCTTTGTGCGTGGTGGAGTAATTAAATCAAATACCACACATTCAAATTTTAAATAGAATTATTTGGCTCTTGACCCTGAACCAACAATATAGGGAAACTTTATTGGTTTGATGCATACAAGTGCTGCTACACACATCTCATACTAAATTTTCTTTTGGAAGACTTATTCTCATAACCAACGGTTTAGCTATAATTGGAGGCACACAATTTCTGCTAAACCGATCAACATTATCAACTTTTATAGTTTGGAACCATGCTCTTAATTTAACAAATTGAGCAAACAACCTTGTAAATATTAAATTACAAGTTGATAGCAAAGCGCATGTAACCAACCATAGATGCATATTATTTTATAGTAAACAGTCCATATGGCAGGTGAACGGGTCCATATTCACCTTGTTATAATATGTTCTAAAAATTTAGGGGTACAACTCCAATCTTAGTCGATATAATATTTTATCGTGAGAACAAGCAACATAAGAGAATTCTTGAAGAATCTTTTATTTCTTCAATGTATAACCACATGAATTCTTACTTTTTTTTTTTGGAGCTATCAAATACTTGTGTACTACTTCATATTCCAAAACACCACACATGTGGTGAACATCTCCTTTAAGGAGAAAATTATATGTATCCAACCAATAACAAATTTGTGTAGCCACACAATAACATTCATTTTTGGTACTTTTACCCTTTGGTAATTTATGTTGAGACATACCACAATATTTGTGATGTACTAAAAGTACTTGACCAATGACCGTTAATACCAATATATTTTTCTCTCAAACCTCCTGTTGAGGTGAGTTTTGGTATTTGCCCAACCATATATAAGCACATTTTTAACACAATAATTTTTACCACATTCAAAAATATTCATTTTCAAGAATGGACAGTCATTCACAATTTTCTCACAAGTCACATTCTTTTCAAGAAATGGACTATAACCATATATATGTGCTTCATAAATTTGCATTATAAGCTCATTATCATGTCTTGACATTTATCATATTTATATGATCCACCTCAACATCACCTTAAAAGGCCAAGTGTACTACCATTTTATATTCCTTTAATTTGATAGAGAATTTATAAAACTTGTCAAATTATTAGGTTGCACGACAACCACGTGTCCAAAGATCTTACATACCATTTTGATGACAAATATTACCTTCACATATCGAAGGACTATTTTAAGAACCCATAATGTTCTTCCCTTTTATTATTACCACAATGATGATCAACATTTTATCCTTTGCCACGTCCACGTTCATTTATACAACAATAATAGTGATTTGGTCATCTTTCAGACTTATCATATATTGCTACCACATTCAATTAATGGAATGGAGCATATTCAATGGGACGGACTTCATAATTATATTTTATTTTTTATCAAGAGCATATCAATTTGCTCAGTCATTATTATATCGTAAGTATATTGCGTTGGACTTGAACCGGATGCCTTACCAATATATTTGGACATATTTTGTGGGATTTGAACTCAACTACCATAATGATGGCTACTTTTATTTTTCCCTTCACGCCCATATTCATACATTCAATCACTTGTCCTTTTTCAGACATATTATGTGTTGCTACGACATTCACATAAGAGAATGAAGCAAATCTATTAGGCGGATTTCATGACTTTTCATCAAAAGTATAATATTTTGCCTTAGTCATCATTGTATCATCACTATGGTGCATTAGGACTTAAGCCCAACGTCTTATCCGTATAAAAATAGCTTAGGCCATAAATCGATGAGACTTGAACCCAACATCATTATCATCATAGTGCATCGAGACTTTAACCTGATGTCTTACCCTCTTGGTGTGATAGGACTTGAATCTACCGGCTTACCCTCAATCAATAATTAACCAATGACATAATAGGTCAAAATGCACTAGAACTCATATTCAAGTCATTGGTGAAATAAAGGAACTCAATCCCTTCTTGTTTGTAAAACCAGTGCTAACAAAATAAGTGTTATTTAAAACTTTTCACAAAGGCTTCCTCGTCGAGCATCGCTCCTGACACTTAACAATCATATAAGTAGCAATTATCATGTATAGATGTGAGTATAAATTCAAATAGTACATATGATTAGAAGCACTATCATACTTAACAATAATACTCTGCAGTGGTGGAGCCATGATTTTTGTCAAGGGTGTTCATATTTTTAAGACAATGGGTGGGTGAGAAAAGAAAGAAAATACTTTGCTAATTAGGTGATAATAAATACTTCTTCCTAGTAATAAACTGTGTTATTCTCATATGACTCTTGATATGTTTATCAATCAATTTGTACTAAAAGAACCACAAAAAAATCTCTTAATCTTTTGTGGCAATAAATACTAAAAAAAAAAAAATTAGCAATTGCCTCATCTACAGTTGTCAATAATATTGTGAACCATATTGAAGAAGAAGAATGCTTACTAAGTGAAGTTGGTTGGTTGAGGCAGAGAAACCACAATTTCCACCCAATCTATCAACATAATCAATAGCTGAAAATTCCAAAAATCACCCTTCTTCCTGTTCATATCAACTCAATCAACTATCCAAAAAAGATCTCAAAACAAAAACTTATAAAATATTAGTGAATAAACTAAAGAAGGTGAAGTAGGACAAATATGTTTAATGGTAATTTCATAGAAACATAGAATATATTCACTGGTAAGTGGTAATTACAATTGCACTCGACGACACTTCATCCCTTGAAATGTTTTTATAATACACTCATTAGAAACATCTTTAAATACTCGTTTCTCTACATAAGGCACTATGCAACCATCTAAGAATTCATCATCCATTCGATTTCGCAAGTCATTCTTGATAAACTTCATTGTCGAGAAAGCCCTTTCAACTGTTGCAGTGGCAACGGGTAGAAGCAAAGCAAACTTCACTAGAAGAAATACAAGAGAATAGTTTAAATGCTTCTTTGTCTCAACTAACTTTCTTGAAAGTTCCCCAAGTCCACCTAAATTGGAGAACCTTTTATCATTACCACGAACATCCATAATGTAATTAACAAGTTGATTCTCAAGATTCCTCAAGTTGAATCCATCAAAGTCATCAGGATATAATTCAGCCATTTTCACTATCTTCTTTATGTTAAAACTAGAAAATGAATCAATTGGATTCAAGCAAGCTATTCCATTGAGCAAATCACTTGTCACTTCATTGAAACGGTCATTAAGTTCTTGTAGCTGCCAATCAATAATTTTATAGAACACATTCACACGATAATGGTGCAAAGTAGTATAATCAACTACTTTACGTCGTGATCTCCCAGAGTTAGCATATGGAGCATCATAATTGGGTAATGAGATGTTATGCTTGATACAAAACGCATCTACCTTTTCCTTGAGTGAATCCCATCCAATATGTTTTTTTAAAAGAGGATCCCATTCATTATCTCTTAAAGCTTGCAACCTTTTCTTTGCCACCTTTACAAGAATCATGGCATTTGCAATATCCTGCTCCTTTTTCTGTAATGACACATTAAGATCATATGTGATTCCTAAAACATCAGTCATCAAATGCAACAAGAAAATAGTGTCAAATGTTTGACAACTTCTGAGAAATCCCGATGCACTAGCTCTTTCTTCCGAAGTACTTGCATTTTCAACAAGAGTATCAAGTACATCAACAATAGAGGCAAAGCTACTAATAAAGTTTCCAAATGACTTGTAGTGAGATCCCCAACGAGTATCACCTGCTTTAATAAGACCAAGTTCTTGATTCAAGCCTCTACCCGTTTCTAGTTCACCCATATCCAATGCCTCTTGGAGTTTTTTTTTTTGAGATTCTCGAAATTCATCCACACGTTTAAAAGAAGCTCCCAACACATTCAAAATATTTGAAATTAATAGTACAAGTTCTCCCACTTGAACACACTTTTTAGAACCCGCGACAAGAGTGAGTTGAAGTTGATGAGCAAAACAATGAACAGAATGAGCCGATCTACTTTCTTGTCTAATCAACGTTTTAAGACCACCTAGTTCACCTTGCATATTGCTTGCCCCATCATAACATTGCCCACGTACATAAGATAAAGTCAAAGAATAATGAGCAAGTACATTCACAATTGCTTTCTCTAAAGACAAAGCACTAGTATCTTTAACATGAACAAGTCCAATAAATGCCTCCATCACAAATCCCTTTTTGTCAACATATCGTAAGCAAATAGCCATTTGTTCTTTGCGTGACACATCTCTAGATTCATCAACCAATAGAGCAAAGTAGTCACCATTTAGATCCTCTATTATAGCCTTAATTGTTTCAATCTTGCACGCAGTGACAATGTCTTTCTGGATATCATGAGAAGTCATTTTATTATTTTTTGGAGCTTTTCCTAACACATAAGGTTTAATTTCATCACATCTAGCCGCATACCAGGAAAGAACTTCAAGAAAATTACCCTTGTTCAATGACGATTCACTCTCATCATGACCGCGAAGTGCCATACCTTGATTCAAGAGAAGTCTTACTACATCGATTGAAGCATTTAAGCGAACCCAATATTCATGCTTACTTTTATCATTCAACTTGTAAAATGCAGCCTGAATGGATTGTTCTTCTCGCATTAGATATTCACACTTTCTTTTGGATTGATTATGAACGCTATTCGGTGGACCAATATGTGTAGCAAAGCTATCCTTTCTATGCCAATTCTTAAACCCTTTAGTCGAAAACACATCTCCACCACCTTGATGAATGCTTCCACCTTGAAATAAATAACAAGGCAAACAATAAGCTGCATCTGCACTTATACTATATTCCAACCAATCAGGATATTCATCAAACCATGTCGAAACAAAACGACGTGGGGTTCCAAAAAAATCAGTTTGAGGGAACTGATGAGTCCGAGGTTGGCAAGGACGCTTTAGAATGTATGCCCTCCTTACCTCATCACGAATGTTTGGAAGATAACTCAAAATTGGAGGTCTCTCAGCCGGATCACTCTTTAGATCATTTACATCAAATTCTTGTCTCGGGGAAGAGTGAAATGGTATTCCTATTTGGTCGACATTTTCATCTCGGCGTAGTTGATTTTGATTTTGAGATGCCGTACTTATTTTTGGTACTTTACGATAATATTTTTCCAAGCTCATTGAAACCCCAATCTGAAATAACAGTCAAAGCACATCACTCTCACACTCTGTCAAGAATTTTTGAAACTAAGTTATCTTTTATCAAGAATTTTTGAAACTAAGTTATCTTTTATCAATTTTGTGAACAAGTGATCATTAATTATTTACTAAGAGAAACTAAACTATGAAATTACTCTGTCAAAGCAAAAAAAATGCACAAAAGTAATTTCAAAAAAAAAAAACTAAACTAAAAAAATTAAAGAATACCTTTTCTGCTCTTCACAAATCACACTGCAATGGTTGTTACGGAATAAATATAAAAATACCTCCGAACTTGTTAATTGCAGTGACAATAATGATGTAGAGTACAAAAAAAGGGGCTTGAGTTTAACTAAATTTAGAAGGAGAAGCAAAGAGAAGGGTCAAGGCTAAAGGGTTTCTTAAGAAGGGAGAAAACAAAAGAGTAAAAAGAATTAGAAGTTTAGAATTGAAGGGTAATTGGGATTTGGGTAAAAGGTTTTATTTTAATTGACTTTTATCATTTTTTAATATAAAAGGACAAAAGAAAACTTTTGATTTTTCTAACTTATACAAAGTGAAATTTTCGTTTTTTGCATTAATTTAAACTGAAGCTGGACGCCCACACATTGCAGACCCTTAGCCACTGAGCTATTATTCTTTTTTGTATCAAGGTTGTTCAACAATTAGTATATATCCCAAAAAATAAAATTTAACCTATATATCCGGAAAAAATTTCCGACGAAGGGTGTTCATCTGACCACCCTTGGGTGGCTGTAGCTCCGCCACTGATACTCTGGCATGTTAAAACAAATCCTTTTTTTCTTTTTCTTTTTACTGCAAACTATTTTGCAAACTACCAATTAAAGTTTGTCATATAAATTCTGGATAATGCTCTAATAAAAATGATAATTTTTTTTTATCATCTCCATTTGCCATAGGAAAATAGTCTTACCATTATAATACACCTTCTGATTGCCATTTGAAAGACAAAAATGATCATTCTTGAACATCTTCCAATTGAAGAAGAAAACAAACTCAAAATTAAATAAGAGCTATTAGAAGAAGAATCATTGAATTATAGATATCACTTTGTAAGGGTAAAGACAAAAGTAATGATGACTTGAAATTAAAAATGAAAGGTGAAACAGTGAGTGAGTTACCTCTATATGCAACTACGATGCTATAGTAATTTTTAAAAAAAACATACCAGTTTGATGTAACAATTTTCTAGACGTACATAGCTAAATTGATTAGAGAATCATGCTGATAATGTGTTGTAAAATCAAGAACAAAAGAAAAATAATATAAATAAGAAAGTAGACAATATAAGAGAAGATATGAGAGATCAAACGATGAGAGTTTTTCTTATTATTCCAAGTGTTCAAGTGTATCCAATATGAACTCCTATACCTCTATTTATGATATTACATAGAGGCATAAAAAAGGTTAGTCATAAACATGACATTATCTATAAAGGTTATGGGGAAAGATTATGGAGGTGTGAGGTTACAAGAATAATGGTGATTAATGATGGAGGTTATCTTCTTCATAATGGAGAAAGTAATGGGTGTGGAGGTTACTACACATTATGGAGAATATTGGTGGGAGTAACTTCTTAGGAGTTATGGACATTCACATAATTATATTATTTCATAACATATTATTTATGATAAAGATGATAATTCTTTTAACAGTACGTTATAGCCTTGGGTAAGTCAAAATTGGAGAGAATTTGGTCCTTCCTGCCTCAACTCGAAGAAAATCCCGAAATCACAACTCCAAACATGACCAAGATCGATATAGCCTTGACACAACTAAGGCCGCTCCGTAATCGGGTAGCCTGTAGGACCTCTTCCTGAAAATAAATCACTTTATAGTTGGAGCGCCTTCATTGACTCTCGGGTAGATCAATCAGTCTCGAGTCTAGCGCTGATTCACCTCCAATCAATCTCGAGTCTAGCGCTGATCCGCCTCCAATCAATTTCGAGCCCAACGTCACGTGTGCTACTAGATAGCCTCTCCAGAACTATCATCTGGTATTTTCACATTATGACATAGAATTGACTTTTTTGACCTATAAATAAGCCCTATCAGAAGAAAGGAAGACATCGAAAATTCTCTCTGAAATATTACTAGCCTCCATTTTCTAGGGTTCTAATGGAAAAAGGCCTTGAATTTTTTTCTCTATTGTATTTCCCCTTTCCTTTGAGTAATCTGTATTATTGTACTCGATCTCTACTTTATTGGTTCAGTCAAAAGAAAATGAACTTGATCGATCTTAATCTACTTACCTTTAACTTTTTCTTTCTTTACAAATTTTACTGTTAATCAAAATGATGATTTTTTTATAAATAATAATAATTGCGTAAATAATAATGAAATTATTTGCCCGATATACTTTTTTTCTTTTGAAAGATATTTGGTTCATTGATTTAAAAATGAAAGATACGGGATTTAATATCAAAGTTGTATTTGACTTTATAAGGAGTAGATAAATTTTGATGAACATTATTTTTATTTTTTAAGTTTAACCTGATTCTTTAAGGACTTTTGATGAAGAGCATTGGAAAATAACATTTTTATCATTTGATTGTTTTATCCCGAAATTAGCTATTCTCGAATTGTTATCCCACATTGAATGTGGTAAAAAAAATATATAAAGATTATTGTATTACAACTAATCTCGAAACTGCTTATATTGAAGATAAAATTCAATCAAATACAAAATTAAATAATTCTATATTTTATTTCAAAATAATTATATATATAACAATTCCCGAATTAGAGTACTATTCAAAATGGCACTGCTCTATTGATTAATAAATTTATTTCTAGCTAAATGTTTCATGATCGATCAATTATTTATTTTGTCAGAAACAACTATCGAAAGAATCAATAACATTATTCGAGCATATAATATCCTTTTTAATATAACTTATTCGATCGCGTATTAGTTCAAATTTGGTGTTTATATATTAATTATTATAATAATTGTTCTCATAAAGTTTCTACATATATTTTTTGTTCCAAAACAATTTCTCCAAATGATATTCGATACTTGATATAAAGAATCTATGTAATTATTTACAATGAAGATGATAATTCTTTTTATAGTGCATATTTGAAAAATAAAAAAAGAAGTGGGAAAAAAGAAGAAGTTACAACTAATTAACCGGTTGTTTTCGATGTTTGGGACTTAGTTGAAACTTGATTAAGGGTGGCCATAGTTTGGACAAACCTGAAATCCAAACCAAAATTTAATTTTATTGGATTTTTGAATTGTAGATTGAATTTCGGATTTAAGTTTTAATTTTTTTGGATTTTAAATTAGATATTGAAGTTGGTACTTCAATTTTTTTTGGATATTTCAAGTTTCAAAAAAATCATAGTTTATATGTAGTCCTACTCATTTACTATTATTCCATTATCCATATGTCCAATATTAATAAGTTCAACACTCTATATTAAACATTAACTCATATATAATATTACTAATTTACTAAGTCATTTTCAGAATACTCTTTATTTGAAATGGTTTTATTATTGTTAATTCTTGTGGCCTTATTAATATCTAGATCTATTGAATTTTCTTGATAATGGTTTTACTGTTTTCCCATTCTATTTGGATGGCTATGGTGAGAATGAAGAACTACTAATGCAATTTAATATGAATATTTGCTTTGAATGTTCATATTTTTTTTCTGTCAACTTACAAGCTCAAAATCGAGAATTCAAATATTCAAATCGATTAATTTGAAATTAAACTTAAAAAATTCAATTTGATTCAAGCTTATATAAATTAAATTTGAATTATAAAAATAAAAATTTTAAATCGAAACTTTTATATCCAATCCGAGTTTCTCGAACGCCCATCCCTATATTTGATACCTCAATTTTCTTCAAATGGTTTAAGGAATATAGAAATGAGAACTCAGTCTCAATTTGAATTCTATAGCTCACCATATCCCTTTATAAACTTATACATATTAGGATGAAAAAGTGATGATTACAATTCTTTACTTTCTCCGTTCATTTTTATTTGTATTTAATACACCTATTAAGACATAATAAAATAATAATTTTATCATATTATTTTTTAAATAGAATAAATTTAATATTTTAAAAATATATTAAAAATAGTTATAATTAATAATAAGAGTATATTAGGAATTAAGTGATAAATTTTATCTTAATTTTTTAAATTGGATAAATAAAATGGACGTGGTATAATTAAATTCCATTTTTGGAAAGTCGATTTGTGAGGTTACCATTGAGCTGTCAAAATTTTTGGTCAATGCAAGAAATTGGGAGATTTCCACAATGTAAAGCTAAAATTGCTTTCAAAAGAAGTGTCTGTCTTTTCTTTCTATTGGTAAAAATGATAATTTATGTCTTGAACAAATTGTTACAACACAAAAAGAAATTACAATACTGTGTTTCGAAAATTCTTTATAAAATTCATCTATATTATTTTCTATAGGATTTCTCTGTGTTTCACTTAATAATCACTATTAAAATTTGAGTTAAAATCGACGGTCGAAATCGATGGACAGAGTTGGTTTTTAGAGAAAACTAATGCCAAATCGATGGATTGTACATTGCCGGTTTCACGAAATCGACATACAGAGTTGGTTAAAACCAAAGGACTGTAAAGCCGACGGACAATATCGATATTTCAGAAATATACGTAAAAAATGTAGCAACTTGAAATTGAACTCAGAAATCCACCGCCTTGATCCACTTGGCTACATCCGCCCCTACCCCCGCACAGATTGAAGTCTCTATCTAGAATGAGGGAAGCTAAAATAAAAAATATTGGAATTGTAAGGAAGGGAAAATTGGAAGATGAATCTATGCTACCGAAAGACGGAAAGGGGAACCGACTAGTCACTTTGGACAATTCTACCACTCGACCAGATATTCTCTTTGATAAAATATTTCTATCATTTTTATTATACTCTTCAATTGTAATTTTGCACTTCAAAAATTGACGGAATCCCTCTATTTTTGTAAAATAATAATAAAAAACCGAGGAGCTGTGTCGATTTTCTTTAAAAAATGCAAATAAAATAAAATAAAATATAAACGTCCGTTGGTTTTCTATTAAAAAAATTCTTTTTTTTTTAAAAACTCACAGACTGGGTTGGTTTTCCCTCGATTTTTTGGACCGACCCTATCTGTTAGTTTCTGACCCTCGATTTTTGCATTGTTTTTAGTAGTGAATTTGAGTGAACAATTTGCAATTCTTTTTTTCCTTTATACAGTAAAGTTCAATGGACTAGTAAAGTTCAATGGACTTTGGTCCCTAACTTAATCCTAAAATAATCGCAAAATTAAGTTACGACAACTTATTATCAAATTAATAACCAAAACAAAAAATAGCTGAGGGTGAATATTTTTGTCAAGTAATCGTCTTGAAAGAATCACTCTCACAATGATATACAAAACTACATTTTTACTGACAGAACAAATCATAATCAATAATTTCATAGATGATCACTCAATTCACTTTATCGCATTGAAGTCATTAAACTATTTTTTTTAATGAAAAAAAACATGTAATTTTCACAATTATCACGAATGTCAATAACATATTTTTATAACCAAAAAGTCGCTCAATTTTGCTTACGTATCACGTAAAGTCATCAAAAGAAAAATAAAAGAGACAATCTAAATGGTACTCAAGCAAAATTGAACAAAGTTTTTGGTTACAAAAAAATTGTTTAGTAACTTTCTGTAGCACTTAGTTCAGTGAATTTTTTTGTTACAAAAAATAATTTAACGACTTTTAGTGATACTTAGGTAAAGTTAAACAATTTTTTTGTTACAAAAGAAATTGTTGAAACTAGCAACTTAGAGACAATAAAGTAAAATTTGAGAAGTTTGATAAGACTGAAACACTAGAATGTTTCAAAGTAAAATATGTAAAGCCCAAAATCACAGGGTTTACCACTGGCGTTCTAAAGTCCTAATCAATAATCACATGTTAATTCTTCAATTTCTTGTATATATACAAGTGATTAACATATCAATTTTAAGCAACATATTCATCAAAATCTTCTTTTCCTTTACTTACTAAAATGGAGATTAAGTCTTCTCTATTCAACTTAATTCCATTGTTGCTCTTCTTTTCATTTCTTTTTATCCTACTGAAGAAATGGAACACCAAAATCACAAAGTTACCTCCAGGTCCATGGAGACTTCCCCTTATTGGAAGCCTCCATCACTTGAAGGGAAAACTCCCACATCATAATCTTCGAGATTTAGCTAGAAATCATGGACCTCTCATGTACTTACAACTTGGAGAAATTCCTGTTGTTGTAATATCATCGCCTCGTATAGCAAAAGCTGTACTTAAAACTCATGACCTCGCTTTTGCAACTAGGCCTCGGTTCATGTCCTCTGACATTGTTTTTTACAAAAGTAGGGACATATCTTTTGCCCCATATGGCGATTACTGGAGGCAAATGCGTAAAGTATTGACACAAGAACTCCTCAGTAACAAGATGCTCAAGTCATATAGCACCATACGAAAAGATGAGCTGTCCAACCTCCTCTCATCCATTCGTTTGGCAACAGGTTCACCAGTGAACATAACAGAAAAGCTTCTCTGGTTTACCAGCTGCATGACTTGTAGATTAGCTTTTGGAAAAATATGCAACGATCGAGATGAGTTGATTATGCTAATAAGGGAGATATTAGCATTATCAGGAGGATTTGATGTGTGTGATTTGTTCCCTTCCTGGAAATTACTTCACAATATGAGTAACATGAAAGCTAGATTGACAAATGTACACCATAAGTATGATCTAATCATGGAGAACATCATCAATGAGCACAAAGAGAATCATGCAGCTGGGATAAAGGGAAATAACGAGTTTGGTGGCGAAGATATGATTGATGTTTTATTGCGGGTTAAGGAGAATAACGAGCTTCAATTTCCCATTGAAAATGACAACATGAAAGCAGTAATTCTGGTAAGTTTTATGTAACACTCATATACACTGACAATGCTAAGTACTTTTGATTTAACTTGTTGCAAGTTAATCACTTTCTGTTTATTGAAAATGTTCATGTATACGTTGTTGCAGGACTTGTTTATTGCTGGAACAGAAACTTCATATACTGCAATTATATGGGCATTATCAGAGTTGATGAAGCACCCAAGCGCTATGGCCAAGGCACAAGCTGAAGTGAGACAAGTCTTCAAAGAAAATGAAAATTTCGACGAAAATGATCTTGACAAGTTGCCATACTTAAAATCCGTGATTAAAGAAATACTTAGGATGCACCCTCCGGTTCCTTTGTTAGGACCTAGGGAGTGCAGGGAGCAAACTGAGATCGATGGATATACTGTACCTCTTAAAGCTAGAGTAATGGTCAATGCATGGGCGATTGGAAGAGATCCTGAAAGTTGGGAAGATCCTGAAACTTTCAAACCGGAGCGGTTTGAAAACATTTCAGTTGATCTTACAGGTAATCACTATCAATTCATTCCTTTTGGTTCTGGAAGAAGAATGTGTCCAGGAATGTCATTTGGTTTAGTTAACACTGGGCACCCTTTAGCCCAATTTCTATACCAATTCGATTGGAAACTCCCCGATAAGGTTAATACAAATGATTTCCGTACTACTGAAACAAGTAGAGTTTTTGCAGCAAGCAAAGATGACCTCTACTTGATTCCCACAAATTACAGGGAGCAAGAATAAGCCTAAATGGAGTTCTTGGAAGAAGAAAAGAAGAAACTCCAGCATGGTCTACATTATTTATATTTTCCTTAGTATGTAAAACTCAGCATGGTCTACATTATTATTTCTATTTTCCTTAGTATGTATGTGTTCATTTTCTTGTTTAAAGTGTACCCTAAATGATAAAGGGCTATGTAAGTGAGACCTGCACTTGGTTGGAAGACAATTCAATTATTACATTTTACTATTATTCTACCATGTTTCATGATTTTTTTCCAATTATTATTGTTAGCCACACATAACATAACATAATTTGTCTAATTTTGACCAATTACATTCATTTCAAGAGTAAGAATCTAATGGAACTTTCAATAACATGTCTGGCGCTAAGGGAAATGAAGACAACTCAAGGTATCTAAATTATTACAATTGATTACGTCAAGTTTAAAGATGATGCATCGAATTCATTTACAAAAAATCTAGTTAGATAGGCAGTTGAAAGATCATCAAAAGAAATAGGACACCAACTACTCAATCTTTTTGTTGATCTCAGGGCTACGGAGTCTATCCGTTCATCATTTCCATTAGTAAGGGGAAGTGGACCCGAACTCTCCAGCTTTAGCTACGACCAAGGATAATTCATCTATATGAGTGTGAAATATTAGCAGTTTCAAGAAGAATGACTGTAAATTAATTCTTTACGCATTGATGTGTTCATGGCTGAAATGAATACAACAATAAGGACCAAAGACGGTCAAGAGCAATTATGTGACTTAGCTTATATTGTCTAGATGTATATCAAAGATCAACGGTTCAAGTATATCACATTACCGATTGATCAAATGATATATTTTCACTATGAAAAATTCAAAGTGAAACCTACTAATTCAGACACAGTTAATTCTTAATAGTGAATCACACAAATTTTTCCATAGATTTTTGAATATATGTGGCCATTCCCATTCATATGGACGATCATTGATTATTATTTTTTGGTATTGTAATGAGATTAAATTTTTTAAAACACAGAGTAAATTTGAGATAAAATTTGACTTTTAAATTAATTTATTTTATTTTCAAATTCGAACACTATCAATTGATGCGAGGTGTCTTCTTGACAATTGCACTTTTATATTGATCAATAAAATCTCTTTTTAGCTCACATTCTTTTCATGATTGATCAATTATTTATTTTCTTACTCGAGAAATTATTTATCCTAAGATAAGTAAAATCAAATTTATAGACATAATTTAAAGACACACAAATTAAAATGAAGAAGAGTATAATTTATTTGATCATGTATTAGTCCAACTTGGTAGGTTATATATTAATTATTCTCATAAAGTTTTTACATATATTTTAATGGTGGATACTTGACAAATAATTGATTCGGGACAAAACAAAAACATTTTCCCTCGTCCTACCAAGCACACCCTTAGTTGATACTTTTATATAGGGGTGTACAAAATCGAACCGCAAATCGAATTAAATCGCAAATTGAACCAACACACAAAAAAATCTGACTAATGGTTTGGTTTGACTTGGTTTGGTATTAAAAAAAAACCCGACTATAATTGGTTTGGTTTGATTTTAACTAAAAAAAAGTCAAACCGAACCGAACCAACCCGATATTACATGTATACTATTTTTAAAAATATTTTATACATAAAAATATTTATTGTGATGTAATTTATAAATATTTCTTCAACTTTTTCATAGTTTTTATCTTTCAACATATTATTTCAAGTTTAAACTTAGAATTTTAAATGGTCCAATAAGTCATTTTACAACCAACAGATATTAGTAACTCAAATAAAGCTCAAATTAATATGAATGTTAACAAAACATTATTCAATCCGACACTAGAAATGACAATCATGTTAGATATTTATTCTTTAATTTTATATAAATATATAAACTAATTTATTTTTCTATTTAATATTTAGTTATGTAGTTAATATTTATTAGACTTATTTTAGCATGATTTAATATTTTTAAATTATGATTATTTTTATTATGACTTATTAATATGCAATATTTATTCTATGCGATTTCATTATTTTTTTGGTTGAATATTTTATTGTCATCAGTCATCACTCACTTCATTAATTCCAAATAAAGTGAATATATTTTGTGTTATTTTTTTTAAAAAATACCTTAAATAATTGTATTTCGCTCGGACTAAAGAAATATTTGAAGCACAAGTTAATTATATATTTGTATGAAGACTTTACAAAAAAAACCCGAAAAACTCGAGAAAGTCGATAAAACACGAAAAAATCCGAGATTGAAAAGCCCGACTTTTATTGATTTGATTTGGTTTATAAATTTAAAAATCCGACACTAATGATTTAGTTTGATATTTAAAAAATTCGAACCAACTTGATCCATGTACACCCCTACTTTTATACAGCAATTTGGATTCTTCTGTAGCTCACCATTTCAATCAAATACCTCTGTTTCAATTAATGTTTTTATATTAGAATGAAAAATTGATGTGACAATTTTTTATAATTGACTTCTTTTAAAATCTATTGTGAATGGATTTGGTAATTTCCACAATGTAAAGCTAAAATTGTCTATTTTTTCTTTCTATTCGTACAAACGTGCTGCTTTATTTCTTTAAATTATTACAACACACAAAAATAATTACAATAGCATCCTTTGAAGTTTCTGATTCATATATTTAATTCAAGAAAAATCACAAATAGCTGGTGTAACACCTTGTATCTTCGGGTTATGGTTGAATTATTCTACGCATGGGATTAAACCTCATACCTGATGAATTTGATTGTACCTAGGTGAAAAGGTTAGGTCTTAAATGGGACAAGTGTGTTGAGTAATCAATTAAGGTTCTAAGGAAACAAAGTTGAGTTAAAAATTTTCCTATTATGAAGTTTCTCGTATAAGTTTGTGGAAGGTCCAACTTCAAACGAGCATATCTATTAGAATATGGAGAGTTACATAATCCATAATATACCCAATTAAGATATTCGAGTCTAGTTTTCAACACATTAATTCGTTTGTCAATCTGATACATATATGCAACAAATTATGCTTATTTTACTGCACACTGCACACTCTGTGCAATCAGCTCCACGACAATTTTCTATAATTAAGTTCTTTTAAAAATCTATTGTGAGGTTCCCATATCAACGGTCAATGGATATGGGAATTTCCACAACGTAAAGCTAAAATTGGAGAGGGTAAAAATATTTTTTCAAATAGTTGTGCTGAAGGAATCACTTTTACAAAGATATACAAAAAAACATTTTTCACTTAACTTTCTATTATAGCACTAAAGTTACTACAATAACAACATACTCAGCGAAATGTTATACGTGGGATTTGGGTAGGGTAGAGTGTACGCAGACCATACCACTATCTCGTAGAAGTAGAGAAACTATTTCTGAAAGATCCTCGTCTCAAGTGCAACAAATCCAAGTAGAAAAAAGAAGGAAATAATGACGAAAACATAGCAACCAACAAAGAAAATAGTGCAAAGCCTACAAAAGAGACAAGAACACCAACAAAATAGTATGATAATCAAACACAATAAGCAACAAATGACGATAGATAGCAAAAGTAAAAACTACTATAATACGACTAGTCCACGACGACTAGCAACAAGCCTAAACCCTCAAAAAGCATGAAAATCCTCTACTAACCACTAACCCTATACCCTAATACGCGTCCACTACACCTTTCTATCTAAGGTCATGTTCTTGAGAACCTGCAGTTGTGTCATGTTCTGTCTAATCACCTCTCTAAAATGCATCTTCGGCCTACCTCTACCTCACCTCGTACCCACTATATCCAACCTTTTGCACCTCCTTACTGGGGTATCTGCGCATCTCCTCTTCACATGCCCAAACTATCTCAGTTTTGCTTCCCTCATCTTATCCACCACGGAGGTCACTCCTACCTTGTCCCAAATATCCTCATTCCTAATCTTATCTCTTCTAGAATGCCCACACATACATCTCAGCATCCTCATTTCTGCAACTTGCATCTTCTGAATATGAAAGTTCTTGATTGGCCAGCACTCCGCCCCATACACCAAATTTGGTCTAACCACCACTCTATAGAATTACCTTTAAGTTTAGGTGGTACCTTCTTATCACACAAGACTCCGGAGGTTAGCCTCCATATCTTTCACGCAACACTAATATGATGTGTGGCATTATCAGCGATGTGTCCACTCCCTTGGATTACAGACTCAAAATACTTAAGACTATCTCTCTTGGGAATGACCTGTGTGTCAATCTTCACTTTCACGCCTACCTCATGCACTACATCACTAAATTTGTACTCCAGATATTTTGCTTTGGTCCTGCTCAGTTTGAACCCTTTAGACTCCAGAGTATGTCTCCACACCTCCAATGTAGCATTAACTCCATTGCGAGTCTCATCAATCAGTACTATGTCATCTGCAAATAGCATACACCATGACACCTCATCTTAAATACACCGCATTAATTCATCCATCACCAAGACAAATATAAACGAGCTAAGAACTGATCTCTGGTGCAACCCCATCGCAACTGAAAAATACTCCGAGTCTCCTCCCACCGTTCTAACCCGAGTCTTGACTCCAAAATACATGTCCTTTATTGATTTAATGTAAGCCACAGGTACACCTTTAGCCTCCAGACATCTCCAAAGGACTTTTTTCGACTTTGTTGTAGATCTTTTCAAGGTCAATGAACACCATATGTAAGTCCTTCTTTTCCCTGTATTTCTCCACCAATCTCGTCACTAGATTGGATGGCTTCTATAGTCCATCGGCCCGGCATGAATCCGAATTGATTCTCGAAAATGGACATATTTCTCCCCACCCTCATCTCCAAGACCCTTTCTCAAACTTTCATAGTGTGGCTTAGCAACTTGATACCCCTATAATTGTTACAGTTTGGATATCACCCTTATTTTTATACTACGGAACCATTGTACTCCACCTTCATTCTTCGGGCATTTCTATCGCCGTAAAAATAATATTAAACAACTTAGTTAACCACTCCATACCTACCCAATCTATGCTCTTCAAGAATTCCACTAGAATTTCATCAGGTCCGCTCGCTCTTCCCCTGCTTATCCTACTAATAGCAAGCTTAACCTCGTCAACCTTAATAGCACTAAAGTTACTAAACTATTTAATTCCTTGAATGGTCACTCTACCTATGAGAATATCCTACTAAAGTTATTTTTGTGTTTTTTAGAACAACAAAGTCACTCAACTTATGAAAGTAGCGTACCACAGTCACATTTATTTTTTAGGACAACAAAGTCACTCAACTTATAGAAATAACGTATCATAATCACATTTATTTTTTAGGACAATAAAGTCACCCAACTATTATCTTGAGTCGAGAAAACGTATTGTTTGGCGATTTGTGTCTGGAGATTGCATAGCGTCAGTTAGGAAATATCTATGTACTAAGTCTGGGACTTGTTAGCAACTAAGACAGATCGGAGAATCCATAACAAATGCATGGCACCCCGACCCAAGAACAAAAAACGTAGAGATTAAAAAGACAGGGATTATTCAAAATCACACACCACTTCAGTTAATGTTTTTTTATGTCTTAAACAAATCACAGGGTTTACTAGAGGCGTTCTAAAGTACCTCTTTAGTTTCTTGACATGTTTCACTTCTTGAGAGTTAATTTGACTAACTTTCAAAGTTTAATTAAATTTGATTAATTATTCAATTTCATAAAATTAAAATTTAGATATTTAAGACTATATAGAAAGTACTATAAATTATAATTTTTCTCATATCAATATAATTAAAACAATACATCTTAAAATGTTGGTCAAAATTCGTATATTTGACCTTCAAAAAAAAAAGAAACTGTGACAAGTATTTTGGAACGGAGAAAGTACTAATTAATCTTGAGATTAGCTATTTCGATATTATTATCTCACATTGAATATGAAATAAAAATAATATAAAAAATATTATACTATAACTAATCTCAGAATTTCTTATACCAGAAATAAAAATTCATCCAATTAAATAATTCTACATTTTATTCCAAGATAATTATCCTTACCACAATTTCCATGAACCTACCAACTAGAGATTAAATAATTATTCAAAATTGCACTGCTATATTGATTAATATATTTATTTCTAGCTCACATTTGTTTCATGATTGATAAATTATTTGTTTTATAGCTCACAAGGTTTAAAAGGTTGACCTGCTGTGCAGTGGTGTTCTAAAGTCCTAATCAATCATATGTTAATTTTAAACAAATGAGAGAAGGTGTTCTAAAGTCTTGTATACATACAACTCTTCACTTTGAGAAACATATCCATCAAAATATTACTTACTAAAATGGAGATCCATTCTTCTCCTTATTTCAACTTAATTCCTTTGTTTCTCTTCTTTTCTTTTCTTTATTATATCCTACTGAAGAAACGGAACACAAAATTACCTCCAGGTCCATGGAGGCTTCCCCTTATTGGAAGTCTCCATCACTTGAAGGGAAAACTCCCACATCATAATCTTCGAGATTTAGCTCGAAAACATGGACCTCTCATGTACTTACAACTTGGAGAAATTCCTCTCGTTGTAATATCATCCCCTCGTATAGCAAAAGCTGTACTAAAAACTCATGCCCTCGCTTTTGCAACTAGGCCTCGCTTCATGTCCTCTGACATTGTCTTTTACAAATGCAGGGACATATCTTGTGCCCCATATGGCGATTACTGGAGGCAAATGCGTAAAGTATTGACACAAGAACTCCTCAGTAACAAGATGCTCAAGTCATATAGCACCATCCGAAAAGATGAGCTGTCCAGCCTCCTCTCATCCATTCGTTTGGCAACAGGTTCACCAGTGAACATAACAGAAAAGCTTCTCTGGTTTACCAGCTGCATGACTTGTAGATTAGCTTTTGGAAAAATATGCAACGATCGAGATGAGTTGATTATGCTAATAAGGGAGATATTAGCATTAGCAAGTGGATTTGGTGTGGGTGATTTGTTCCCTTCCTGGAAATTACTTCACAATATGAGTAACATGAAAGCTAGATTGACAAATGTACACCATAAGTATGATCTAATCATGGAGAACATCATCAATGAGCACAAAGAGAATCATGCAGCTGGGATAAAGGGAAATAACGAGTTTGGTGGCGAAGATATGATTGATGTTTTATTGCGGGTTAAGGAGAATAATGAGCTTCAATTTCCCATTGAAAATGACAACATGAAAGCAGTAATTCTGGTAAGTTTTATGTAACAATCATACACACTGACAGTGTAAAGTACTTTTGATTCAACTTGTTGCAAGTTAATCACTTCTTTTTTATTGAAAATGTTCATGTCTACGTTTGTTGCAGGACATGTTTATTGCTGGAACAGAAACTTCATATACTGCAATTATATGGGCATTATCAGAGTTGATGAAGCACCCAACCGTTATGGCCAAGGCACAAGCTGAAGTGAGACAAGTCTTCAAAGAAAATGAAAATTTTGACGAAAATGATCTCGACAAGTTGCCATACTTAAAATCTGTGATTAAAGAAACACTTAGGATGCACCCTCCAGTTCCTTTGTTAGGAGCTAGGGAGTGCAGGGAGCAAACTGAGATCGATGGATATACTATACCTCTTAAAGCCAGAGTAATGATCAATGCATGGGCGATTGGAAGAGATCCTGAAAGTTGGGAAGATCCTGAAAGTTTCAAACCGGAGAGATTTGAAAATATTTCAGTTGATTTGACAGGAAATCACTATCAATTCATTCCTTTTGGTTCTGGAAGAAGAATGTGTCCAGGAATGTCGTTTGGTTTAGTTAACACTGGGCATCCTTTAGCCCAATTTCTCTACCAATTCGATTGGAAACTCCCCGATAAGGTTAATGCAAATGATTTTCGTACTACTGAAACAAGTAGAGTTTTTGCAGCAAGCAAAGATGACCTATACTTGATTCCCACAAATCATAGGAAGCAAGAATAAGGTTTAATGGAGTTCTTGGAAGAATAAAAGTAGAAACTCAGCATGGTCTACATTATTATTTCTATTTTCCTTAGTATGTATGTGTTCATTTTCTTGTTTAAAGTGTACCCTGAATGATAAAGGGCTATGTAAGTGAGACCTCTACTTGGTCGCAACAAAATTCATTATTATATTTTATTATTGTTTATCATGTTTCATGATTTTTTTAGTGAAATATCAAAAACACATCTAAATTATTCTCTTTTTTTGAGTTTCATACCTAAATTATTGAAAGTATGAGTTTCTTTTTTTAAGAAAAATTATTCCGCCGTAAAGTGACGGTACCTTTGCATATTGCCAAAATTTTAGTTAGAGGGGGATTACGTATCCTTACCTCAATTACAATGCATAGAGAGATTGTAATCTCATATAGAGACTACATATACATCTAAAGTATATGTGAAAGTATCTAGTAAGATTACAATTCTTCTTTTAACATCCTAAGTGGAACTTCATCTTATAATGCAAAAGTTGTTCTTCCTCTGTTTATGCCTTAAAGAGGCCATTTGAATCTGGTCCAAATGATAAGGTCCAATTGTTGTAGAAGGCAAATCAGAAGTAGAGAGGGTTATCAAATCTCCATTGGTAATACTCCATTTAGCAAGTGCATCCGCGACTTGATTAGCTTCATGATAGCAATGTTGAACCATACAATCACTTATTAGTTTGAGAAACACACCTCAATGTTGACTGCACCAAGTGTTTGTGTACAAACACATTTAGGCATGTCTGGCTATTAAATATTCTGATGATGTGACATATTTTTATTTATTATTAGCTTACACATCAGTTTTTCAAAATTTTCAATTGATTATACCCTAAGCTCTCCCATTCTTCTTCATAATTTCTCAACACGGTGAATATTTAATTTTTAACCTAATACTAATAATTTATTTAATTTTTATCGCGGTAGAAAAAATAAATCCACCTCAATGTTCATTTTCTTGTTTAAAGTGTACCCTGAATGATAAAGGGCTATGTAAGTGAGACCTGTCCTTGGTTGCAAGACAATTCAATTATTACATTTTACTATTATTCTACCATGTTTTATGATTTTTTTTCAATTATTATTGTTAGCCACACATAACATAACATAATTGGTCTAATTTTGACCAATTGCATTCATTTCAAGAGTAAGAATCTAATGGAACTTTCAATAACATGTCTGGCGCTAAGGGAAATGAAGACAACTCAAGGTATCTAAATTATTACAATTGATTATGTCAAGTTTAAAGATGATGCATCGAATTTATTTACAAAAAATCTAATTAGATAGGCAGTTGAAAGATCATCAAGAGAAATAGGACATCAACTACTCAATCTTTTTGTTGATCCCAGGGCTATAGAGTCTATCCATTCATCATTTCCATTAGTAAGGGAAAGCGGACCCGAACTCTCCATCTTTAGCTATGACCAAGGATAATTCATCTATGTGAGTCTGAAATATTAGCAGCTTCAAGGAGAATGACTGTAAATTAATACTTTACGCATTGATGTGTTCATGGCTGAAATGAATACAACAATAAGGATCAAAGGCGGTCAAGAGCAATTATGTGACTTAGCTTATATTGTCTAGATGTATATCAAAGATCAACGGTTCAAGTATATCACATTACCGATGATCAAATGATATATTTTCACTATGAAAAATTCAAAGTGAAACCTACTAATTCAGACACAATTAATTCTTAATAGTGAATCACACAAATTTTTGCATAGATTTTTGAATATATGTGGCCATTCCCATTCATATGGACGATCATTGATTATTATTTTTTGGTATTGTAATGAGATTAAATTTTTTAAAACACACAGTAAATTTGAGATAAAATTTGACTTTTAAATTAATTTATTTTATTTTCAAATTCGAACACTATCAACTGACGCGAGGTGTCTTCTTGACAATTGCACTTTCATATTGATCAGTAAAATCTCTTTTTAGCTCACATTCTTTTCATGATTGATCAATTATTTATTTTCTCACTCGAGAAATTATTTATCCTAAGATAAGTAAAATCAAATTTATAGACATAATTTAAAGACACACAAATTAAAACAAAGGAGAGTATAATTTATTTGATCATGTATTAGTCCAACTTGGTAGGTTATATATTAATTATTCTCATAAAGTTTTTACATATATTTTAATGGTGGATACTTGACAAATAATTGATTCAGGACAAAAAAAAACATTTTCCCTCGTCCTACCAAGCACACCCTTAGTTGATATTTTTATATAGGGGTGTACAAAATCGAACCGCAAATCGAATTAAACCGTAAATTGAATCAACCCGTAAAAAAATTTGACTAGTGGTTTGTTTTGACTTGGTTTGGTATTGAAAAAAAACCCGATTATAATTGGTTTGGTTTGGTTTTAACTAAAAAAAGAAGTCAAACCGAACCGAACCAGCCCGATATTACATGTATACTATTTTTAAAAATATTTTATACATAAAAATATTTATTGTGATGTAATTTATAAATATTTCTGCAACTTTTTCTTAGTTTTTATCTTTCAACATATTATTTCAAGTTTAAACTTAGAATTTTAAATGGTCCAATAAGTCTTTTTACAATCCATAGATATTAGTAACTCAAATAAAGCCCAAATTAATATGAATGTTAACAAAACATTATTCAATCCAACACTAGAAATGATAATTATGTTAGATATTTATTCTTTAATTTTATATAAATACATAAACTAATTTATTTTTCTGTTTAATATTTAGTTATATAGTTAATATTTATTAGACTTATTTTAGCATGACTTAATACTTTTAAATTATGATTATTTTTATTATGACTTATTAATATGCAATATTTATTCTATGCGATTTCATTATTTTTTTGGTTGAATATTTTATTGTCATCACTCACTTCATTAATTCCAAATAAAGTTAATATATTTTGTGTTATTTTTTTAAAAAATACCTTAAATAGTTCTATTTTGCTCGGACTAAAGAAATATTTGAAACACAAGTTAATTATATATTTGTATGAAGACTTTACGAAAAAAATCCGAAAAACTCGAGAAAAACCGATAAAACCCAAAAAAATTCGAGGTTGAAAACCCGATTTTTATTGGTTTGATTTGGTTTATAAATTTAAAAATCCGACACTAATAATTTAGTTTGATATTTAAAAAATCCGAATCAACTCGGTCCATGTACACCCCTACTTTTATACATCAATTTGGATTCTTCTGTAGCTCACCATTTCAATCAAATACCTCTGTTTCAATTAATGTTTTTATATGAGAATGAAAAATTGATGTGACAATCTTTTATAATTGACTTCTTTTAAAATCTATTGTGAATGGATTTGGTAATTTCCACAATGTAAAGCTAAAATTGTCTATTTTTTCTTTCTATTCGTACAAACGTGCTGCTTTATTTCTTTAAATTATTACAACACACAAAAATAATTACAATAGTATCCTTTGAAGTTTCTGATTCATATATTTAATTCAAGAAAAATCACAAATAGCTGGTGTAACACCTTGTATCTTCGGGTTATGGTTGAATTATTCTACGCATGGGATTAAACCTCAAACTTGATGAATTTGATTGTACCTAGGTGAAAAGGTTAGGTCTTAAATGGGGCAAGTGTGTTGAGTAATCAATTAAGGTTCTAAGGAAACAAAGTTGAGTTAAAAATTTTCCTATTATGAAGTTTTTCGTATAAGTTTGTGGAAGGTCCAACTTCAAACGAGCATATCTATTAGAATATGGAGAGTTACATAATTCATAATATAGATATTCGAGTCTAGTTTTCAACACATTAATCCGTTTGTCAATCTGATACATATATGCAACAAATTATGCTTATTTTACTGCACACTGCACACTCTGTGCAATCAGCTCCACGACAATTTTCTATAATTAAGTTCTTTTAAAAATCTATTGTGAGGTTCCCATATCAACGGTCAATGGATATGGGAATTTCCACAACGTAAAGCTAAAATTGGAGAGGGTAAAAATATTTTTTCAAATAGTTGTGCTGAAGGAATCACTTTTACAAAGATATACAAAAAAACATTTTTCACTTAACTTTCTATTATAGCACTAAAGTTACTACAATAACAACATACTCAGCGAAATGTTATACGTGGGATTTGGGTAGGGTAGAGTGTACGCAGACCATACCACTATCTCGTAGAAGTAGAGAAACTATTTCTGAAAGATCCTCGTCTCAAGTGCAACAAATCCAAGTAGAAAAAAGAAGGAAATAATGACGAAAACATAGCAACCAACAAAGAAAATAGTGCAAAGCCTACAAAAGAGACAAGAACACCAACAAAATAGTATGATAATCAAACACAATAAGCAACAAATGACGATAGATAGCAAAAGTAAAAACTACTATAATACGACTAGTCCACGACGACTAGCAACAAGCCTAAACCCTCAAAAAGCATGAAAATCCTCTACTAACCACTAACCCTATACCCTAATACGCGTCCACTACACCTTTCTATCTAAGGTCATGTTCTTGAGAACCTGCAGTTGTGTCATGTTCTGTCTAATCACCTCTCTAAAATGCATCTTCGGCCTACCTCTACCTCACCTCGTACCCACTATATCCAACCTTTTGCACCTCCTTACTGGGGTATCTGCGCATCTCCTCTTCACATGCCCAAACTATCTCAGTTTTGCTTCCCTCATCTTATCCACCACGGAGGTCACTCCTACCTTGTCCCAAATATCCTCATTCCTAATCTTATCTCTTCTAGAATGCCCACACATACATCTCAGCATCCTCATTTCTGCAACTTGCATCTTCTGAATATGAAAGTTCTTGATTGGCCAGCACTCCGCCCCATACACCAAATTTGGTCTAACCACCACTCTATAGAATTACCTTTAAGTTTAGGTGGTACCTTCTTATCACACAAGACTCCGGAGGTTAGCCTCCATATCTTTCACGCAACACTAATATGATGTGTGGCATTATCAGCGATGTGTCCACTCCCTTGGATTACAGACTCAAAATACTTAAGACTATCTCTCTTGGGAATGACCTGTGTGTCAATCTTCACTTTCACGCCTACCTCATGCACTACATCACTAAATTTGTACTCCAGATATTTTGCTTTGGTCCTGCTCAGTTTGAACCCTTTAGACTCCAGAGTATGTCTCCACACCTCCAATGTAGCATTAACTCCATTGCGAGTCTCATCAATCAGTACTATGTCATCTGCAAATAGCATACACCATGACACCTCATCTTAAATACACCGCATTAATTCATCCATCACCAAGACAAATATAAACGAGCTAAGAACTGATCTCTGGTGCAACCCCATCGCAACTGAAAAATACTCCGAGTCTCCTCCCACCGTTCTAACCCGAGTCTTGACTCCAAAATACATGTCCTTTATTGATTTAATGTAAGCCACAGGTACACCTTTAGCCTCCAGACATCTCCAAAGGACTTTTTTCGACTTTGTTGTAGATCTTTTCAAGGTCAATGAACACCATATGTAAGTCCTTCTTTTCCCTGTATTTCTCCACCAATCTCGTCACTAGATTGGATGGCTTCTATAGTCCATCGGCCCGGCATGAATCCGAATTGATTCTCGAAAATGGACATATTTCTCCCCACCCTCATCTCCAAGACCCTTTCTCAAACTTTCATAGTGTGGCTTAGCAACTTGATACCCCTATAATTGTTACAGTTTGGATATCACCCTTATTTTTATACTACGGAACCATTGTACTCCACCTTCATTCTTCGGGCATTTCTATCGCCGTAAAAATAATATTAAACAACTTAGTTAACCACTCCATACCTACCCAATCTATGCTCTTCAAGAATTCCACTAGAATTTCATCAGGTCCGCTCGCTCTTCCCCTGCTTATCCTACTAATAGCAAGCTTAACCTCGTCAACCTTAATAGCACTAAAGTTACTAAACTATTTAATTCCTTGAATGGTCACTCTACCTATGAGAATATCCTACTAAAGTTATTTTTGTGTTTTTTAGAACAACAAAGTCACTCAACTTATGAAAGTAGCGTACCACAGTCACATTTATTTTTTAGGACAACAAAGTCACTCAACTTATAGAAATAACGTATCATAATCACATTTATTTTTTAGGACAATAAAGTCACCCAACTATTATCTTGAGTCGAGAAAACGTATTGTTTGGCGATTTGTGTCTGGAGATTGCATAGCGTCAGTTAGGAAATATCTATGTACTAAGTCTGGGACTTGTTAGCAACTAAGACAGATCGGAGAATCCATAACAAATGCATGGCACCCCGACCCAAGAACAAAAAACGTAGAGATTAAAAAGACAGGGATTATTCAAAATCACACACCACTTCAGTTAATGTTTTTTTATGTCTTAAACAAATCACAGGGTTTACTAGAGGCGTTCTAAAGTACCTCTTTAGTTTCTTGACATGTTTCACTTCTTGAGAGTTAATTTGACTAACTTTCAAAGTTTAATTAAATTTGATTAATTATTCAATTTCATAAAATTAAAATTTAGATATTTAAGACTATATAGAAAGTACTATAAATTATAATTTTTCTCATATCAATATAATTAAAACAATACATCTTAAAATGTTGGTCAAAATTCGTATATTTGACCTTCAAAAAAAAAAGAAACTGTGACAAGTATTTTGGAACGGAGAAAGTACTAATTAATCTTGAGATTAGCTATTTCGATATTATTATCTCACATTGAATATGAAATAAAAATAATATAAAAAATATTATACTATAACTAATCTCAGAATTTCTTATACCAGAAATAAAAATTCATCCAATTAAATAATTCTACATTTTATTCCAAGATAATTATCCTTACCACAATTTCCATGAACCTACCAACTAGAGATTAAATAATTATTCAAAATTGCACTGCTATATTGATTAATATATTTATTTCTAGCTCACATTTGTTTCATGATTGATAAATTATTTGTTTTATAGCTCACAAGGTTTAAAAGGTTGACCTGCTGTGCAGTGGTGTTCTAAAGTCCTAATCAATCATATGTTAATTTTAAACAAATGAGAGAAGGTGTTCTAAAGTCTTGTATACATACAACTCTTCACTTTGAGAAACATATCCATCAAAATATTACTTACTAAAATGGAGATCCATTCTTCTCCTTATTTCAACTTAATTCCTTTGTTTCTCTTCTTTTCTTTTCTTTATTATATCCTACTGAAGAAACGGAACACAAAATTACCTCCAGGTCCATGGAGGCTTCCCCTTATTGGAAGTCTCCATCACTTGAAGGGAAAACTCCCACATCATAATCTTCGAGATTTAGCTCGAAAACATGGACCTCTCATGTACTTACAACTTGGAGAAATTCCTCTCGTTGTAATATCATCCCCTCGTATAGCAAAAGCTGTACTAAAAACTCATGACCTCGCTTTTGCAACTAGGCCTCGCTTCATGTCCTCTGACATTGTCTTTTACAAATGCAGGGACATATCTTGTGCCCCATATGGCGATTACTGGAGGCAAATGCGTAAAGTATTGACACAAGAACTCCTCAGTAACAAGATGCTCAAGTCATATAGCACCATCCGAAAAGATGAGCTGTCCAACCTCCTCTCATCCATTCGTTTGGCAACAGGTTCACCAGTGAACATAACAGAAAAGCTTCTCTGGTTTACCAGCTGCATGACTTGTAGATTAGCTTTTGGAAAAATATGCAACGATCGAGATGAGTTGATTATGCTAATAAGGGAGATATTAGCATTAGCAAGTGGATTTGGTGTGGGTGATTTGTTCCCTTCCTGGAAATTACTTCACAATATGAGTAACATGAAAGCTAGATTGACAAATGTACACCATAAGTATGATCTAATCATGGAGAACATCATCAATGAGCACAAAGAGAATCATGCAGCTGGGATAAAGGGAAATAACGAGTTTGGTGGCGAAGATATGATTGATGTTTTATTGAGGGTTAAGGAGAATAATGAGCTTCAATTTCCCATTGAAAATGACAACATGAAAGCAGTAATTCTGGTAAGTTTTATGTAACAATCATACACACTGACAGTGTAAAGTACTTTTGATTCAACTTGTTGCAAGTTAATCACTTCTTTTTTATTGAAAATGTTCATGTCTACGTTTGTTGCAGGACATGTTTATTGCTGGAACAGAAACTTCATATACTGCAATTATATGGGCATTATCAGAGTTGATGAAGCACCCAACCGTTATGGCCAAGGCACAAGCTGAAGTGAGACAAGTCTTCAAAGAAAATGAATATTTTGACGAAAATGATCTCGACAAGTTGCCATACTTAAAATCTGTGATTAAAGAAACACTTAGGATGCACCCTCCAGTTCCTTTGTTAGGAGCTAGGGAGTGCAGGGAGCAAACTGAGATCGATGGATATACTATACCTCTTAAAGCCAGAGTAATGATCAATGCATGGGCGATTGGAAGAGATCCTGAAAGTTGGGAAGATCCTGAAAGTTTCAAACCGGAGAGATTTGAAAATATTTCAGTTGATTTGACAGGAAATCACTATCAATTCATTCCTTTTGGTTCTGGAAGAAGAATGTGTCCAGGAATGTCGTTTGGTTTAGTTAACACTGGGCATCCTTTAGCCCAATTTCTCTACCAATTCGATTGGAAACTCCCCGATAAGGTTAATGCAAATGATTTTCGTACTACTGAAACAAGTAGAGTTTTTGCAGCAAGCAAAGATGACCTATACTTGATTCCCACAAATCATAGGAAGCAAGAATAAGGTTTAATGGAGTTCTTGGAAGAATAAAAGTAGAAACTCAGCATGGTCTACATTATTATTTCTATTTTCCTTAGTATGTATGTGTTCATTTTCTTGTTTAAAGTGTACCCTGAATGATAAAGGGCTATGTAAGTGAGACCTCTACTTGGTCGCAACAAAATTCATTATTATATTTTATTATTGTTTATCATGTTTCATGATTTTTTTAGTGAAATATCAAAAACACATCTAAATTATTCTCTTTTTTTGAGTTTCATACCTAAATTATTGAAAGTATGAGTTTCTTTTTTTAAGAAAAATTATTCCGCCGTAAAGTGACGGTACCTTTGCATATTGCCAAAATTTTAGTTAGAGGGGGATTACGTATCCTTACCTCAATTACAATGCATAGAGAGATTGTAATCTCATATAGAGACTACATATACATCTAAAGTATATGTGAAAGTATCTAGTAAGATTACAATTCTTCTTTTAACATCCTAAGTGGAACTTCATCTTATAATGCAAAAGTTGTTCTTCCTCTGTGTATGCCTTAAAGAGGCCATTTGAATCTGGTCCAAATGATAAGGTCCAATTGTTGTAGAAGGCAAATCAGAAGTAGAGAGGGTTATCAAATCTCCATTGGTAATACTCCATTTAGCAAGTGCATCCGCGACTTGATTAGCTTCACAATAGCAATGTTGAACCATACAATCACTTATTAGTTTGAGAAACACACCTCAATGTTGACTGCACCAAGTGTTTGTGTACAAACACATTTAGGCATGTCTGGCTATTAAATATTCTGATGATGTGACATATTTTTATTTATTTTTAGCTTACACATCAGTTTTTCAAAATTTTCAATTGATTATACCCTAAGCTCTCCCATTCTTCTTCATAATTTCTCAACACGGTGAATATTTAATTTTTAACCTAATACTAATGATTTATTTAATTTTTATCACGGTAGAAAAAATAAATCCACCTCAATATTCATTTTCTTGTTTAAAGTGTACCCTGAATGATAAAGGGCTATGTAAGTGAGACCTGTACTTGGTTGCAAAACAATTCAATTATTTCATTTGTTGACACTCAATTTTGACCTCTGTATACCTCTCACGGGCTGTTATTTTACTAGTTATTCTTATTTGTTAAGCTTAATTTTTCCTCGCGTATTGCTTTTATTTACTAAATAAATCATGTATTTTATCGTCGTCTTGACACTTTTTAAATTTATATATAATTTATAAATATATAATTTATTTCTTATTATTACTATTCCATCATAAATTTCGTATAATATTACATGTAATTGATTTTACGTACAATATATATATACGTAATTTATTTATAATTTTAAATAATATATGTAAATTGTTATGTACGTAGTATATTTATTTATTAATCTCGTTAATTATGTTATTAATTAAATGGCAGCTCAATTTGTAATTCTCTTACCAATTTATTTAAATTCTAGCCCTTTTGAGTCAATTTCTTTTAATTCTAGCCTAAATTTGAACTAATTTGGCCCATTTTTAAATCTCAAATCTAATTCCGTGACCCATCAACCGACCCGGATCTGACTCGCGATGAGATCAAATCTCAGCCATTGATCTAATATGATCAACGGTCGAGATTAAATCTCACCCCTCTTTCCTTTCTTAATCAACCATACCCCCTAAAACCTAATTCATTTTTCCCCCTCCACCAGCCGCCACTCACCCCAAATCCCCTCTTTCCCATCGTTGACCAGTGGCGGTCGCTGCTACTTCGCCAGCCACCGAGCCTCCGACGAACCCAGCCACCGCCTCGCCTTCATCTCCCTCTTCTCCCTCCACCGACGAGCGGCGGCTCATTATCGCCGTCTCGTTCTCCAGCAAAACCCCCATATCACCGCCACTCTCCGCTCTTCTATGCCACACCCCGGGCGAAACCCGACGTAGGAATCCCACAGTCCACAGCCACCATCTCCACCCGCTCCACCATGCAACTCTCTCCCTCTCCTCATCTTCAACCGGCGACTCGAACCCGCCGCCGCTCTCCGATGAAACCCAACAGCTCACCGCTAGCAACACAACCCCTCCCCTTTATCTTCTCTCTCTTCTCATTACCCGACACCCCCTTCCTTTCTCCACCATCACACGCCGCTGCTCTACCGCCATTCTGATTATCGTCGGCCGTAAATTTTGGGGAGATTCTGGTGAAGAGAAGCCCGTATAGGGCAGTAATGATTCGGCATTTTTGATTTAGGATGAATTCCTGCCCTGGTATGATTCCATTTCTGCTCGTCTCAATATCGTTTGATTGATCAGTAATATTATTAGAGTCGTCAAGCATGATTATTGATTTAGGTGTAAAACGTGTTCCTCTATGTTTGAATGTTGCCATATGTGGGAATTCTTATCAATTGTGTTAGTTCTAGACGCATTATGTCCGATTTGATTATCAAGGCCGTGTTTGCTTATGTTGTTCTGCCAATTTGATCGTTCCCTTTGTACCACAACTCAGTGAATTTAAAACTCTATGGTCTACTTGTCCCTTTTCCTGTAACAACTTTTCATAGGTTAAATCATAGCCACTACAGATTTTGGTTGAGCATAATCATATGAATACATTGGTACTTATTTTGCTATGTTAAAACTTTGAATATGCTCATGTGGTGATCTGTTTGATTTACTCCTTTTCCTATCAACTTGAGGTCCTCACTTTTTACAATATATGACTTTGGGTACTGATCTATTTTAGTAAACTTTGATTGCTCTAAATGGTCATTTTCCTTCTCTGGTTGAAATTCGAATTGTGACAGCCTCCAGGTCTGTTATTTTTGGTAAGCTATGCCTGATTTTATGCCAAATTGGTGTCGCGCCCTATTTTGAACTGGCCAAAATATGCTTGCAACATCCGGCTCTTTCTGCCTTTGTTTTGGAAAAGGGTTTAGAGTCGCCACCTAAATTTTAGGAAACTTAGGAAACCATTTTGTATGTAAAACTCTGTTTTTAGTCTGCGAAACGTTTGAGATTCTGAGTAAGTGTTTTGGTTACTCGAAGGAAAGGTGTTAGGCACCCTTCAGAGCCTATCCGAAGATAGTCCTTAAACTCAGTTTAGAAAAAATATTTGGAAAAGTTATTTGCTCATTATTTGCTAAAAAGGTGATAAAAACATGTTTTCTTAATTTAAAGAAAAACTCAAAGTATATGTCACATGCCACTACAATAGGCAAAAATATAAAATATACTTATGGTAAAAAGATGAAACATATGTACGTACATGCCAAAATATATGAAAGTTTAATAGCAATGCCTTTATCGTAATTATAATTAAAGTATGTAGAACTTTATGATTTATAAGAATATATATTTAAAAGCTATGTAAACAAAATGAAAGTATTTATTTATACAAATACTTTTTGTAAAGTAAAAAATATGTAGTTCTTAAAGTTGAGAAAGTTTATTACATGTTTATTAAAAAGAAAGTAAAGATGACGTATGTATATTTAAAATATAGGAAATCATGTGAAAAGTTTATTATTTTAAAAGATTTGGATAATTAAAAGTATGTAAGAAATATATTGGTAATAGAGAAAAAGATATAAGAGGAAATCATATTTGTTTTGTAAATATATTTCATGTAAAAGAACAATTTGAGAATTGAGCAGAGAACGAGATTTATTTGTTTTCATGTAAGGGAGACTTTTATTCGTAAGGTAAAAATGAACATTGCATTGAATATGAAAGAAAGTATGATGTACATAACTGTAATTGTGATAATATATGTATAATTAAAGTAGGAAGAAGTATAAGTAAAATATAAATATATATACCTTGTAGTAGATAACATATGACATATATACCTTGCATTTTTAGGCTTCGAAAATCTGAAAATCTCAAAATATATATAGAGAGTAAAGCAAAATATTTGTAAAATATTGAGGTTAGAATAAGAGAATAAATGAATTATTAATAAATATAAGAAGACTTGCCTAAATTAGATAAAGCGTTCTATAGTTTAAGGCCTAAGAATGACCAAATATTTGTTTGAAATAAGTTGAATCGCTAATTAATATTTTTGAAACTCTACCGCGAGTTAACAAGTTTTTTTTTTTTTTTTTTTTTTTAAAAAAACAAAACCTAAGTTAGTTAATAAAAAATCTGCACTATTCACCACTTATTATTACTATTTTTGAAAATGTTTAACCACTAATTTTAAAGTATTTAAAAAAAAGAAATCCGAAACTTTTGCCTAAACTGAAAGAGTGAAGGAACTTACTTTCGAAATTTTTAAACTAAATAAAGATAACCCACGAAACTATAAGCCAAAGAATAAACGTTAATCAAAAAACACAAAGAAAACACATATCCAAATATACAAGGTTAGTTAAAACATTTAAAGTAAGCGTAAAAGAAAGCAATAAATAAAGGAACTAATTATGTTAAGTTCCTTTGGAGGAACTAGTCTCCTAATGGGTGACTCCGAACACCGCGATGGTTCCTAATAGTTGTTCGACCCAAAACATATTTGGGCCGAGATTGAGTTTCAAATGAGAACTCCAACTCTCCGGGGTGTACATGAAATGAAAAAGAGAAAAGGATTAAAAACTAGTCAAATATCAAGATAATGTAAAAATATAAGCTAAGAGGGAAGTATGCCAAGCAGATCATAGTAAAAAAAAATAAAGTGAAAGATTAAGTTAAATTTGAATTATTTAGACACATAAACTTATCTACAGATAATAAAAATTCGGTAAGAGAAAAGACCATCTTATGCATTCAAGCAGACCACTATTACCAAAATCCCTTCTTCTTTCTTTACAGACTTGGTAATTTATGCTAAAAGAGTCTATTTTTCTCAAGTAGTAAATACATTTAAAGCTTGAGTAATCATGCTAGTTAAGACACTTTCTTCATGATGATGAATACAAATAAATCAACACGAAACGACATCCGAAGAGAACTTAAGCGAAACGAGTACCTTCAAACGCTACTACATTTGCTTATGATAAGTTCTTTTAAGTTGATGCTTCAAAGAATTGATCTTGAGTTTAAACCAAAGTGATGAAAATATGGGCAGCCCTCTTTTTCTAACAATGCATACTAAATCAACCATTTTTACTAGGATTAAAGGTTTTGAAGAAAGGTTAGAACACAAGCAGGACCACAATATAAACGAGCTCCAAAAATATAATCATAACATGTGTACTCCTCTATCCTAAAAATCACTTTTTCGGGACTTTACTCATTTTTGGATCCTAACACGGACTAATGACCACACACGATACACTTTAGTATCCCGAGGACTGAAAATAAATAAGAACACAGGTTGCAAATATTAGTTTCATTCCGGAGTCTATCTAATCAAACTTCCCGGGATCTTAAAGAGCAAAGTGATGAACCTTTGCCTTAAGAACTTGAAACTTAAGAAACACAACCATAGTATACATATATCCTTTCCAGTTCAAAACAAAATCAACCAGCCCCCAAAGAAAATGAAAATAAATATGATACGAGGGCTGAAGTTAAGTTACCGATTAATCGACCGATTCTATTGTTAACTTTGTTTTCCTAAACAAAACTTTTTCTTCACATATATCCTATAGATTCACATAAAAGCCGCTACATATAGTTGTGAACAAGACAAGGCAAGATGGGACATTTCGTATGCTCCTAGAACTTAAGCAGGAAGCAACTCGTGAACAAAAACAGAATTTCGAACTGCTAATCCTTAGTTTAAGCACAAACCTCTTAAAAAATTGCTATGTTTCAGACTACAAATGGTAATAAACAAAAATATTTCAAAGGAGAAAGCCTTGGGAAAATTCTCACGACTCTTGTGCAAATATTGGCAGATTGCTCAAGTTTTAAACTCCTATCATATTTAAAGGCAAACAAACAAGAAAGAATGTTCTTCAGCCCTCTTTATCAAATTTATAAACTCTTTTTCTCAAGTAAGTAATTCATTTTTTTTTTTTTTAAACTTGTAGTATGGATTATTAAAGCAAGAACAAGTACGACAAATATAAACCAATCCCAAATAAGTCATCAAAAGTGGTTTTAACATTCTCAACTAACAAAATCAGTAACCTTCCCTCTTTGTTTACATGCTTAAAACTCAAACGAAAATCAACCAACAAACCAAAGAAAATGATAACGAACACAATACAAAGATCGAGGCTAAGTTAATGATTTAATCGACTAACTTTATAGTCATCACATGCTCACAACAATATCCTTAGAACATTCAGCTGTATATACCCGGAAAACTCGAAGCCTCTTGAGGTTCATTTCAAGCTAATTCAAGGTTATAAATGTTCTTCCAATACACCATCAACTATAAATACAACCGAACAACCCGACCACTACTTACTTCAAATCTTATCCCATAATTCGTACCAAACAGCCAACACCATTTAAACAATTAAACCGAGTTTTGAGTTGTAAGCACTTCATAAACACATGGTCTAAAACAAACGACTAGGACTGATTTTCATTTCGCATTCTTATGCCTAAAATCAGCCAAACAACAACAAAAACAAACTCGCACAATTAACGGATCACAAAAAACCAAATATAAAGTAATTAGGCGGGGTAGAATTTACCTTGTGTTGGGCAGCGATTGAGGCCGTCAAGTGTTGAGTTTCAAACTAGCGACTTTCGACTCCGGTTATCCGAATAGCAAACGAGGCAACAGGAAGCAAAACGAGCAACGAATATCCGCCAAAAATCAGAGAAAACAAATTGGCGAGCTGTTTGTGATAATTTTCTGATGATTAACTGATGCCCCAAAACGAAAAACCAAAAACCTCTTTTATAGCCAAAGTTGAAGGCTCAAACGACTCTTTCCAAGAATTCAAAATTTGAATTCTTGGAAAGCCAAGTTGCAATGGAAATGATGAAAACCAGAGAAAAAGAAAGAGATGCCTACTTTTTCAGGCGGATTTGAAAGAGATGGTGACGGGTCGGCGGTGTGGAGCCCGGACGGTCAGGCAACGGCTGGGTTTCCTCTTTTCCGAGGTCTGCAACCGGCGGTGGCGACCTTTTCGAGGCTACAAAAAGCCTCCGAAAAGGGGAAGGGACAATGTGAGGTGATGGAGAGGGTGTTGTCACCGTCTGCCCGCAAAATCCGGCGGGTCTTGGGGGTGAGGGCGACGGGCAGCAGGGTTTGGGGGTGGGAGCTGTCGGTGTTTGTTGAAAGTGGACGAAGTGGGGGTTTGGGGGTGGGAGGTCTGTTGGTTTGGCTGAAGTGGAGGAGAGGGTGGAGAGTGAAGAGATTAGGGGTGTGTTTAGTGGTGAGGTTGGGCCGGGTCAGGCGTTGGTTTGGGCTGGACGAAGTGGAGAGAAAGAAAGAATTAGGGGTGTGTTTAGTTGAAGAATTTGGGCCGTGGGTTGGGGAGTATTGGGCTGGGTCAGCTGAATTGGGTAGTGGGTTAGGAGGTTTTGGGTAGAAAGAGGTATAAAATTGGCCCAAACATGTATAGGTAAATGAATTAGTTTGTAGAAAAAAAGTAATTTTCCCTAATCGTTTTTCCATTTAATTAATTTAACGATGCTTCTTTTATCCTAATTAATTTTCCAATACGTACATAGTTGATTAAGAAATAATTTTGATACGCGTAATCGCAATCCTCAATTGATAGAACAATATTTAGGAAATGTTATAGCGATACGACAAATCTCATTTAGAGTTTGAAATAAAAGTTACTATACCAATATCTTGTTAAAAAGAATGAATTATAAAATATTTTGGTGATTTTATAAGATACAATATTTTTAGTAATTATTATTATAAAAAGTAAAGGAAATCATTTTAAAAATGATTATTGGTGCCAAAATTTTTACTAAAGAATATAGGAATAAAAAAAATATTTTTGGAAAAATCCTCGGGATTAAGAAGCATATAAAAATTAATTATGGGAAAAAGGAGGGCCAAAATTGGGTGTCAACAATTGGTAATTCATATTTCTTCCCATTGTGACAACTCTAGTATTTGAATATTTTGGTAAACTTTGATTCTTCTTCCTTAATTGATCAAGACAGTTGTAGTATTTGTCTATCTATGGTAACTCTACCTTATCCCTTCCCCTTTATTGGTTAAAACAGCTTGAGTACTTATCTATTTTGGTAAAATTCGATTGTCTAAAATGGTTGTTTCCTTTCTTGTTTTGAATTTAATTATGACTGCCTCCCCATGTGTCAATTATAGGAGCTTAATATCTTTACTTGGTAGTATGGGTTAGCCTTGCATAAATATGGTAACTTTGAATATGCTATAGTCTTGCGATTTGGCTGATTTGTGGTTATTTCCTTTCTAATTACTACTCTTTGTTGACTGGGATTTTGAGGCTATATAAGTAGCTCTTCTCCTCCCTATAGAAAAAGGGGACACACACTGGAAGTCCCTCTTACTTCCTCACAGCACTCATACTATTACTCACATAGTTCTACCATTATTTTCTCTTTGATTACTAACTTGAAAAGCTCTCATTTGTGCTGTTCGAAGTGCTGGCTCTCTGGAATCTCTTATTATTCTATTGCTGTTAACCGACTTTACAGAGACTACTACTCATATTTTTAACTTCTCTTCTTGGTTGATAAGGGGTACTTATTGCTAATTGTGAAGACTTTGAATATTTCCTGTTATTTGCGAATAATTGGTTAGTGTTTTATCAATGCAGATTTCAATTCATATGCATGTTTACCTTTAGTTCGGAATATGTATCCATCTGTGTTTAGCCATGACTGTTCTGTGATTTGTTTATAAAAGCATGGCTATATGATGTCAATTTAGAACTTATATTTTTGTTTGCATTAAACCACTGTTAGCATGAACTTGTTAGTTGGCTTATGTTGTTCGATTGGTTGGTTTATGTGATTACCGTTGCTTCTGGCTTGGTTTTGTTTTCGTTGTATTTTGTGGAATACGGAGGTCCTAATGTATTCCCATGCCTCGACATAAGCACTGCCTAGAATCCTTGAGATTCTCAGAAACTCTGACATGTCGAGGGTAGTTTCATGGGTCATACTAGGATCTTCCGAGTCCTATGCTATATTTAACAGGTTTCTATTAGAAGATGGTTACACAGTGAAGAGTTGCTCGAGATTTGGGAGTCTCCAAAGCTTAGATCTATCTTATTTTATTTTCTCATTCATTCATTGGTCTGTAATAATTATTGTATAAACTTCAATAATAGATGAAATACTTTAGGAGACTGCTATGGGGGAGGGGCAAACTACGTGCTGATTGTCTTATTTAAATTGAAACGTAGAAAACATGCTTATAGGATTTAAATCAATCTTTAACGTTTAAATTAATTAGTCACCATGCCTATAGGACTAAAGTCGTATAGCATGTTGAGTATAATAATATCTGCCTAGAAATCATGTCTATAGGATCGTAAATTGGTTTAGCATGTTTTATTCTTTTCTATTCGTCGATTTCTTTTTGCAAATCTCAGATAATAATTTCAGCATGTATAAAATGGATTAAATATTTAAAGATCATGCTTTTAGTGCTTGTAATCTATTCATAATATTTAGATACCATGAACATAGGTAAATCTGTTTTAACCTTTAAATTATTAGTTATCTTTCTTCTAAGTCTAAATCATGCTGGTAGAATTTGTTAGAAACCATGTCTATAGTATTAAAACCAGTTTCAGCAGGTTTAAGTCTGTTAAATTTAATTAAGCATATTAAAGCCAGTTTCAGCATGTTTAAATTTGTCAAATTTAACTCAGCATATTAAAATCAGTTCCAGCATGTTTAAAATCAGTAAATTCAGGCCCGCAGACAAACCAGTTTCAGCATGTTTAAAATTAGCAAAATTTAGGTATGCATGTTAAAACCACTAGATATTATGCTTATAGGACTTAATTAATTCCTGTTTGTCTTGATCATGTCATTGTTTTGATAAAATGTCAATTCTCCAAATGTTCAATCCTAGATATCATGCTGCACAAAGTGTTAATTGTACGGATGGTGAGGCTTATGTGAGATCATTTATGTGCTACATGTTTTCCAGTCCATGTATGCCCCCCCCCCTCGTGTCTAATTAGGAAACCTAAGATTTTATTTGTCTAGATCCATATCCAAGTTAGTAAGTCCAATGCCTCTTGGACATTAAGTTGGGACGGGTAGGCATACTAAGGTACGTTAGACTTTTTATTTCTTTAGTACGCGCTTTAGGCTAATAATAATCTTAATAACCAACTTAGGCGGGTAGATAGACGGACATGATGGAAATTGACCCGAGCAGAATACGACAATGTCTTCGGAATTGTCTTCGATAAATAAGCCGGGCGCTGATCCGAATAGGTTAAAATTAACCTAAGTTTGTTTCTTTCCATTTGTTTGGGGTAGTTAACTAAGTTACTTAGTGATTAAGTTATCTTCTTTATATGATTTGTGTCAATTCTTTTCTCTTGCTTATCTCGCTTCTTATTTACTCGTTCATGTATGTTAATTGTAATTTGCGCCTATTTCTTTTTCACTTAGATTTATTAATAATTTAATTAGCCTAGCTTATCTGTTTCTTTTAAAAATAAGATTTTTACTTGAATTTATTAACCGATCTTTGTTTATCACATACTCCCCACATAAATAACGAATCCGGCAGGGACCCACATTTGTGGACCTCGAAAGGTGCTTAACACCTTCCTTTCGAAGTAACTTGAACCCTTACCCGATTCTCTGGTTGCGTAGACTTAAAATTTAATTTAATTGTAATTAGTTAGAACGGTGCCCTATCGCGCCTTAAATTCGTTAGGTGGCGACTCTTCACTCTCTTTCCTAAAAGAGAGTTGTCACGTCGAAACCCGCTTTTCGCGAGAAAAATGGAGCGCGACAACATTTTACTATTATTCTACCATGTTTTATGATTTTTTTTCAATTATTATTGTTAGCCACACATAACATAACATAATTGGTCTAATTTTGACCAATTGCATTCATTTCAAGAGTAAGAATCTAATGGAACTTTCAATAACATCTCTGGCGCTAAGGGAAATGAAGACAACTCAAGGTATCTAAATTATTACAATTGATTACGTCAAGTTTAAAGATGATGCATCGAATTCATTTACAAAAAATCTAATTAGATAGGCAGTTGAAAGATCATCAAGAGAAATAGGACACCAACTACTCAATCTTTTTGTTGATCCCAGGGCTACAGAGTCTATCCATTCATCATTTCCATTAGTAAGGGGAAGCGGACCCGAACTCTCCATGTTTAGCTATGACCAAGGATAATTCATCTATGTGAGTCTGAAATATTAGCAGCTTCAAGGAGAATGACTGTAAATTAATTCTTTACGCATTGATGTGTTCATGACTGAAATAAATACAACAATAAGGATCAAAGGCGGTCAAGAGCAATTATGTGACTTAGCTTATATTATCTAGATGTATATCAAAGATCAACGGTTCAAGTATATCACATTACCGATGATCAAATGATATATTTTCACTATGAAAAATTCAAAGTATAACCTACTAATTCAGACACAGTTAATTCTTAATAGTGAATCACACAAATTTTTGCATAGATTTTTGAATATATGTGGCCATTCCCATTCATATGGACGATCATTGATTATTATTTTTTGGTATTGTAATGAGATTAAATTTTTTAAAACACACAGTAAATTTGAGATAAAATTTGACTTTTAAATTAATTTATTTTATTTTCAAATTCGAACACTATCAACTGACGCGAGGTGTCTTCTTGATAATTGCACTTTCATATTGATCAGTAAAATCTCTTTTTAGCTCACATTCTTTTCATGATTGATCAATTATTTATTTTCTTACTCGAGAAATTATTTATCCTAAGATAAGTAAAATCAAATTTATAGACATAATTTAAAGACACACAAATTAAAACAAAGGAGAGTATAATATATTTGATCATGTATTAGTCCAACTTGGTAGGTTATATATTAATTATTCTCATAAAGTTTTTACATATATTTTAATGGTGGATACTTGACAAATAATTGATTCAGGAAAAAAAAAAAACATTTTCCCTCGTCCTACCAAGCACACCCTTAGTTGATACTTTTATATAGGGGTGTACAAAATCGAACCGTAAATCGAACCAAATCGTAAATTGAATCAACCCGCAAAAAAAATTGACTAGTGGTTTGGTTTGACTTGGTTTGGTATTGAAAAAAAACTCAATTATAATTGGTTTGGTTTGGTTTTAACTAAAAAAAAAAGTCAAATCGAACCGAACCAACCCGATATTATATGTATACTATTTTTAAAAATATTTTATACATAAAAATATTTATTGTGATGTAATTTATAAATATTTCTTCAACTTTTTCTTAGTTTTTATCTTTTAACATATTATTTCAAGTTTAAACTTAGAATTTTAAATGGTCCAATAAGTCTTTTTACAACCCATAGATATTAATAACTCAAATAAAGCCCAAATTAATATGAATGTTAACAAAACATTATTCAATCCAGCACTAGAAATGATAATCATGTTAGATATTTATTCTTTAATTTTATATAAATACATAAACTAATTTATTTTTCTGTTTAATATTTAGTTATATAGTTAATATTTATTAGACTTATTTTAGCATGACTTAATATTTTTAAATTATGATTATTTTTATTATTACTTATTAATATGCAATATTTATTCTATGCGATTTCATTATTTTTTTGGTTGAATATTTTATTGTCATCACTCACTTCATTAATTCCAAATAAAGTTAATATATTTTGTGTTATTTTTAAAAAAAATACCTTAAATAGTTCTATTTTGCTCGGACTAAAGAAATATTTGAAACACAAGTTAATTATATATTTGTATGAAGACTTTACGAAAAAAATCCGAAAAACTCGAGAAAACCGATAAAACCCGAAAAAATTCGAGGTTGAAAATCCGACTTTTATTAATTTGGTTTGGTTTATAAATTTAAAAATCCGACATTAATAATTTAGTTTGATATTTAAAAAATCCGAATCAATCCGGTCCATGTACACCCCTACTTTTATACATCAATTTGGATTCTTCTGTAGCTCACCATTTCAATCAAATACCTCTGTTTCAATTAATGTTTTTATATTAGAATAAAAAATTGATGTGACAATTTTTTATAATTGACTTCTTTTAAAATCTATTGTGAATGGATTTGGTAATTTCCACGATGTAAAGCTAAAATTGTCTATTTTTTCTTTCTATTCATACAAACGTGCTGCTTTATTTCTTTAAACTAGTCTTAATGTATGTGCGTTGCACATGTTAATAAATTAAAAAAATTATATAAAATAAATAAATTATGTGAAAATAACAATTAACATTAATATAATTTTTTCTTTAAAAATATTTCAGATATTAAAAAATTATGTTATTTATATAAACGTGCATACTACTACAAAAAGTAGGGTAAAAAATATGATATATATATATATATATATATGCCAAAAATTAAGAAAAGGCCGTCGACTTTTTTTTTTGGAACTTTAGGGATTTTGCGGGAACTTTTAAGAGTATAAATATTATTAATATTTTAATATATATTAGTGTTTATGTGTAATTATAAATTATTTGAGAAAAATGGTGAAAAGACAACTTTGTCTAAAGCAAACCCTTTTAATGAAGGGTAAAAAGTTCAAATCACATTATAAGGTGCTTCACACTTTTAATATAACTAGTTTAGTGTACTTGCGTTGCACGTGTTCATCATATGAAGCCGTCAATCAATATGAAATTTATAAAAGAAGAATAAATAATTGAAAAATAGCAATTTGAATTCAACAATCAGTGCACTACAACTCTTTCAATTCATAACCCGAATAAGTTGACAACCACGATTATGAGCTAATAAAAAATATATGAAGATGAATATAATTAACAGTCAAAATTTTAGACTAAGTACCTAAAATTATTTTGAATGCACGAAAACCTGCTTAAGTAAGAAAGAAAAATCAGGTGCAAAATCAAAACTCGATAAAGTTGATTGATATAACATTAACTCAATTCAAATAATTTTGAACAACTTTTATACGTCAAACATATAAAAAAAAAGATAAAAAGAAACCCACATCGTCACAGGCCAAACATGTAAATCAAAAAGGATTTGATTTTTGACTCCTGCATAATTTGTGTTAGTAATTATTTATAGTATTCCTGTGATTTTTTTAATACATTGTAAAAACATCGACATATCAAGTAACGAAATATCTAAAGTTGATTTTCAATCTACATTTGAATGAGGCACAACATATTTCCAAGTTTCAATCTCCTCTTTTGGCATACAACTCCAGAAAGTGGCTATCCATTTGAAGCAAAGAGGAGTGTAGACTGTAGAAGACCATGCACATATGTTTAAGCTTCTAGTGACAACTGATTACAGAGCAAGCAAAGGATTACATATAACAGTGGATTAGAGTATGACCCTGAGATCAATCATATCACAGTTACAACCACTTTGGCTTAATTTTCTTTTTGTCAACAGCAGAATTTAGCGTCAATTAAGCTATTGTCGTTAACTAATTTTTGCTGTCAGGAGGCAGTGATCTATTCTCTATAATACTTAGCAATTATGACACCACTAAGAACACGTAATTGAGTTAATACCCAGGAAAATATAATGCTCCTTGCAAAATTGTTGAATGAAAACTGCAGATGAATAATGCAGCTTAGGACACACAAGCGCCTAGCCAACATCACGGGTATGAAATTAGAATAAGTGAAAAAGGGAAGCTATCAAAACACCAAATCATCAGGCATTACAATACAGAAGTTGGTTATGCATCTTTGTTGGCAACAAAGAGAAGCATCGAGATATAAATAAAACATGTAATAAACGGAAAAAGATTGAACCACAAGGGTTATTGGAATAAAATCTTAGTGGACAACATAAATCATCAGAATTGAGTACAGGTCCATCTCTTATCATGGGAAACCAAAAAAAAAAAAAAAAATCGTGAATAGTGAGAATATCCCAAGCCATTATCTATATATGAAATAGTTGCGCCAACCTTACCAAATTGATGAAGAAACAAAAACTAATACATGATTTAATGATCAAAAAAGGTTTAAGAACATCAATATGCACTATTAAGCACGTATATACACAAGTAACTATATTTACATAAGAACATACCTAAAAATAGTAATTACACAATTAAGAGCTTACATTTTCTTCTTCTTAGCAAACATCTTATCCTTGATATCCAAAACCTATTTTGACTGCAAAAACAATAAAAATAGTAATCACACAATCAAGAACTTACTTTTTGTTCGTCTTAGCAAACATCTTATCCTTGATCCCACTATACGCGGGGCTGAAAAAGAATCGAACCACAAGGATTATTGGAATAAAATTTTAGTGGACAACATAAATCATCACAATTGAGTACACGCACACCTCTTATCATGGGAAACCAAAAAAAAAAGTTCGTGAATAGTGAAAATATCCCAAGCCATTTTCTATATATAAAATAGTTGCGTCAACCTTACCAAATTGATGAAAAAACAAAATCTAATACATGATTTAATGCCCAAAAAAAGTTTTAAAAACATCAATCTGCAATATTAAGCACGTATATATACAAGTAACTATATTTACATAAGAACATACCTAAAATAGTAATTACACAATTAAGAGCTTACGTTTTCTTCTTCTTAGCAAATATCTTATCCTTGATACCCAAAGCCCGTTTTGATTGCAAAAACAATAAAAATAGTAATCACACAATTAAGAACTTACTTTTTGTTCGTCTTAGCAAGCATATATCTTATCCTTGATACCCCAAAGCCTGTTTTGAACGAAAAGAACAAAAAAACAAAATAGTAACTACACAAAAAGAACCTACGTTTTTGATTGCAATAAACTAAATAAATAATATGATAAATTCACACAATTAAGAACTTACTTTTTGTTCGTCTTAGCAAGCATATATCTTATCCTTGATAAACCACACAATTAAGAACTTACGTTCGTCTTAGTTTACCCCAAAGCCTGTTTTGAACGAAAAGAACAAAAAAACAAAATAGTAAACACAAATAAGAACCTACGATTTATTCTTCTTAGCAAAATAGTAGTTACGCAAAAAAATAAACCTAAAGTGATAATAACTGATGAATCCTAAACCTAATATTTTTTGTTTGTAGCCTATGGTAGTTAGTCATCTCTAAAAACCTAAATAAAAAACACAACATTAGTACAATATTTATGGTACCGTATAAAATAATTCAAAACCTAACTACTCAAAAACCTAAACCAAACTAAAACCTAAACAAACAAAGATGCGGTAGTTTTCTATTGTGGAAGACTATATTTTATTTATAATTTATAAAAATAATTAAATAATAATTTAAGGAACATGGTAAATGACAGTTTTGTCTATTGCAGAGTCTTTTAATGAAGGGCAAAAAGTTCAAATCACATTATAAGGTCCTTCACACTTTTAATATAATATAGATATAGATAGATATAGATAGATATAGATACTAGTCTTAATGTATGTGCGTTGCACATGTTAATAAATTAAAAAAATTATATAAAATAAATAAATTATGTGAAAATAACAATTAACATTAATATAATTTTTTCTTTAAAAATATTCCAGATATTTAAAAATTATGTTATTTATATAAACGTGCATACTACTACAAAATGTAGGGTAAAAAATATGATATGATATATATATATATATATATATATATATATATATATATATATATATATATATATATATAGGCCGTCGACTTTTTTTTTTGGAACTTTAGGGATTTTGCGGGAACTTTTAAGAGTATAAATATTATTAATATTTTAATATATATTAGTGCTTATGTGTAATTATAATTTATTTGAGAAAAATGGTGAAAAGACAACTTTGTCTAAAGCAAACCCTTTTAATGAAGGGTAAAAAGTTCAAATCACATTATAAGGTGCTTCACACTTTTAATATAGTATAGATACTAGTTTAGTGTACGTGCGTTGCACGTGTGCATCACGTTATGCCGCCAATCAATAATAAATATAAAAAAGAAGAATAAATTATTGAAAATCAACAATTATTCGACAACTATAGCAATTTTCTAATTTTTTTTCAAAAAGATATATATTAGCTTACCAAAAAACTAACAAATTTGTAGTATTAAGTACTAACGTTCGATTAATTAACTTTTTTAAGCATTTAGTTAAGGTAATATTTTAATTGATTTTAAAGTCCTAAATTTAAGGTATATAATTCAAACAAGGAAAGGTTTAATGACTAAATTTAAATGAATTTTAACTATTAAAAATATTAGAAAAATAGTAAAAAGACGATTTTGTCTAAAGCGGAGACTTTTAATGAAGGGCAAAAAGTTCAAATCACATTATAATGTCCTTCACACTTTTAATATAGTATAGAGATATAGATTATTACAACACACAAAAATAATTACAATAGTATCCTTTGAAGTTTCTGATTCATATATTTAATTCAAGAAAAATCACAAATAGCTGGTGTAACACCTTGTATCTTCGGGTTATGGTTGAATTATTCTACGCATGGGATTAAACCTCAAACCTGATGAATTTGATTGTACCTAGGTGAAAAGGTTAGGTCTTAAATGGGGCAAGTGTGTTGAGTAATCAATTAAGGTTCAAAGGAAACAAAGTTGAGTTAAAAATTTCCCTATTATGAAGTTTTTAGTATATGTTTGTGGAAGGTCCAACTTCAAACGAGCATATCTATTAGAATATGGAGAGTTACATAATCTATAATATACTCAATTAAAATATTCGAGTCTAGTTTTCAACACATTAATCCGTTTGTCAATCTGATATATATATGCAACAAATTATGCTTATTTTACTGCACACTGCACACTCTGTGCAATCAGCTCCACGACAATTTTCTATAATTAAGTTCTTTTAAAAATCTATTGTGAGGTTCCCATATCAACGGTCAATGGATATGGGAATTTCCACAACGTAAAGCTAAAATTGGAGAGGGTAAAAATATTTTTTCAAATAGTTGTGCTGAAGGAATCACTTTTACAAAGATATACAAAAAAATATTTTTCACTCAACTTTCTATTACAGCACTAAAGTTACTACAACAACAATATACTCAGCAAAATCTTATACGTGGGATTTGGGTAGGGTAGAGTGTACGCAGACCATACCACTATCTCGTAAAAGTAGAGAAACTATTTCTGAAAGATCCTCGTCTCAAGTGCAACAAATCCAAGTAGAAAAAAACATAGCAACCAACAAAGAAAATAGTGCAAAGCCTACAAAAGGGACAAGAACACCAACAAAATAGTATGATAATCAAACACAATAAGCAACAAATGACGATAGATAGCAAAATTAAAAACTACTATAATACGACTAGTCCACGACGACTAGCAACAAGCCTAAACCCTCAAAAAGCATGAAAATCCTCTACTAACCACTAACCCTATACCCTAATACGCGTCCACTACACCTTTCTATCTAAGGTCATGTTCTTGAGAACCTGCAGTTGTGTCATGTCCTGTCTAATCACCTCTCTCCAATGCATCTTCGGCCTACCTCTACCTCACCTCGTACCCACTATATCCAACCTTTTGCACCTCCTTACTGGGGTATCTGCGCATCTCCTCTTCACATGCCCAAACTATCTCAGTTTTGCTTCCCTCATCTTATTCACCACGGAGGCCACTCCTACCTTGTCCCAGATATCCTCATTCCTAATCTTATCTCTTCTAGAATGCCCACACATACATCTCAGCATCCTCATTTCTGCAACTTGCATCTTCTGAACATGAAAGTTCTTGATTGGCCAGCACTCCGCCCCATACACCAAAGTTGGTCTAACCACCACTCTATAGAATTACCTTTAAGTTTAGGTGGTACCTTCTTATCACACAAGACTCCGGAGGTAAGCCTCCATATCTTTCACGCAACACTAATATGATGTGTGGCATTATCAGCAATGTGTCCACTCCCTTGGATTACAGACTCAAAATACTTAAGACTATCTCTCTTGGGAATGACCTGTGTGTCAATCTTCACTTTCACGCCTACCTCATGCACTACATCACTAAATTTGCACTCCAGATATTTTGCTTTGGTCCTGCTCAGTTTGAACCCTTTAGACTCCAGAGTATGTCTCCACACCTCCAATGTACATTAACTCCATTGCGAGTCTCATGAATCAGTACTATGTCATCTGCAAATAGCATACACCATGACACCTCATCTTAAATACACCGCATTAATTCATCCATCACCAAGACAAATATAAACGAGCTAAGAACTGATCTCTGGTGCAACCCCATCGCAACTGAAAAATACTCCGAGTCTCCTCCCACCGTTCTAACCCGAGTCTTGACTCCAAAATACTTGTCCTTTATTGACTTAATGTAAGCCACAGGTACACCTTTAGCCTCCAGACATCTCCAAAGGACTTTTTTTGACTTTGTTGTAGATCTTTTCAAGGTCAATGAACACCATATGTAAGTCCTTCTTTTCCCTGTATTTCTCCACCAATCTCGTCACTAGATTGGATGGCTTCTATAGTCCATCGGCCCGGCATGAATCCGAATTGATTCTCGAAAATGGACATATTTCTCCCCACCCTCATCTCCAAGACCCTTTCTCAAACTTTCATAGTGTGGCTTAGCAACTTGATACCCCTATAATTGTTACAGTTTGGATATCACCCTTATTTTTATACTACGGAACCATTGTACTCCACCTTCATTCTTCGGGCATTTCTATCGCCGTAAAAATAATATTAAACAACTTAGTTAACCACTCCATACCTACCCAATCTATGCTCTTCAAGAATTCCACTAGAATTTCATCAGGTCCGCTCGCTCTTCCCCTGCTTATCCTACTAATAGCAAGCTTAACCTCGTCAACCTTAATAGCACTAAAGTTACTAAACTATTTAATTCCTTGAATGGTCACTCTACCTATGAGAATATCCTACTAAAGTTATTTTTGTGTTTTTTAGAACAACAAAGTCACTCAACTTATGAAAGTAGCGTACCACAGTCACATTTATTTTTTAGGACAACAAAGTCACTCAACTTATAGAAATAACGTATCATAATCACATTTATTTTTTAGGACAATAAAGTCACCCAACTATTATCTTGAGTCGAGAAAACGTATTGTTTGGCGATTTGTGTCTGGAGATTGCATAGCGTCAGTTAGGAAATATCTATGTACTAAGTCTGGGACTTGTTAGCAACTAAGACAGATCGGAGAATCCATAACAAATGCATGGCACCCCGACCCAAGAACAAAAAACGTAGAGATTAAAAAGACAGGGATTATTCAAAATCACACACCACTTCAGTTAATGTTTTTTTATGTCTTAAACAAATCACAGGGTTTACTAGAGGCGTTCTAAAGTACCTCTTTAGTTTCTTGACATGTTTCACTTCTTGAGAGTTAATTTGACTAACTTTCAAAGTTTAATTAAATTTGATTAATTATTCAATTTCATAAAATTAAAATTTAGATATTTAAGACTATATAGAAAGTACTATAAATTATAATTTTTCTCATATCAATATAATTAAAACAATACATCTTAAAATGTTGGTCAAAATTCGTATATTTGACCTTCAAAAAAAAAGAAACTGTGACAAGTATTTTGGAACGGAGAAAGTACTAATTAATCTTGAGATTAGCTATTTCGATATTATTATCTCACATTGAATATGAAATAAAAATAATATAAAAAATATTATACTATAACTAATCTCAGAATTTCTTATACCAGAAATAAAAATTCATCCAATTAAATAATTCTACATTTTATTCCAAGATAATTATCCTTACCACAATTTCCATGAACCTACCAACTAGAGATTAAATAATTATTCAAAATTGCACTGCTATATTGATTAATATATTTATTTCTAGCTCACATTTGTTTCATGATTGATAAATTATTTGTTTTATAGCTCACAAGGTTTAAAAGGTTGACCTGCTGTGCAGTGGTGTTCTAAAGTCCTAATCAATCATATGTTAATTTTAAACAAATGAGAGAAGGTGTTCTAAAGTCTTGTATACATACAACTCTTCACTTTGAGAAACATATCCATCAAAATATTACTTACTAAAATGGAGATCCATTCTTCTCCTTATTTCAACTTAATTCCTTTGTTTCTCTTCTTTTCTTTTCTTTATTATATCCTACTGAAGAAACGGAACACAAAATTACCTCCAGGTCCATGGAGGCTTCCCCTTATTGGAAGTCTCCATCACTTGAAGGGAAAACTCCCACATCATAATCTTCGAGATTTAGCTCGAAAACATGGACCTCTCATGTACTTACAACTTGGAGAAATTCCTCTCGTTGTAATATCATCCCCTCGTATAGCAAAAGCTGTACTAAAAACTCATGACCTCGCTTTTGCAACTAGGCCTCGCTTCATGTCCTCTGACATTGTCTTTTACAAATGCAGGGACATATCTTGTGCCCCATATGGCGATTACTGGAGGCAAATGCGTAAAGTATTGACACAAGAACTCCTCAGTAACAAGATGCTCAAGTCATATAGCACCATCCGAAAAGATGAGCTGTCCAACCTCCTCTCATCCATTCGTTTGGCAACAGGTTCACCAGTGAACATAACAGAAAAGCTTCTCTGGTTTACCAGCTGCATGACTTGTAGATTAGCTTTTGGAAAAATATGCAACGATCGAGATGAGTTGATTATGCTAATAAGGGAGATATTAGCATTAGCAAGTGGATTTGGTGTGGGTGATTTGTTCCCTTCCTGGAAATTACTTCACAATATGAGTAACATGAAAGCTAGATTGACAAATGTACACCATAAGTATGATCTAATCATGGAGAACATCATCAATGAGCACAAAGAGAATCATGCAGCTGGGATAAAGGGAAATAACGAGTTTGGTGGCGAAGATATGATTGATGTTTTATTGCGGGTTAAGGAGAATAATGAGCTTCAATTTCCCATTGAAAATGACAACATGAAAGCAGTAATTCTGGTAAGTTTTATGTAACAATCATACACACTGACAGTGTAAAGTACTTTTGATTCAACTTGTTGCAAGTTAATCACTTCTTTTTTATTGAAAATGTTCATGTCTACGTTTGTTGCAGGACATGTTTATTGCTGGAACAGAAACTTCATATACTGCAATTATATGGGCATTATCAGAGTTGATGAAGCACCCAACCGTTATGGCCAAGGCACAAGCTGAAGTGAGACAAGTCTTCAAAGAAAATGAATATTTTGACGAAAATGATCTCGACAAGTTGCCATACTTAAAATCTGTGATTAAAGAAACACTTAGGATGCACCCTCCAGTTCCTTTGTTAGGAGCTAGGGAGTGCAGGGAGCAAACTGAGATCGATGGATATACTATACCTCTTAAAGCCAGAGTAATGATCAATGCATGGGCGATTGGAAGAGATCCTGAAAGTTGGGAAGATCCTGAAAGTTTCAAACCGGAGAGATTTGAAAATATTTCAGTTGATTTGACAGGAAATCACTATCAATTCATTCCTTTTGGTTCTGGAAGAAGAATGTGTCCAGGAATGTCGTTTGGTTTAGTTAACACTGGGCATCCTTTAGCCCAATTTCTCTACCAATTCGATTGGAAACTCCCCGATAAGGTTAATGCAAATGATTTTCGTACTACTGAAACAAGTAGAGTTTTTGCAGCAAGCAAAGATGACCTATACTTGATTCCCACAAATCATAGGAAGCAAGAATAAGGTTTAATGGAGTTCTTGGAAGAATAAAAGTAGAAACTCAGCATGGTCTACATTATTATTTCTATTTTCCTTAGTATGTATGTGTTCATTTTCTTGTTTAAAGTGTACCCTGAATGATAAAGGGCTATGTAAGTGAGACCTCTACTTGGTCGCAACACAATTCATTATTATATTTTATTATTGTTTATCATGTTTCATGATTTTTTTAGTGAAATTTTAGTTAGAGGGGGATTACGTATCCTTACCTCAATTACAATGCATAGAGAGATTGTAATCTCATATAGAGACTATATATACATCTAAAGTATATGTGAAAGTATCTAGTAAGATTACAATTCTTCTTTTAACATCCTAAGTGGAACTTCATCTTATAATGCAAAAGTTGTTCTTCCTCTGTTTATGCCTTAAAGAGGCCATTTGAATCTGGTCCAAATGATAAGGTCCAATTGTTGTAGAAGGCAAATCAGAAGTAGAGAGGGTTATCAAATCTCCATTGGTAATACTCCATTTAGCAAGTGCATCCGCGACTTGATTAGCTTCACAATAGCAATGTTGAACCATACAATCACTTATTAGTTTGAGAAACACACCTCAATGTTGACTGCACCAAGTGTTTGTGTACAAACACATTTAGGCATGTCTGGCTATTAAATATTCTGATGATGTGACATATTTTTATTTATTTTTAGCTTACACATCAGTTTTTCAAAATTTTCAATTGATTATACCCTAAGCTCTCCCATTCTTCTTCATAATTTCTCAACACGGTGAATATTTAATTTTTAACCTAATACTAATGATTTATTTAATTTTTATCACGGTAGAAAAAATAAATCCACCTCAATGTTCATTTTCTTGTTTAAAGTGTACCCTGAATGATAAAGGGCTATGTAAGTGAGACCTGTACTTGGTTGCAAGACAATTCAATTATTTCATTTGTTGACACCCAATTTTGACCTCTGTATACCTCTCACGGGCTGTTATTTTACTAGTTATTCTTATTTGTTAAGTTTAATTTTTCCTCGCGTAATGCTTTTATTTACTAAATAAATCATGTATTTTATCGTCGTCTTGACACTTTTTAAATTTATATATAATTTATAAATATATAATTTATTTCTTATTATTACTATTCCATCGTAAATTTCGTATAATATTACATGTAATTGATTTTACGTACAATATATATATACGTAATTTATTTATAATTTTAAATAATATATGTAAATTGTTATGTACGTAGTATATTTATTTATTAATCTCGTTAATTATGTTATTAATTAAATGGCAGCTCAATTTGTAATTCTCTTACCAATTTATTTAAATTCTAGCCCTTTTGAGTCAATTTCTTTCAATTCTAGCCTAAATTTGAACTAATTTGGCCAATTTTTAAATCTCAAATCTAATTCCGTGACCTATCAACCGACCCGGATCCGACTCTTATTATTCTATTGCTGTTAACCGACTTTACAGAGACTACTACTCATATTTTTAACTTCTCTTCTTGGTTGATAAGGGCTACTTATTGCTAATTGTGAAGGCTTTGAATATTTCCTGTTATTTGCGGATAATTGGTTAGTGTTTTATCAATGCAGATTTCAATTCATATGCATGTTTACTTTTAGTTCGGAATATGTATCCATCTGTGTTTAGCCATGACTGTTCTGTGATTTATTTATAAAAGCATGGCTATAGGATGCCAATTTAGAACTTATATTTTTGTTTGCATTAAACCACTGTTAGCATGAACTTGTTAGTTGGCTTATGTTGTTCGATTGGTTGGTTTATGTGATTACCGTTGCTTCTGGCTTGGTTTTGTTTTCGTTGTATTTTGTGGAATACGGAGGTCCTAATGTATTCCCATGCCTCGACATAAGCACTGCCTAGAATCCTTGAGATTCTCAGGAACTCTGACATGTCGAGGGTAGTTTCATGGGTCATACTAGGATCTTCCGAGTCCTATGCTATATTTAACAGGTTTCTATTAGAAGATGGTTACACAGTGAAGAGTTGCCCGAGATTTGGGAGTCTCCAAAGCTTAGATCTGTCTTATTTTATTTTCTCATTCATTCATTGGTCTGTAATAATTATTGTATAAACTTCGATAATAAATGAAATACTTTAGGGGACTGCTATGGGGGAGGGGCAAACGACCTGCTAATTGTCTTATTTAAATTGAAACGTAGAAAACATGCTTATAGGATTTAAATCAATCTTTAACGTTCAAATTAATTAGTCACCATGCCTATATGACTAAAGTCGTATAGCATGTTGAGTATAATAATATATGCCTAGAAATCATGTCTATAGGATCGTAAACTGGTTTAGCATGTTTTATTCTTTTCTATTCGTCGATTTCTTTTTGCAAATCTCAGATAATAATTTCAGCATGTATAAAACGGATTAAATATTTAAAGATCATGCTTTTAGTGCTTGTAATCTATTCATAATATTGAGATACCATGAACAAAGGTAAATCTGTTTTAACCTTTAAATTATTAGTTATCTTTCTTCTAAGTCTAAATCATGCTGGTAGAATTTGTTAGAAACCATGTCTATAGTATTAAAACCAGTTTCAGCAGGTTTAAATCTGTTAAATTTAATTAAGCATATTAAAGCCAGTTTCAGCATGTTTAAATCTGTCAAATTTAACTCAGCATATTAAAATCAGTTCCAGCATGTTTAAAATCAGTAAATTCAGGCCCGCAGACAAACCAGTTTCAGCATGTTTAAAATTAGCAAAATTTAGGTATGCATGTTAAAACCACTAGATATTATGCTTATAGGACTTAATTAATTCCTGTTTGTCTTGATCATGTCATTGTTTTGATAAAATGTCAATTCTCCAAATGTTCAATCCTAGATATCATGCTGCACAAAGTGTTAATTGTACGGATGGTGAGGCTTATGTGAGATCATTTATGTGCTACATGTTTTCCAGTCCATGTATGCCCCCCCCCCTCGTGTCTAATTAGGAAACCTAAGATTTTATTTGTCTAGATCCATATCCAAGTTAGTAAGTCCAATGCCTCTTGGACATTAAGTTGGGACGGGTAGGCATACTAAGGTACGTTAGACTTTTTATTTCTTTAGTACGCGCTTTAGGCTAATAATAATCTTAATAACCAACTTAGGCGGGTAGATAGACGGACATGATGGAAATTGACCCGAGCAGAATACGACAATGTCTTCGGAATTGTCTTCGATAAATAAGCCGGGCGCTGATCCGAATAGGTTAAAATTAACCTAAGTTTGTTTCTTTCCATTTGTTTGGGGTAGTTAACTAAGTTACTTAGTGATTAAGTTATCTTCTTTATATCATTTGTGTCAATTCTTTTCTCTTGCTTATCTCTCTTCTTATTTACTCGTTCATGTATGTTAATTGTAATTTGCGCCTATTTCTTTTTCACTTAGATTTATTAATAATTTAATTAGCCTAGCTTATCTGTTTCTTTTAAAAATAAGATTTTTACTTGAATTTATTAACCGATCTTTGTTTATCACATACTCCCAACATAAATAACGAATCCGGCAGGGACCCACATTTGTGGACCTCGAAAGGTGCTTAACACCTTCCTTTCGAAGTAACTTGAACCCTTACCCGATTCTCTGGTTACGTAGACTTAAAATTTAATTTAATTGTAATTAGTTAGAACGGTGCCTTAGCGCGCCTTAAATTCGTTAGGTGGCGACTCTTCACTCTCTTTCCTAAAAGAGAGTTGTCACGTCGAAACCCGCTTTTTTCGAGAAAAATGGGGAATGGCGACTCTGCTGGGGATACTTAGGTTCTAACCAATATGGATTTTATGTTATGTGGGAATTTGTGTTACCTTATTTTATTTTAAAAAAATGTTTTCTCTTCCTAATTAATTTCGTTATTTTTATTTTTCATGTTTAGCTTGCTCTTTTGTCAAATTACTTGTGATTCTTTATTAATTTGTTTACTTGCTTTTTTCTTTACTGCTTTCATTAACTGTTCAATATGTTACTTTCCTTTTTTATATGCTACATGTTATCGCTTTTCATAACTGGCATTCCGTTCATACTTCCCCCACTTGGGAACTTCACACTTTCACACACCATACACGTGAGTTGTGCATTTGCACTTCTCCAAAATTCTTTCAAACACCCATTTTAAAGAGTTGGCATAGACGTGGGGTGGGCGGATAGTTTTGCTACCGTGTGACCACGTGCCTCCTCGCATAGGAAAACCTTGAGTCTGTGTCCATCCAAATCTTGAAAACCTAAGATAGTGTTGTACCCACCCCTTATACTTAAGTCATGCATGTATTAACTATAAATGCGTGTTCGTGACACAAAAATGATGCATATATTTATTTGCTATGTGTTAATCTTTTACGTTTACGTTATTATTTTACCTATTCGATTATTTAATTCGTGTCCTAGCTATCCCTTACTCTTAGAATTTCAAGCTCTAGGCGATGTTAAAATTTATTTATTTGCACTTAATGCAAGTAATTTTATAGAACCGTACCTTTTTCCTTTAGGCCCAAATCATACAATCTTAGGGCCTAGTCAAATCCTCCTTTATTCTAACGTTATGATTTGAGCTTGTCCTCTAGAAATCTTCTTTTGACAAACAAATCATCTCTTGATTTGATCTATTCCTTGATAGGATATCCTAGACACCTTTCTAACCTCTTAGGGTAATTTGTTACCTTTAGAATATCCTTGACTCATCGCGTTCTACATGGACATATTATTTTCTCTGTCAAGATCCTATTTATTTGGGTCCATATTTCATCGTAAGTTTGACTTTCAATCGTCAATATTCGATGTTTGTGTCATCTTTCAACTCTCGCAACTTTTGAGTTGTATAGATCCCTCATAACCTTAATTCAATTCTGAATAAATCGTAATCTGTTACTCGGATAAATAAGGCATTCCACTCTATGACTCCATAATATTGTTCTTCATAAGATATTTTCTTTCATGCATTCCTCCTTTGTTAATCATGAATCTACTTCTCCTAAGGTTGACTAAAGTTGAACGTTAGATGAAAAGAATAATGTGGAGAGAGCTCTAGTGTTCAACAATTATCGACCTTGTTCATCCAACGACTCCCTTGTCTCTTAAGATTGCATCCTAGTATCGTGCCGAACCTTCGAAATCATAAGTTTTGTTACTATCATAAATTTCGTGCAAAGCTCAAATTTCTGCGTTTAGATCACTCTTTAAATTTTAATTCTCGTCCATTTTGGGCGTTATTTATTTTTAGTATCATTATCATTATTATTATTCAATGTTTCAAGCTTATTTGTGCTACATGATAATTTTATTTGTGTTTAATTTATTTTTTGCTCGAAGGTTGTCTAACGTTTGAACATCGATTCAACTAAGAATCCGCAATATGACAAATATGCTCAGTATTCGAAAGAAAGCTAGTCTTCTTCCTGCTAGCTCCAGGCAAAATACTTTTTGGACTATATCTCCTCTCTCCGTCCCTACTCATACACTCCCTGAACAAATATCTTCAGCCCACATTGATCGTGGTACTTTACCGAGCATGATTATATCTGGCAAAAATGAGAACAACAAGCTAGGTGCATTGCAAAAAAAGATTCATGATTTAGAGGAAAGGGTGGATGAAAAATTACGCTCTGAAAATGTTTATGACCTGAGGTATAAGAAATTATGTCTACATCCAGGAATTGAATTGCCGCTAGGGTACAATGTTCCAAGATTCAACGTGTTTGATGGGCATGGACATCCAATCACACATCTTAAGGATTATTGCAGCAGATTGGTTGGAACAGGACATAACGAGGCTCTTCTTATGAGGTTATTTATTCAGAGTTTATCGGGAATAGCACTCACATGGTATGTCAAACAAGACTTTGACAAATGGTATTCGTGGGAAGATATGGCTCGAGACTTTGTAGAACAATATCAGTTCAACATTAAGGCCGATGCAACTATGCTAAATTTGATCGCGATGGACATTCCAATCACACATCTTAAGGATTATTGCAGCAGATTGGTTGGAACAGGACATAACGAGGCTCTTCTTATGAGGTCAGATATCGGGAATAGCACTCACATGGTATGTCAAACAAGACTTTGACAAATGGTATTCATGGCTCGAGAAGAGGGCCGATGCAACTATGTGATCGGATAATTGAATTCTAACACGATGGAGATTAGACTTCAGTACCGTACCTTCATAAGATCACTCTATTACGAATCACTTCGCAAGTATTCAAAGCTTTGATAATCTGATTCGAATTGGGAAAGAATTAGAATATGGCATTCAGACGGGGAGAATCAATGATGTTTCTACAATACAAGCCGCCTTTCAAACATCGAAGAGCTCACAGGATGAAAAAGGAAATAAGATATTGACCCCTATACCTCAAACACAATATCATCAAAATTCTGAACAAGTCCATGCCATTTTTTATGAGCGTCCCCAGTCGTATAACCCACAAAGTTCTCCAGAGGTGTATCAGGCACCCGATTCTTCTCCACAAAAAGGGAGAAAACCTCGTACCTTTACTCCTTTAACGGAAACTTTGTCGAGTATATTTCAAAGATTGTGGGCTCAAGGAGTGTTGAAACCAATAAGAGGATGGATTCCTAGGTACTCATCTCCGTGTTTTGATCCATTCAAAAGTTGTGTTTATCATTCAAATGTTCAAGGTCATGATATCGAGGAATGTTCAGCATTGAGGCACAAAATTCAGACTCTGATTGAGAAGGGCAAAATAAAAGTGCAAAGATCACCAAACAGTAATCCTGTCATGATAAATGTAGTCATTGTTCAAGGTGATCCAACAAAAATATTTCCAAGACATTTAACAAGGAAGCGCAGGCTACATCAAAGGAATTGACGAGAACAAGACTCTCATATGCAAAGTGTTATTATCCTCTATTTGTCCGTCTTATGATCAATAAACTTCTTCTTCTTTTATTCACTCTCTTTTGTATTCCTGAACTACATTTGACCTGATTTCCATTTGGATATGTAGGCAGCTCATTATTGGGTTCGGTCTTAATCTAATAAAAAATTCTTCTCCTTTCACTTTCAAATCGAATTGGCCCTGACCAAGCTATCCACTCATTGAGCCTAAATTCTTTTAATCTGTTAAGCGGTCAATAATATCATAATGCAGATTCAAAATAAGGATCGTGATGGTCAAGCGCAAGGCAACCATATCTTTTGTGCTAATATTCTTTTTTGAGTGAAGCAGGAATACATGACTCTTTACATGAAAATATTGTCTGAGTTTTGAGAAACCTTAAAAATTCTACAAGGAGGTAATTTTTCGATATGGAAAGACCTGCATAAAGTATTTTATTTTAAACTGGGGCAGAAATTTTTGAGAAGTCCTCAAAAATTTTACCAAAATACATGGCGAGCTCGAATTCACAGAATCAAAACAATGCAAAGAGACAAAGACAAGTTAAGGTACGTGTCAATCTCACCTTTTAAAACATACAGCTTTTCTTTGAATGCAGGAATAACAAGTGTAAATCACAAAATTATTTTCGCAATCAAGAAAAATTGTCACCAAGAGATGCTCTGCTTCCTCTCGCATCTGATGCAAAGGCTAAGATATTCTATCCTTATACTTCCGAATTATGCTACTTTTGGCCACTAAATACTTGATTTGATCCACTAGCATTTAGTTAAGCTACTTTTGATCCATAGAATATGGAAATCAGATTATTATTGCTACTAAATAATTAAATTGTGAGCTACTAATATGTAGGCTCGTTCACCTTACAAAGGACACCAAAGGTTGGTCCGCCTTACAAATGGGACACCAAAGGTTGGTCCGCCTTACAAATGGGACACCTTAGGCTTTCCGCCTTACAAATGAACATTCAAGATCGTTTGCCTTACAAATGGGACACCTTAGGCTTGTCCGCCTTACAAATGAACATTCAGGATCGTTCGCCTTACAAAGGAACACTTCAGGCTTGTTCGCCTTACAAATGAAGGTTCAGGCTCATTCGCCTTACAAAGAAACATTTTAGGCTCGCTCACCTTACAAATGAACATTCAGGCTCGTTCGCCTTACAAACGTACACTTAGGCTCGTTCGCCTTACAATAAGACATTTTCTTTTGGCCCTACAAAATATATAATTTTTTTTTTTTATAAAATCCTTACGTACTAACATCCACAGGTTTAACAATTGATGATTTCTCTTTAAAGGTTTAAACTGGGGCAGAATTTTTGAGGTTCCTCAAAAATACTGCAACAACATAAATTGATAAGCTTTCTCGCCTGCTTTCTTCATTATTATTATTTATTACTATTTTGCGCCACATTAGTCAATACTTCTCTATATTAATGAGCTAACAATTTTAACTAGTTGTGTTAGAAGCTGCAGGCAAGACAAGAAACGGCTAAGAGCAATTCTTTAAAGCATAATTCTTTATTCGTAAATCATATTTACATTCCATTTTGTTCATACTCTAACCTTGTCAACTCGTGCCAACTACGTCTTCGTCAAGAAGTTCAGTTGTATATCTTCTCTAGAAGCCTCGTTCTTTTCTAAATCTAGAACTACACATGGCCTGATTCTCGTAAAAACAGGGATATGTAGGCGACTTGAAAAACCGAAGTCTCGGCCGCAACTCTTTTATAATCCCCCCTTGTTTCTCCGATTTCGAAGAACTACGCCTCCGATCGGACAAAATTGGCTACTAAGTCAACGTTCCTTGCCCGATAATTCATCCTTCATTCCCGAGCAAGGAAGGGGCAGCTGTTGACACCTAATTTTGACCTCTGTATACCTCTCACGGGCTGTTATTTTACTAGTTATTATTATTTTTTAAGCTTAATTTTTCCTCGCGTATTGCTTTTATTTACTAAATAAATCATGTATTTTATCGTCGTCTTGACACTTTTTAAATTTATATATAATTTATAAATATATAATTTATTTCTTATTATTACTATTCCATCGTAAATTTCGTATAATATTACATGTAATTGATTTTACGTACAATATATATATACGTAATTTATTTATAATTTTAAATAATATATGTAAATTGTTATGTACGTAGTATATTTATTTATTAATCTCGTTAATTATGTTATTAATTAAATGGCAGCTCAATTTGTAATTCTCTTACCAATTTATTTAAATTCTAGCCCTTTTGAGTCAATTTCTTTCAATTCTAGCCTAAATTTGAACTAATTTGGCCCATTTTTAAATCTCAAATCTAATTCCGTGACCCATTAACCGACCCGGATCCGACTCGCAATGAGATCAAATCTCAGCCATTGATCTAATGTGATCAACGGTCGAGATTAAATCTCACCCCTCTTTCCTTTCTTAATCACCCATACCCCCTAAAACCTAATTCATTTTCCCCATCCACCAGCCGCCACTCACCCCAAATCCCCTCTTTCCCATCGTTGACCAGTGGCGGTCGCCGCTACTCCGCCAGCCACCGAGCCTCCGACGAACCCAGCCACCACCTCACCTTTATCTCCTTCTTCTCCCTCCACCGACGAGCGGTGGCTCATTATCGCCGTCTCGTTCTCCAGCAAAACCCCCATATCACCGCCACTCTCCGCTCTTCTATGACACACCCCCGGTGAAACCCGACGTAGGAATCCCACAGTCCACAGCCACCATCTCCACCCGCTCCACCATGCAACTCTCTCCCTCTCCTCATCTTCAACCGGCGACTCGAACCCGCCGCCGCTCTCCAATGAAACCCAACAGCTCACCGCTAGCAACACAACCCCCCCCCTTTATCTTCTCTCTCTTCTCATTACCCGACACCCCCTCCTTTCTCCACCATCACACGCCGCTGCTCTACCGCCACTCTGATTATCGTCGGCCGTAAATTTTGGGGAGATTCTGGTGAAGAGAAGCCTGTATAGGGCAGTAATGATTCGGCATTTTTGATTTAGGATGAATTCCTGCCCTGGTATGATTCCATTTCTGCTCGTCTCAATATCGTTTGATTAATCAGTAATATTATTAGAGTCGTCAAGCATGATTATTGATTTAGGTGTAAAACGTGTTCCTCTATGTTTGAATGTTGCCATATGTGGGAATTCTTATCAATTGTGTTAGTTCCAGACGCATTATGTCCGATTTGATTATCAAGGCCGTGTTTACTTATGTTGTTCTGCCAATTTGATCGTTCCCTTTGTACCACAACTCAGTGAATTTAAAACTCTATGGTCTACTTGTCCCTTTTCCTATAACAACTTTTCATAGGTTAAATCATAGCCACTACAGATTTTGGTTGAGCATAATCATATGAATACATTGGTACTTATTTAGCTATGTTAAAACTTTGAATATGCTCATGTGGTGATCTGTTTGATTTACTCCTTTTCCTATCAACTTGAGGTCGTCACTTTTTACAATATATGACTTTGGGTACTGGTCTATTTTAGTAAACTTTGATTGCTCTAAATGGTCATTTTCCTTCTCTGGTTGAAATTCGAATTGTGACAGCCTGCAGGTCTGTTATTTTTGGTAAGCTATGCCTGATTTTATGCCAAATTGGTAATTCATATTTCTTCCCATTGTGACAACTCTAGTATTTGAATATTTTGGTAAACTTTGATTCTTCTTCCTTAATTGATCAAGACAGTTGTAGTATTTGTCTATCTATGGTAACTTTACCTTATTCCTTCCCCTTTATTGGTTGAAATAGCTTGAGTACTTACCTATTTTGGTAAAATTTGATAGTCTAAAATGGTTGTTTCCTTTCTTGTTTTGAATTTAATTGTGACTGCCTCCCCATGTGTCAATTATAGGAGCTTAATATCTTTACTTGGAAGTATGGGTTAGCCTTGCATAAATATGGTAACTTTGAATATGCTATAGTCTTGCGATTTGGCTGATTTGTGGTTATTTCCTTTCTAATTACTACTCTTTGTTGACTAGGATTTTGAGGCTATATAAGTAGCTCTTCTCCTCCCTATAGAAAAAGGGGACACACACTGGAAGTCCCTCTTACTTCCTCACAGCACTCATACTATTACTCACACAGTTCTACCATTATTTTCTCTTTGATTACTAACTTGAAAAGCTCTCATTTGTGCTGTTCGAAGTGCTGGCTCTCTGGAATCTCTTATTATTCTATTGTTGTTAACCGACTTTACAAAGACTACTACTCATATTTTTAACTTCTCTTCTTGGTTGATAAGGGCTACTTATTGGTAATTGTGAAGGCTTTGAATATTTCCTGTTATTTGCGGATAATTGGTTAGTGTTTTATCAATGCAGATTTCAATTCATATGCATGTTTACCTTTAGTTCGGAATATGTATCCATCTGTGTTTAGCCATGACTGTTCTGTGATTTGCTTATAAAAGCATGGCTATAGGATGTCAATTTAGAACTTATATTTTTGTTTGCATTAAACCACTGTTAGCATGAACTTGTTAGTTGGTTTATGTTGTTCGATTGGTTGGTTTATGTGATTACCGTTGCTTCTGGCTTGGTTTTGTTTTCGTTGTATTTTGTGGAAGACGGAGGTCCTAATGTATTCCCATGCCTCGACATAAGCACTGCCTAGAATCCTTGAGATTCTCAGGAACTCTGACATGTCGAGGGTAGTTTCATGGGTCATACTAGGATCTTCCGAGTCCTATGCTATATTTAACAGGTTTCTATTAGAAGATGGTTACACAGTGAAGAGTTGCCCGAGATTTGGGAGTCTCCAAAGCTTAGATCTGTCTTATTTTATTTTCTCATTCATTCATTGGTCTGTAATAATTATTGTATAAACTTCGATAATAAATGAAATACTTTAGGGGACTGCTATGGGGGAGGGGCAAACGACCTGCTAATTGTCTTATTTAAATTGAAACGTAGAAAACATGCTTATAGGATTTAAATCAATCTTTAACGTTCAAATTAATTAGTCACCATGCCTATATGACTAAAGTCGTATAGCATGTTGAGTATAATAATATATGCCTAGAAATCATGTCTATAGGATCGTAAACTGGTTTAGCATGTTTTATTCTTTTCTATTCGTCGATTTCTTTTTGCAAATCTCAGATAATAATTTCAGCATGTATAAAACGGATTAAATATTTAAAGATCATGCTTTTAGTGCTTGTAATCTATTCATAATATTTAGATACCATGAACATAGGTAAATCTGTTTTAACCTTTAAATTATTAGTTATCTTTCTTCTAAGTCTAAATCATGCTGGTAGAATTTGTTAGAAACCATGTCTATAGTATTAAAACCAGTTTCAGCAGGTTTAAATCTGTTAAATTTAATTAAGCATATTTAAGCCAGTTTCAGCATGTTTAAATCTGTCAAATTTAACTCAGCATATTAAAATCAGTTCCAGCATGTTTTAAATCAGTAAATTCAGGCCCGCAGACAAACCAGTTTCAGCATGTTTAAAATTAGCAAAATTTAGGTATGCATGTTAAAACCACTAGATATTATGCTTATAGGACTTAATTAATTCCTGTTTGTCTTGATCATGTCATTGTTTTGATAAAATGTCAATTCTCCAAATGTTCAATCCTAGATATCATGCTGCACAAAGTGTTAATTGTACGGATGGTGAGGCTTATGTGAGATCATTTATGTGCTACATGTTTTTCAGTCCATGTATGCCCCCCCCCCGGTGTCTAATTAGGAAACCTAAGATTTTATTTGTCTAGATCCATATCAAAGTTAGTAAGTCCAATGCCTCTTGGACATTAAGTTGGGACGGGTAGGCATACTAAGGTATGTTAGACTTTTTATTTCTTTAGTACGCGCTTTAGGCTAATAATAATCTTAAAAACCAACTTAGGCGGGTAGATAGACGGACATGATGGAAATTGACCCGAGCAGAATACGACAATGTCTTCGGAATTGTCTTCGATAAATAAGCCGGGCGCTGATCCGAATAGGTTAAAATTAACCTAAGTTTGTTTCTTTCCATTTGTTTGGGGTAGTTAACTAAGTTACTTAGTAATTAAGTTATCTTCTTTCTATCATTTGTGTCAATTCTTTTCTCTTGCTTATCTTGCTTCTTATTTACTCGTTCATGTATGTTAATTGTAATTTGCGCCTATTTCTTTTTCACTTAGATTTATTAATAATTTAATTAGCCTAGCTTATCTGTTTCTTTTAAAAATAAGATTTTTACTTGAATTTATTAACCGATCTTTGTTTATCACATATTCCCCACATAAATAACGAATCCGGCAGGGACCCACATTTGTGGACCTCGAAAGGTGCTTAACACCTTCCTTTCGAAGTAACTTGAACCCTTACCCGATTCTCTGGTTGCGTAGACTTAAAATTTAATTTAATTGTAATTAGTTAGAACGGTGCCCTAACGCGCCTTAAATTCGTTAGGTGGCGACTCTTCACTCTCTTTCCTAAAAGAGAGTTGTCACGTCGAAACCCGCTTTTCTCGAGAAAAATGGGGAATGGCGACTCTGCTGGAGATACTTAGGTTTTAACCATTACGGATTTTATGTTATGTGGGAATTTGTGTTACCTTATTTTATTTTAAAAAAATATTTTCTCTTCCTAATTAATTTCGTTATTTTTATTTTTCATGTTTAGCTTGCTCTTTTGTCAAATTACTTGTGATTCTTTATTAATTTGTTTACTTGCTTTTTTCTTTACTGCTTTATTAACTGTTCAATATGTTACTTTCCTTTTTTATATGCTACATGTTATCGCTTTTCATAATTGGCATTCCGTTCATACTTCCCCCACTTGGGAACTTCACACTTTCACACACCATACACGTGTAGTTGTGCCTTTGCACTTCTCCAAAATTCTTTCAAACACCCATTTTAAAGAGTTAGCATAGACGTGGGGTGGGCGGATAGTTTTGCTACCGTGTGACCACGTGCCTCCTCGCATAGGAAAACCTTGAGTCTGTGTCCATCCAAATCTTGAAAACCTAAGATAGTGTTGTACCCACCCCTTATACTTAAGTCATGCATGTATTAACTATAAATGCGTGTTCGTGACACAAAAATGATGCATATATTTATTTGCTATGTGTTAATCTTTTACGTTTACGTTATTATTTTACCTATTCGATTATTTAATTCGTGTCCTAGCTATCCCTTACTCTTAGAATTTCAAGCTCTAGGCGATGTTAAAATTTATTTATTTGCACTTAATGCAAGTAATTTTATAGAACCGTACCTTTTTCCTTTAGGCCCAAATCATACAATCTTAGGGCCTAGTCAAATCCTCCTTTATTCTAACGTTATGATTTGAGCTTGTCCTCTAGAAATCTTCTTTTGACAAACAAATCATCTCTTGATTTGATCTATTCCTTGATAGGATATCCTAGACACCTTTCTAACCTCTTAGGGTAATTTGTTACCTTTAGAATATCCTTGACTCATCGCGTTCTACATGGACATATTATTTTCTCTGTCAAGATCCTATTTATTTGGGTCCATATTTCATCGTAAGTTTGACTTTCAATCGTCAATATTCGATGTTTGTGTCATCTTTCAACTCTCGCAACTTTTGAGTTGTATAGATCCCTCATAACCTTAATTCAATTCTGAATAAATCGTAATCTGTTACTCGGATAAATAAGGCATTCCACTCTATGACTCCATAATATTGTTCTTCATAAGATATTTTCTTTCATGCATTCCTCCTTTGTTAATCATGAATCTACTTCTCCTAAGGTTGACTAAAGTTGAACGTTAGATGAAAAGAATAATGTGGAGAGAGCTCTAGTGTTCAACAATTATCGACCTTGTTCATCCTACGACTTGAACCCTTACCCGATTCTCTGGTTGCGTAGACTTAAAATTTAATTTAATTGTAATTAGTTAGAACGGTGCCCTAACGCGCCTTAAATTCGTTAGGTGGCGACTCTTTACTCTCTTTCCTAAAAGAGAGTTGTCACGTCGAAACCCGCTTTTCGCGAGAAAAATGGGGCGCGAAAACATTTTACTATTATTCTACCATGTTTTATGATTTTTTTTTTCAATTATTATTGTTAGCCACACATAACATAACATAATTGGTCTAATTTTGACCAATTGCATTCATTTCAAGAGTAAGAATCTAATGGAACTTTCAATAACATGTCTGGCGCTAAGGGAAATGAAGACAACTCAAGGTATCTAAATTATTACAATTGATTACGTCAAGTTTAAAGATGATGCATTGAATTCATTTACAAAAAATCTAATTAGATAGGCAGTTGAAAGATCATCAAGAGAAATAGGACACCAACTACTCAATCTTTTTGTTGATCCCAGGGCTACAGAGTCTATCCATTCATCATTTCCATTAGTAAGGGAAAGCGGACCCGAACTCTCCATCTTTAGCTATGACCAAGGATAATTCATCTATGTGAGTCTGAAATATTAGCAGCTTCAAGGAGAATGACTGTAAATTAATTCTTTACGCATTGATGTATTCATGGCTGAAATGAATACAACAATAAGGATCAAAGGCGGTCAAGAGCAATTATGTGACTTAGCTTATATTGTCTAGATGTATATCAAAGATCAACAGTTCAAGTATATCACATTACCGATGATCAAATGATATATTTTCACTATGAAAAATTCAAAGTGAAACCTACTAATTCAGACACAGTTAATTCTTAATAGTGAATCACACAAATTTTTGCATAGATTTTTGAATATATGTGGCCATTCCCATTGATATGGACAATCATTGATTATTATTTTTTGGTATTGTAATGAGATTAAATTTTTTAAAACACACAGTAAATTTGAGATAAAATTTGACTTTTAAATTAATTTATTTTATTTTTAAATTCGAACACTATCAACTGACGCGAGGTGTCTTCTTGACAATTGCACTTTCATATTGATCAGTAAAATCTCTTTTTAGCTCACATTCTTTTCATGATTGATCAATTATTTATTTTCTTACTCGAGAAATTATTTATCCTAAGATAAGTAAAATCAAATTTACAGACATAATTTAAAGACACACAAATTAAAACAAAGGAGAGTATAATTTATTTAATCATGTATTAGTCCAACTTGGTAGGTTATATATTAATTATTCTCATAAAGTTTTTACATATATTTTAATGGTGGATACTTGACAAATAATTGATTCAGGAAAAAAAAAAAACATTTTCCCTAGTCCTACCAAGCACACCCTTAGTTGATATTTTTATACAAGGGGTGTACAAAATCGAACCGCAAATCGAATCAAACCGTAAATTGAATCAACCCACAAAAAAATTTGACTAGTGGTTTGGTTTGACTTGGTTTAGTATTGAAAAAAAAACCCGATTATAATTAGTTTGGTTTGGTTTTAACTAAAAAAAAAAGTCAAACCGAATCGAACCAACCCGATATTACATGTATACTATTTTTAAAAATATTTTATACATAAAAATATTTATTGTGATGTAATTTATAAATATTTCTTCAACTTTTTCTTAGTTTTTATCTTTCAACATATTATTTCAAGTTTAAACTTAGAATTTTAAATGGTCCAATAAGTCTTTTTACAACCCATAGATATTAGTAACTCAAATAAAGCCCAAATTAATATGAATGTTAACAAAACATTATTCAATCCAACACTAGAAATGATAATCATGTTAGATATTTATTCTTTAATTTATATAAATACATAAACTAATTTATTTTTCTGTTTAATATTTAGTTATATAGTTAATATTTATTAGATTTATTTTAGCATGACTTAATACTTTTAAATTATGATCATTTTTATTATGACTTATTAATATGCAATATTTATTCTATGCGATTTCATTATTTTTTTTGTTGAATATTTTATTGTCATCACTCACTTCATTAATTCCAAATAAAGTTAATATATTTTGTGTTATTTTTAAAAAAAATACCTTAAATAGTTCTATTTTGCTCGGACTAAAGAAATATTTGAAACACAAGTTAATTATATATTTGTATGAAGACTTTATGAAAAAAATCCGAAAAACTCGAGAAAACCGATAAAACCCGAAAAAATTCGAGGTTGAAAACCCGACTTTTATTGGTTTGGTTTGGTTTATAAATTTAAAAATCCGACACTAATAATTTAGTTTGATATTTAAAACGAATCAACCCGGTCCATGTACACCCCTACTTTTATACATCAATTTGGATTCTTCTGTAGCTCACCATTTCAATCAAATACCTCTGTTTCAATTAATGTTTTTATATTAGAATGAAAAACTGATGTGACAATTTTTTATAATTGACTTCTTTTAAAATCTATTGTGAATGGATTTGGTAATTTCCACGATGTAAAGCTAAAATTGTCTATTTTTTCTTTCTATTCATACAAACGTGCTGCTTTATTTCTTTAAATTATTACAACACACAAAAATAATTACAATAGTATCCTTTGAAGTTTCTGATTCATATATTTAATTCAAGAAAAATCACAAATAGCTGGTGTAACACCTTGTATCTTCGGGTTATGGTTGAATTATTCTACGCATGGGATTAAACCTCAAACCTGATGAATTTGATTGTACCTAGGTGAAAAGGTTAGGTCTTAAATGGGGCAAGTGTGTTGAGTAATCAATTAAGGTTCTAATGAAACAAAGTTGAGTTAAAAAAATTCCTATTATGAAGTTTTTTGTATAAGTTTGTGGAAGGTCCAACTTCAAACGAGCATATCTATTAGAATATGGAGCATATCTATTAGAATACGGCCTACCTCTACCTCACCTCGTACCCACTATATCCAACCTTTTGCACCTCCTTACTGGGGTATCTGCGCATCTCCTCTTCACATGCCCAAACTATCTCAGTTTTGCTTCCCTCATCTTATCCACCACGGAGGCCACTCCTACCTTGTCCCAGATATCCTCATTCCTAATCTTATCTCTTCTAGAATGCCCACACATACATCTCAGCATCCTCATTTCTGCAACTTGCATCTTCTGAACATGAAAGTTCTTGATTGGCCAGCACTCCGCCCCATACACCAAAGTTGGTCTAACCACCACTCTATAGAATTACCTTTAAGTTTAGGTGGTACCTTCTTATCACACAAGACTCCGGAGGTAAGCCTCCATATCTTTCACGCAACACTAATATGATGTGTGGCATTATCAGCGATGTGTCCACTCCCTTGGATTACAGACTCAAAATACTTAAGACTATCTCTCTTGGGAATGACCTGTGCGTCAATCTTCACTTTCACGCCTACCTCATGCACTACATCACTAAATTTGCACTCCAGATATTTTGCTTTGGTCCTGCTCAGTTTGAACCCTTTAGACTCCAGAGTATGTCTCCACACCTCCAATGTAGCATTAACTCCATTGCGAGTCTCATCAATCAGTACTATGTCATCTGCAAATAGCATACACCATGACACCTCATCTTAAATACACCGCATTAATTCATCCATCACCAATACAAATATAAACCAGCTAAGAACTGATCTCTGGTGCAACCCCATCGCAACTGAAAAATACTCCGAGTCTCCTCCCACCGTTCTAACCCGAGTCTTGACTCCAAAATACATGTCCTTTGTTGACTTAATATAAGCCACAGGTACACCTTTAGCCTCCAGACATCTCCAAAGGACTTTTTTCGACTTTGTTGTAGATCTTTTCAAGGTCAATGAACACCATATGTAAGTCCTTCTTTTCCCTGTATTTCTCCACCAATCTCGTCACTAGATTGGATGGCTTCTATAGTCCATCAGCCCGACATGAATCCGAATTGATTCTCAAAAATGGACATACTTCTCCCCACCCTCATCTCCAAGACCCTTTCTCAAACTTTCATAGTGTGACTTAGCAACTTGATACCCCTATAATTGTTACAGTTTTGGATATCACCCTTATTTTTATACTACGGAACCATTGTACTCCACCTTCATTCTTCGGGCATTTCTATCGTCGTAAAAATAATATTAAACAACTTAGTTAACCACTCCATACCTACCCAATCTATGCTCTTCAAGAATTCCACTAGAACTTCATCAGGTCCGCTCGCTCTTCCCCTGCTCATCCTACTAATAGCAAGCTTAACCTCCTCAACCTTAATAGCACTAAAGTTACTAAACTATTTAATTCCTTGAATGGTCACTCTACCTATGAGAATATCCTACTAAAGTTATTTTTGTGTTTTTTAGAACAACAAAGTCACTCAACTTATGAAAATAGCGTACCACAGTCACATTTATTTTTTAGGACAACAAAGTCACTAAACTTATAGAAATAACGTATCATAATCACATTTATTTTTTAGGACAATAAAGTCACCCAACTATTATCTTGAGTCGAGAAAACGTATTGTTTGGCGATTTGTGTCTGGAGATTGCATAGCGTCAGTTAGGAAATATCTATGTACTAAGTCTGGGACTTGTTAGCAACTAAGACAGATCGGAGAATCCATAACAAATGCATGGCACCCCGACCCAAGAACAAAAAACGTAGAGATTAAAAAGACAGGGATTATTCAAAATTCGTATGTTTGACCTTCAAAAAAAAAAGAAACTGTGACAAGTATTTTGGAACGGAGAAAGTACTAATTAATCTTGAGATTAGCTATTTCGATATTATTATCTCACATTGAATATGAAATAAAAATAATATAAAAAATATTATACTATAACTAATCTCAGAATTTCTTATACCAGAAATAAAAATTCATCCAATTAAATAATTCTAGATAATTATCCTTACCACAATTTCCATGAACCTACCAACTAGAGATTAAATAATTATTCAAAATTGCACTGCTATATTGATTAATATATTTATTTCTAGCTCACATTTGTTTCATGATTGATAAATTATTTGTTTTATAGCTCACAAGGTTTAAAAGGTTGACCTGCTGTGCAGTGGTGTTCTAAAGTCCTAATCAATCATATGTTAATTTTAAACAAATGAGAGAAGGTGTTCTAAAGTCTTGTATACATACAACTCTTCACTTTGAGAAACATATCCATCAAAATATTACTTACTAAAATGGAGATCCATTCTTCTCCTTATTTCAACTTAATTCCTTTGTTTCTCTTCTTTTCTTTTCTTTATTATATCCTACTGAAGAAACGGAACACAAAATTACCTCCAGGTCCATGGAGGCTTCCCCTTATTGGAAGTCTCCATCACTTGAAGGGAAAACTCCCACATCATAATCTTCGAGATTTAGCTCGAAAACATGGACCTCTCATGTACTTACAACTTGGAGAAATTCCTCTCGTTGTAATATCATCCCCTCGTATAGCAAAAGCTGTACTAAAAACTCATGACCTCGCTTTTGCAACTAGGCCTCGCTTCATGTCCTCTGACATTGTCTTTTACAAATGCAGGGACATATCTTGTGCCCCATATGGCGATTACTGGAGGCAAATGCGTAAAGTATTGACACAAGAACTCCTCAGTAACAAGATGCTCAAGTCATATAGCACCATCCGAAAAGATGAGCTGTCCAACCTCCTCTCATCCATTCGTTTGGCAACAGGTTCACCAGTGAACATAACAGAAAAGCTTCTCTGGTTTACCAGCTGCATGACTTGTAGATTAGCTTTTGGAAAAATATGCAACGATCGAGATGAGTTGATTATGCTAATAAGGGAGATATTAGCATTAGCAAGTGGATTTGGTGTGGGTGATTTGTTCCCTTCCTGGAAATTACTTCACAATATGAGTAACATGAAAGCTAGATTGACAAATGTACACCATAAGTATGATCTAATCATGGAGAACATCATCAATGAGCACAAAGAGAATCATGCAGCTGGGATAAAGGGAAATAACGAGTTTGGTGGCGAAGATATGATTGATGTTTTATTGAGGGTTAAGGAGAATAATGAGCTTCAATTTCCCATTGAAAATGACAACATGAAAGCAGTAATTCTGGTAAGTTTTATGTAACAATCATACACACTGACAGTGTAAAGTACTTTTGATTCAACTTGTTGCAAGTTAATCACTTCTTTTTTATTGAAAATGTTCATGTCTACGTTTGTTGCAGGACATGTTTATTGCTGGAACAGAAACTTCATATACTGCAATTATATGGGCATTATCAGAGTTGATGAAGCACCCAACCGTTATGGCCAAGGCACAAGCTGAAGTGAGACAAGTCTTCAAAGAAAATGAAAATTTTGACGAAAATGATCTCGACAAGTTGCCATACTTAAAATCTGTGATTAAAGAAACACTTAGGATGCACCCTCCAGTTCCTTTGTTAGGAGCTAGGGAGTGCAGGGAGCAAACTGAGATCGATGGATATACTATACCTCTTAAAGCTAGAGTAATGGTCAATGCATGGGCGATTGGAAGAGATCCTGAAAGTTGGGAAGATCCTGAAAGTTTCAAACCGGAGAGATTTGAAAATATTTCAGTTGATCTAACAGGAAATCACTATCAATTCATTCCTTTTGGTTCTGGAAGAAGAATGTGTCCAGGAATGTCGTTTGGTTTAGTTAACACTGGGCATCCCTTAGCCCAATTTCTCTACCAATTCGATTGGAAACTCCCCGATAAGGTAAATGCAAATAATTTTCGTACTACTGAAACAAGTAGAGTTTTTGCAGCAAGCAAAGATGACCTATACTTGATTCCCACAAATCATAGGGAGCAAGAATACGCTTTAATGGAGTTCTTGGAAGAATAAAAGAAGAAACTCCAGCATGGTCTACATTATTATTTCTATTTTCCTTAGTATGTATGTGTTCATTTTCTTGTTTAAAGTGTACCCTGAAAATAAAGGGATACTGTAAGTGAGTCCTTTACTTAGTTGCAAGGTTTTAGTTCAAAATATTGGACAACTCATAATTATATTTTACCATTGTGTACCATGTTTAATAAAGTTCCTTTTGTTTATTATTAGACATAACAATTAGTTTAATTTTGATCAATTACATTCATTTCAATTTTCAAGAGTATGACTAAGGGAAATGAAGACAACTTTACCTCATTAATTTATTACATGCTAACCTTTTAAATATCTGTTGAGCTCTCTTCAAGTTTTCTCAAATAGCACAAAGAATATGATATCCTTCATTTTTGAAAAACAAATAATTAAGAATAAATATTAATGTGAATTTTTATAGGCCACAAATGTAAATCATCGCGTTAATGTGAAATGATTGCATGCTTTGCACTGAAAAAGCTACCTATAGTAGTATGTGCCTATGCTCTGACGCTTTGCTTGAGATTAATTGGGGGCAGATGGGCGCATAACTCGAGATTGATTGTTGATCTCCCGAGGGTCATTATGGAGGTGTTCAGCCGTAAGGTGGTCTTCCCTGGTGAATACCCTGCAGGATGCCTGGTCATAGGACAACTTTGCTCAGGCGGGCATCAAGGCATATCATGGCATACCAAAAGCAACTTCTCCTAATTTCCCTGGGTCGTAACAAGGATTCTTTGGTCTTGATTTTACTTTGTGCCACAGTCTGATTTGTTCCTTTTACTAGACCCGATTTCATTCCATACAAATAGTCCCCCATTTTTTGGATACCTAATACATTGTATCCGAAAATTAAAGTGAAATCCATGCTGATTCGGGAACTGAAGACGATTGATAATTACCGCATATGAAGAGGTGTTGATGCTGCGCCTAGGTAGCCCGACTACTATTGACAAAATGTTATGTTGTTTCTCTTCTTTTCTTTTCTCTTTATCCTATTGAAGAAATGGAACACCAAAATCACAAAGTTACCTCCAGGTCCATGGAGACTTCCCCTTATTGGAAGTCTCCATCACTTGAAGGGAAAACTCCCACATCATAATCTTCGAGATAAACATGGACCTCTCATGTACTTACAACTTGGAGAAATTCCTCTCGTTGTAGTATCATCCCCTCGTATAGCAAAAGATGTACGCAGAACTCATGACCTCGCTTTTGCAACATGTGCTCTTCTTTTGAGAGTTTTGCTTATTTTAGATCTGCGATACAATAGTCTGCTTTCATGGGCCATCTTCTTCGGGTTCCTTAATCCGACGTACCTTCGGCCGTGCTTCTCTCTAGAGTTCTCATATGTTCTGCATTCAATAGTCTCTTAGAAATGATTAGTCAAAATTCTAAGGGATTTTATCTGACTGGGTAAGAACGTGTGATCCTACATAACAATCGATTTTAAAGAGTCCTATTCATTATTCGTGTAGTGGAGTGTATTTATAAGTAAATGGAGCGGATACCTCCGCGATTATTTGGTCTGGTGTCGGTTGTTCATTTGATAATTCACCATCCGGGGTCTAGCTCACAGTTTGTTCTAGAGGTGTTTTGGATCGTGTCTGTCTTTATGATCGGGGAGTGATCCCTCGATTTATTTTGGGAAGGGTCGGGGATTAGCGTCCGGCCTAAAGGGAAATACTTTATCATAAGGGTCAGACACCTCAACCCTGTTAGGAACTATATTCATTTTATGACTATGGGGGATAATCATCTACTTCTGCATTCTTTTTCGAAAATATGTTATGTTCTGAGTGGTTGAGAAAAGTACTTCTGGATTTGAAGGATACCTTTTTCTGGTAGCCTGTAAAAGATTCCTTTTGTCCTGTAGTCTTTTTCCTTCGCTTAAATTCGAGTACGTAATATCAAACACGTAAGAGTTATGCGGGGGGAAATAACCATCTTCTGCATAAGGAAGAAGGTCGGGGTAGGGACTGTTGGAATCGAAATCGAGAGGGCGTCATGCGGAAGCTATTAATTACAAACCATTAAGGCGATAAATCAGATGACAAAGAAAAACATACTAAAAACACAATATTATTATATGATTTGGCCAATTGGCCTACATATTAAAAACTAAAACTAAAAAGCATAAAGACTTATTGGGAGAATAATCTCCCCTTAAACGAAACTCTCTAAACGACTACATTGTGGATGCTATTGTGTTTGATTTGAGAAGAGGGATCTTCAATTTATAGAAGTCTAAACTTCTCCTCCAAGAAACGGTTAACCAATTATGGAAGAGTTATTTTCCTACTAGGAAACCTTTTCCACCAAGAAAACTTTTTCAAGGTAAAACACAATTATGGTATAATTCAGTAAAGTAGGAAATTCAGGGCAAACCCTAACAAATCTCCCCTTGGCCTGAATTTTCTGGCAAAATAATCTTCATCATCTTCTTCTTCTTCACATCATCTTCATCACTGCTGCTTTTCATGGTTAAAAATAAGATTTAAAATATTGTGGTTGAAAATGGTTTAAAAAATATTTTATTTTTATTTTTAAAGATGCAGCAACAAGTATGTTGAAAATATGGTTGAAACTTGAAACTCCTTCTCCACATGTAGTACTGGACAAAAATCATCATTATCATCAAATTGGTTGTAACTTGATTTGAAACCGCCTTAAACCTGTCTTCAACCTCATTCAACCATCGGCTCATTGAACCCATTGAATCGTTGGATCGTTGGATCGTTGAACCCATTAGATTGTCAGGCTCTGATACCACTTGTTGGGATCGAAATCGAGAGGGCGTCATGCGGAAGCTATTAATTACAAACAATTAAGGCGATAAATCAGATGACAAAGAAAAACATACTAAAAACACAATATTATTATATGATTTGGCCAATTGGCCTACATATTAAAAACTAAAACTAAAAAGCATAAAGACTTATTGGGAGAATAATCTCCCCCTAAACGAAACTCTCTAAACGACTACATTGTGGATGCTATTGTGTTTGATTTGAGAAGAGGGATCTTCAATTTATAGAAGTCTAAACTTCTCCTCCAAGAAACGGTTAACCAATTATGGAAGAGTTATTTTCCTACTAGGAAACCTTTTCCACCAAGAAAACCTTTTCAAGGTAAAACACAATTATGGTATAATTCAGTAAAGTAGGAAATTCAGGGCAAACCCTAACAGGGACCTCGTTTCTTCATAAAGTAGGTCCTTATTTTGTTTAGGTGCGTTCAGGGAGGACCTCTCGACGCCGTTTTTATGCACAAGGTTTCTTTGAATTTTTTTACGGCACGAGCCCTGGGGTTGCCATCATTTGGAGGAAGCTTTTAAGATTTGAGTCCAAAGACCGTGACGATTTGAGTCTTTGACAATAACTTTTATGAATTTGAGTTCATACACAGTCTTATTTGGTGGTTTGAATCCGAACGCTGCATCGCGTTAGTTGGGCAATAGCAATGCACTTTAAGTCTGAAGACTACATCGCGTTAGTTGAATTCATTTTGCTTCATATTTTTTAGTTTAATATTATATTAATATTTAATATTTTTTTATGTATCTATGTACAATATTGATTGAAAACCTGTAATATGTATTTTTTTTAACTAAATAAAAATAAAAACATAATTAAAATTTTTATAATAGATATTTAAAATAATTTCTCTCGATAAAATAATCTTAATAGTAAAAATCCATTGATACCTGCCCTTTTTCGTAATTTATCTCTCAAAAGCAATCTTAGAAAAAGATTAGTCAAACACAATCTGTTTATCAAAAGCACTTTTTAAATGAATTAACCAAACATAAACTGTTTTTTTCAAAAGCACTTTTCTGAAAAACACAAATGAATTAGCCAAACACAAACATGCTCTAAGACAGATCAGATAATCCATAAAAAAAATGCATGAAACCCCTTCCCAAGAACCAAAAAACTAGAGATTAAAAAAAAGGATAAATTACCTAAATAACCATACATCCTAATAATAACTACTAAATCTCTCTCTACTTTAAATTAATTACATAATCTCTCACTACCAGATTTGGTGTATCCAAATCTGATAAATAATCCCAAAAGTTCTTTTTCTCCTTCCTCTCTCCCCCTCCTTACTGCTATCTCCGGCGAAGAACTGATTCTCTCTTTTTCATGGTTACTTTTGTTACCGTCGATTCTTCCTTCGGCATCGCCACCATCACTTATGGCCAGTGGCGGAGCCAGAAATTTGACTAAGGGTGTTCAAATTTATAAAGTAATTTTTTTTTCAATGAGTGAATGCAACGAAAAATTCAAATGGAACTACATATAAGAAGGTACATAAACGCAGCGGAATTGACCCCGCAAATTGTGGTTAACCCATGTTTTTGATATAAAAAGGTACACAAAATGCTTTAGAGTGGAATCGATCTCGCGACAGGAGACTTAAAATGCACACTCTTCTCCACTGAGCTACAACACACGCTCAGTACAAGGGTGTTCAAATTGTTAAATATACTCATAAACAGAATATTTTACCTACGTATTCGATATAATTTTCCGGCGAAGGGTGTTCGGCTGACCACCCTTGCTAAAGGGTAGCTCCGCCCCTGCTTATGGCGGTCCACTTCAAGCAGAATAAATCCTAACCATTGATCTCCACCTCACGTCGAAGCTTTGGAGAAACCGCCACTCCCCCCTCTGTTTCACCATGTTCTTACAAATCTGATCGTCATTAAGGCGTTGCTCCGGCTAACCTCATCGTGGAAGCAGCATTTTTCAATTCCATGTTATTGTTATTTACTTATCATTTTCACAGGTGCACTGGATTCAAAGAAATTTATCAAAAAATCTCTGATCTGGATAGATTTCATAGTTTTCTGATTTCCTTTTGTTGGCCAGAACTTTGTTCTTCGACATATTGCTACTGACTTTTTAAGCTTGTTTTTTTAATATTTTGATCTTTTCAGGCGTCATTGTTGTTTGCTCGACGATTCGTCGATCGAGAAACTCAGATAAAAAGATACATGAAATTATGAAACATAGAAACACAGATACATGAAAAAATATATGAAATTATGAGATCCAAATACACATATACATGAAATTACAAAATTCTAATTCACAGATACATATATACATACATACATACATACATACATATACATATATATACATATACATATATATACATATATATATATATATATATATATATATATATATATATATATATATATATATATGTATGAAATTATGAAACTCAAATACATGAAAATATATATGAAATTATGAAACTCAGATACAAAGATACATAAAATTATTAAAACTCAAATACATTAAAGGGTAAATTACCTAAATACACATACCTCCTTACCATATTTACTATCTCTCTCACTACTTTATTTTAATTACCAAAAATCTCACCTATAAGAACACGAATACATCGCCCAAGGCATGATACATCGGCTCACCTCATGATACATCAAAAACACGAATACATCGCCCAAGGCGTGATACATCGCCTCCTCATGATACATCGCGATGATGTATCATGTGGTGAGGCGATGTATCACGCCTTAGGGCGATGTATCCGACCTGGGCGATGTATCCCGAGCGAGCTTGAGTGGGAAAAAGAGTAATTAGCTCCCAAACATGTGTGTTTTATGTAAGTTACCCTACATTAAAATATACATGAAATTATGAAATTCAGATACACAAATACATGAACATGTATCCAAAAGAATCAATTTTAGTGGTAAAAAGTGTAATTTAAAAAAGGGAAAAGGGGTAAATATACCCCTCAACTTTGTGATTTAGAGCAGATATACCCTTCGTTAAAAAAGTGGAGCAAATATATCCCTGTCGTTTATCGAATGGTGCAAATATACTCCTGTCGTCTATGGAATGGTGCAAATATACCCCTGTCGTCTATGGAATGGTGCAAATGTACCCTTTTCACTAACAAAGTTATATTTTTTTAATTAATAATATTTATCTTATTTTTTAAATTAAAAAAAGACAAATAAATTTATATTTGATAGGTAAAACGGTGTTAAAAATACAGTTTCATCTAACTAATCTAAAATACATTTCCATAGAAAAAGTACAGATGGTTATGCAGATACTACATAGTCAAGAATACGAATATTTAAATTTTTATCGGGTGTTTTCTAAATTGAAAATTTGTGAAATAATTATTTTTATTTGGATCGTGCGGGTTGGTTAAGTTAAAGAATAAACGGACTAGTTAAAAATAAATCCTTTCATCTTTTTTCAATTTTAAAAAATAAAATAAATATTATTTAATTAAAAAAAAATAGTCCATTAGTAAAAAAAGTATATCTGCACCATTTCATAGACGACAGGGGTAAATTTGCTCCACTTTTTTAACAAAAGATATATTTACTCTAAATCGCAAAGTTGAGGGATATATTTAGTGTAAACAACATAAAACACAGTAGTTTGGTCCCTAATTACGTTTTATCCCACTACTTTAAAATATTACATTTTCTCCGGTAGTTTAAAAAAGGAAAGGAGTGTATCCTTTGTATTTTCGTGTATCCTGGATACATATAACCTCTTCATTATGGCGCTTTAAAAGGAAATAAAATATTTACAAATAATGAGGAGTAAATCATTAATTGTAAATCTATTACTATTAACAGATTTACAATTAATGAGGAGTAAATCAAGCTTCATCAGTTACAAACGATTATGCAGTATCCTAGTTCACTCAAACGACTGGAGAACAGATAAAGGTTTCAAACGCACTTTCTGGAAGAATTCTCATCTTGCATCATCCATCTCTAATAATGCAAAACAGTTGAAGGTTTCCTCGGCTTTTTTTCGAGATAAAGCATGACGTTAGCCACGATCTTTCTTAGGCACTCTGGAACATGGATTGCATCTAATGTGTACGATAAATACAAAAGTGATGGTATTATTTTGAATGATTATGATTCGTATGAAGTTCTTATTTCAACGATTTCGAATCATTTGAAGATTGATATATTGAAGTTCGATATACAAGTCAGATACATTGTTGAGGATAATGAATCGGCAATGGAGATCAGAAATAATATGGGAATGCGACTTCATATGGAGTTGAAGAAGAAGAATTTCGCTTTTGGGGTGTATCCTTTGATAGTAACTACTGAAGAAAAATCAGCCGCTGGCAGCATGTTTGGGGAAATTGCCTACGAACCAAATACGGGTGCAATTGCATGTATAGAAGGGTCTGAAAGTGGTGTTCTTGCGATAACGGGTGATGGTAACGTTGATTCATTAAGTGTGATGGATATGGATATTGATCATGTGATTACAGAGTGTAATCACAAAGTTGTAAGAGTTGACCAACTCTATAAGGATAAAGACACACTTGTGTCGGTGATGGCAAATCATGCAATTGTTAATCAATATCAGTTTAGAACCGAAAGATCAGACAAGAAAATGTTAGTTCTCTTGAACAGTATTGTATCCATCTTTAATGCTTAGATATGGTCGATCCACATTGTTAAAAATGAACATTATTCTGTTTCTGTAATTATGTACTGTTTAATGTGTATCCAAGTATATAGATATTTGTATGTATCCAAGCATGTCAACATGTATACAGGTATATTTCTATCAAATTAGAATTTTTCGTGTATCCTATTGTGTTTTTGTGGACTTGTATCCAAGGTAACTATCTAATTTTATCTGTATCCAATTATATTTGATGTATTTCATGTAGCCAAGCATTTGGTAGATACACAGTATTTGAATTACAAAATAGATATAATAGTCCGAGGCTGCAATTTACACACATGATTGCGATAGACATCTGCATTTTTCTGTCATTCATTTGGTTAGAATATAATGTGTTTTCTTAAAAATGTGTATATTAGTCGATAGCGAAAGCAAAACTTCTCACATCTCTATGACTCTTTGTTCTCATGACCTCAAAGTGATTGACTACAAGTTAGCGGGGAACCCATCCCTCTCGTTCTTACAGAAGACATAAGGGGGAATACACGACGGACGGAAAGCGGGAAAACATCATTTTTCTGTCTTCTCTCCACAGAGGGCATTTGGAAGTGTTGCTGACTTAACATTTAGGTTTCGGCATAACAAAGCTTGCACTGTCTTTTCGCACTTAGGCGCGAAATCCTTGTTGATCCTTCTCTCCTCTTGCTCGACGAACCAACTTCAGGCCACTAATTAATTTTGCGCATTTCAGTTATTTAAAACGAATATATACATTTTGTTAAGTAATAGATTTATTTGGTTAACTAGTATTTCTCTGTGTGTAGCTATTACCTGATATGTAACTCTGAAAAATGTCAATGGTCATTCAGATCTTCGAGTCTTAACAATTCGTCATTTTTTTTGGTGAGAAGTTTCAATGATGTGCACACTTGTCAATTGAAGGATAAGGTGTTCAATCAACGTCAGGCAACTACTGGATTCATTGGTGGATTAGTTGCGCCAAAGTGTGTCAATCATAAAAGGAAAATCTCACCAAAGGACATTCAAGAAGACCTTAAACGTGACCTAGGAGTTGACATTAATTATATGAAGGCATGGCGTGGCAAGGAGCGGGCTATGAAGATGGTGCGGGGGGATCCGACGGATAGTTACCAGCAGTTGCCTAGATATTTGTACATGCTGGACCAAGTGTATCCAAATTCGTACCTACATATGCATAAGTCCCTTAGGGATGAGTTCATGTATATATTCATTTCACTGAATCCAATGAGGAGAGGGTTTGAATATTGTAGACCAGTAGTCGTTGTGGACGGGGCTCACATGCGAAGGGCATACCAGGGGACATTTGTATCTGCAAGTACTCTGGATGGTGCAGGTAAAGGATGTATTTCGAATTTTTTTTTGATAAACATGTTGATATGTGTTTAATTTTATTTTTGGTGTGATACACATTCCTATCAAAAGAAGTAAATTTGGGTGCAGTTAATTACTTTCTATTTTGAAGTTAACATTAATTTATTTTTCAGGCTGCATATTACCACTTGCGTATGGCGTAGTCGACACTGAAAATGATGCCTCCTGGACGTGGTTTTTTGAACAATTTAAAGGTGCCTTTGGTGAGCGTCCAAACATGTGTGTGGTGTCAGACCGTAATGAAAGCATAATTAAGAGTGTTAGCAGAGTGTTTCCAACTATACCACATTATGCATGCATATGGCATCTTTGGAAGAACGTCTGCACGAATTTTCGAAAAAACAGAGATCGACTAAGTGATGTGTATTACGCGATGGCAAAAGCATACAAGGTAGACGATTTTGATTATCTTATTGGAAAGGTTGACAAGATGGACCATAGAGTGAAAGATTATTTGTTTGAAGCCGGATACGAGAAATGGGCAAGAGTGCATGCGCCAATAAATAGAGGGCGGATTATGACTTCCAATATAGCGGAATGTATCAATGGGTGTTTATTTGATGCACGGGAACTGCCTATTTTTTGATTTTCTGGAAAAAACGCGAATATTATTTGGTGAATGGAATTGCAGTAATGGTGCAAAAGCTAAATATACGGGAACTCCGTTATGTGGTAAATTCCAACAAATGCTAGTACTGAACGAGAGTGAATCGCCACGAATGACGGTACGCGTTTGTACTCATTAAGTTCAAATTCTTTTTAGTTTCAATAATGAATCTGACACAATTTAGTTCGATTAGAGATAATTTGATAGTTTGACCTATTTTTTTTCAGGTTAAACCGTCATCTGAATTCTTATACACAGTAAGTGTCAATGGAAGAAAGTACATTGTTTGCCTAGAAAGAAAAACGTGTTGTTGTGGAAGGTTTCAGTTGGATGAGCTACCATGTCCACATGCAATTGCTGTTTTGAAAAGCAAAAATATTGATGATTTTGGACCTTACTGCTCAGATTACTACAAGCCGGGAACACTCGTGAAGACATATGAGCTGCTTGTTTGTCCACTACCAGACCAAAAGGAGTGGAAGATACCAGAAAGTATTTCAGCCGAGTTGGTTGTGCCACCTATTTACAGGAGGCCACCCGGACGTCCCAAAAAAGGGAGACATAAGAAGTACAGTGAAACGCTTTCAAAAAGCAGTAATTGTTGTGGAAGATGTGGCCGTAAAGGTCATAACAGGCGTAGTTGTAGCTATTTTCCAAAGAAGAAGTGAAAGGATCTATTTTTTAATTTTTTATGTTCTGTAGCTTCATAAACTAATTTTTTTTAATAAATAGTTTGTTCTATAGACTATTTTATTTATCTTTTTTTGAGCATTTAAACATGTATGTTTTGTCTAAGATGTTTGTTAACATGTATCCAATGGCCCCTTGTAAACCTGATTATACATTTGAAGGCTTAAGTTTGTAAACTAGGATCCGTGATAACAGTAATTGGTATAAAATCATGTCCAGTAAATTCATTTATCTGTTGACAAATATTACCTGATTATCTGTTGCTAAATAATTGTAACCTTCAATAAAAGAGCAGTTAAAAATAAAAGTAATGTATATTAACTGGTAAACTCGGATATATGTTTTAATCTAACTGGATACATGTAGGCACAAAAAAATCTTGGATACACATTAAATCAACAACTAATTTTGTACTATTGTATACACGGAAAGAACATGAAATTAAGCTTTTGTACATGAATTAAAGCTTGGATACACTGTAAAAAAATATTATTGGATACATATCCAAAGTTTAACTATTATTGGATACATGTCCAATGCGTGGATACATGACCAATGCTTGGATTCATTGTACAATATTGTTGGATACATGTCCAATGTTTAGATCTCATTGGATACATGTAGGCACCAAAAATACTTGGATAAACATTAAATCGGCAACTAATTTTGTACTATTAGATGCATGGAAAGAACATGAAATTAAGCTTTTGTACATGAATAGAAGCTTGGATACATTGTACAATATTGTTGGATACATGTTCAGTTAGAGCTTAAACAACAAGTAACAATAAAATTCATGGTAACAACATCTTTATGTGAACCTAACAATATCATTGGATACACAGTTAAACAACAATGAGCTAGGACTATATTTGAATACATGGTACCATTGGATACATGTATGATAACCATGAAAAAGTAAGTACAAAATACATGATGTATTAACATACTTAACATTCACCCATATCCGACAAAAAACTAAAGTATTCATAAGTAGACATTTGTAATAGATAGTAAACTGTATCTCTATTACATTAAACCTAAATACGAAAATAGATGAGCTAATCTTAGTACTTGAAACTTAAAAGTGCACCAAAACTCTTGAAAAGCTAATCAACATTGAATATGTCATGGTCATCTGGATTGATGGCCGACGGGGTGGCTTTGGTGGATCGTCATTGTCACTGATCAAACCAGAACTCGCTTTAGGGCCGCCGTAATTCCATAAAAGTGCACCATATCTGACACGCTGAAGTTTTATATCAAAGTTGGAGGAAGGAATTTATTCTCCATCACTCAAAAACTCTGCAAATGATGCTACGTACACTCCACAATCCCTAAACATATTTTAATGGTGTGAGAAAATGACTATTTTAATCGTTAATTGTGACAATGTATTAAAAAAAAGATGGAAGATACTTACATACTACCGCCTTTTTGCTGAACTATGTCACTGACCCAATGAATGTCAAATGAATCCTGGTCTGTTTTTCCATTGTATGCTTCCAGTTTTAATCAGTCTGTGCGATCAGTATTGTCATAAAAATTGTTGAGCGACAACCAATGAGGCAACAGGGTGGCAAACTTTTTAATTTCTTCCAGCACAATAGCTTTGTGCCCGGCTGCCATGTACGAGTCATATACCTGTATGCATCTGTCCCTTAACGCTACAACAGCAAGAACCCAATGTATCTTCCCCCTGCAATTCATTGGAATGTAAACTTCATCAACATAATGCCATGGCAAACTAGCTGGAATCCTCAAACCCTTGATGTAAGAGCACATTGAATCTTCTTGCGTAGCAGCACTTATATTCAAGTCCTCTGATTGATACTCATGGTATATGTCATCAATCATCGGCTTAAATAAGCACATTCCAGTAGTGTATCTGTAACTGATGGTTGACTGAAGCTTGGCCTTCTTGCGCAGGTAATAAAATACGACATCCATATGCTGAAATTTTGTGACAAGCATATTATAGTAAACGAAAAAAAGTTAAGGAAAAATATAAACTTTGACAGTCTAGATACATGTATAGTGCCTCTCTGTATATAGATCCAATGATTAAAAATGTACCTTATCATTTTAGCAATGACCTGGCATTGACATGCGGTAAAACCAATTCTTCTCAGAGACAAGTTTTAGAACAAAGTCCATATCAATAGGCAAAGTTCTAAATTTCACCTTGTAGTGCTCAGCATCATCCTTCCTGCAAGTGCATCACCTGATAAGTTAAAGATGTTGTCTAGCAACACTAAATTAGAACTAAATAAAAGTAGCAACAAGATTACTTTTTTTCGTGATGCATCATAAGTCCATCCTCAAGCTATATGGTGTATGCCTGGAACAGGTCAATCTGATGAGGTCCAGATATTTTGTCTTCCTGAAATGGATTTTTCAATTGCGTAGTGTGCATTTGAACATCCTTCCCTTTAGAACTTGAACCAAACTCTGTGATATACGGTGACATTTCATATCTTGATGGCTTTTTAGTCCTGGGAGCAGAAGTTTTGGTCTCCAAACTAAGAGTTATTTTTGCCAAAGGGATCTGACTTGGGAGGGAACTATCACTGATGAAAAATTGTGTCTCTGTGTCCATACCAACTTGAACTGCTTTCAAAGGGGCAACTTTTAGTGGCCTAGTATATTCACGGGAATGTATCCTGTTGTGCAGTAGTTGGATTCCTATCTGATGGTTCATGCACTGCTGCCTCAGATACATTTCTAACAGGCTCGGGAGCTACTTCATGAGGCTGTTAAGGTTTAATGTTGAATTAATGTCCAAAAGATTAAGAAAGATGAAAATATTTCAGATTTTGCACGAACAAAATAAAAGGAACGTCTCCTTTTTTATATGCAATAAAAATACAAACAAAATTACCTCATAATCTTTATCTGGAATGAAATCGTCATTTTCACCGTGTGAAATATCTGTATGCTGCCTTTGTTCTGAATCATGTGGATTGTTTCCACCTCCATTCCTATTTTCACTGTCCTGATTGTCTTGATTCTGCCAAGTATCATAAATTATTTGCTAATGTAAGGTTTTATATACATATATATTACATTTTGAAAGCGATCTTTCTTTTACCTTGGAATCAGCGGATGACTTAGTCGAAATCGATTTCTTTTTTTTTTTGAATTGTGATTCCATATAATCGTGAAGATCTTGAAATTTCTTGTCAACCTATGAATGTCAAAAATTAATGTAAAACACAGTCTTGGTACTAACTATTTAAACCGTACCCAAATTAAAATTTAAATAAACTTACATGTATCTTGAATGAAGTTAGATCCATGACCTCATCCTGTTGGGTTGACCTATTTTCAGGTTGTTGTCTTGCTGCACAACCGTGAACATCCACATTCAGTGGTTGTTTTTGTTCAACGCGATGGCTTGAACTATCAATTGCGTCTTTCTCTCTATCAGTTTGAGGCTCATATGCAGTTTTTACCGATTGTATTGGCCTTGTCAGTGGTGTTGCTGATTTGCGACTGCGAGTGCTTGTGTTTCTCGAATTTTTTGGGGCAGAATCAAGCTTTAGCTTCTTTGGTTGGGGATTCGATGACTGAACAACAGTAGATTTATTAGACCTCTTTAGTATGTTGAGCGGAGGAGGTGAACTAAAATCATCATATCCGTCAGGAAATGAAGTTGTTGTTGGATGGTCTTCACATCCAGGATCAATGTAGTGAGGCAAATCAAGTTCAGCAACCTCATTGGCAGTAGGTGTAATATTCTGGTGAACTAGCTGCGATGAAGAAAAGAAAGTGTAAACAACATCAACACACTAGTTTACCGTCTAATTACATTTTAAGTCAGTAACTTTGGATAATGATAGAATCCAATAATACTTAGATACACATTAAATAATCAAGTAACTACATTATACTTGATACAGATAACAGTAGATATCAAATATATAAGGATACACATTTAAACAGAAAACAGTTATATGTATTTGGGTCTTATCTTATTGCCTTTGTTCTTAAACATTCCTTTCATGAGACAATTAAAGCTGACTTCCTCCTTAACCATATGCCAATTCAAGATTCTTGGAATAAAGTCACCTTCATGAACGGCTAAGTCCTCATCAACCTCCGAACAACATTCATAAAACCAGATTTGGAGTGCATATGGCATTCCAGTTAATCGATACATTTTCTGTGTAGGATTAATGGATTGACGGATTGATTTGATCAATGATTGAAAAGCTAGCTTGCCCCATGGAAATTGGGTGTATCTGCCATCATCCACCAAATGAAAGTCTCTGTCCTCAATTTCCACCGAATCTCGTTGGGAAAATATAAATGTGTGGATAAAGTATAGAATTGCAATTTTAATTGCATCTTCATCATTGTCGCCACATCTTTTTTCATGAAAACACTTTATCAGATCTCTTTTCTTGACAATGTCCATTTCTGGGAAGTAAGTAGACTTAAGCCTGTTGGTCGGAGCATTGGTGTAGTCAAAATCACCTTCACTGCCGGTGCATTTGAGTCCTGTAATCAACGCAAACTCAAACAATGTAAACTTCAGAATGATTTCGTTTACAAGTATCCAGAACTCGTTTGGGTTGTCCTGTTCAACTTCCCGAGTCATAAAGCACCTTGCGAATTGTGCTTGAAATGTACACTTTGGTATATTAAGATATATACCAAACTGTGTCTGTCCAAAAAGTGCCTTCTGTCGATCGGTGAGTTTTTTAGTCAAGTGATCCACGATATCGTCATTCCCTGCACTACTCATATGTAATGGGTGCTGAGGAGGGTTTTTGACGAAATATTTGTATTCCTGCATATATCAAAATGTTTGTCAGATACATTAAAATAGGAGTTAACATTAGAAGAAATGTATAGCAACATGCAACCTTGGATAATTATAGAATCCAAAATTACTTGGATACACATCAAACCAGCAAGTAACTCCATTATACAGGATACAGGTAATACTATATCTCAAATATCTAAGGATACACATTTAAACAGCAAACAACAATAGGTATACCTGGATACATGTTAACACTGTATCCAATATTATAAGTTTTGATACATTATAACAGTGTTAAGGATACTTCCCAATATCTAAGGATACACATCTAAACACAAATAGATATTTGTATACTTGGATACATGTTAATATTGGATACAAGTTTGTAAGCTTGGATACATTGCAACAGTGTTAAGGATACATGTTACCAACATCTCAAATAGCAGATTGCAGTAGTACTGGGATACATGTTAACATGAATTAATCCTGGATACATGTGACACAAGATTTGCTTACAATGTTATCCCTGGATACGTATTGCTTTGTTTTGATTTGAAACTTTAAATTTACAAAAATTACACATTTACAACTTAGATAGATATATGTATACTTGGATACATGGAAAATAACATTGGATACATGGTAACAAGTTGAGGATACACCTAATCAACAAATCACAAACCCAGATAACCAAATCCCCCAGGTTAACTCACATAATTGGATACATGTTAACAAGATCCCAACGACAAGAAATATTATTCTCGAATAGACAAATAACAATTGGCGTTGAATACAAGTATTGTTGGATATATGTTACCTGGGATACATGAAAAAAAACGTTGAAAACTATGAATCCTTACCTGAACTTTGCAATGTGCAACTTTAACTTTGGGGATTTTGTCATCTGGGTTTGAGTCCCTTGTTCTTGATTCCAATTTTTTGTGCAATTCATTCATTTTGACTTGATCGTTTCTAAATTTGGATCTATTTTCAGCAAAGTCTTCTTCTTCAAAGTCTCTAACAGCCGGAACAAAGGTCGGATAAGGCACTTCATTGTTCTCCATTTGAGATATACCTAAATCAAATGAAGGCCATTGTTGGTTACTTGGTATTATCAAGTTATCTGATTCGTTATCCATGAAGGCAATCGTTGATTCGTTATCAAGTAATTGCTCTTATAGATTATGATAACTTAGAACTAAACTATAGTAAAAGTTGAAAAATGAATTTTACCAACCTCAACAATAGAAGATTATGATCGTGTGGAAGATGGAAGATTACGCGAAAATTCTTTGAAAAGTGAAGAAAGATCGTGTGGAAGATGGAGTCCTTGCTTGAAGGCGTGATTTGGGGGGAAAAAATTGAGAGAGAGAACAACCGTTGCCAGTGGGATACAAAGTTGAGTGATTTTAGGCCCTTTTTTAGAGATTGTGGTGGATACAGATTTTTAACCATGTAATTTCAATTTAATGGGATAAATATAATTATTTTAAAGTATTGGGATATTTAGTAATTAGGGTAAGGATGTTTGATTATTTATGTAGTTTTTCCATATATTTATCCCTTTACCCTATAAAATAATATTTAAATGTGTAATTAACTCCTATACTAGTGTGTCTTACTCATGAAATACATGGGATACAACTATTCAAAAAATCACATTACTCGAACATATAGAATCCTTTTAATATAAATTATTAGTTCAAGTCGGTGGCTATATATATATTAATTGTTTCTACACATAATTTTTGTTCCAAAACAATTACTAAATGATATTCGATATTTGATAAAGCTGTACTGAAACAATAAGCACGCCAACTACTGTAAAATACTCCTATCACTACTGCCCTTTTCAGGTTTCAAAGGTTGACCTACATTGTGTAACTTAGTTCGGACTTTTCAAAAATATTGTCGTATTCATATTGAATTCTTCAAAAATGCACTATTTTTGAAGGATCCAACACGCACTCGATGACATTTTTGAAGAGTCTGAGCAACAAAGGCAGTAGCTATGTATTATGACTAATCTCAAAATTGCTTATATCAGAAACAAAATTCAACCAAATACAATGAAATTAAATAATTCCACGTATTATTTTAAGATGATTATTTTTGTCACAATTTCCTTTAATAACCAACTAGAGATTAAATAATTATTCAAAATTGCACTGCTATATTGATTAATATATTTATTTCTAGCTCACATTTGTTTCATGATTGATAAATTATTTGTTTTATAGCTCACAAGGTTTAAAAGGTTGACCTGCTGTGCAGTGGTGTTCTAAAGTCCTAATCAATCATATGTTAATTTTAAACAAATGAGAGAAGGTGTTCTAAAGTCTTGTATACATACAACTCTTCACTTTGAGAAACATATCCATCAAAATATTACTTACTAAAATGGAGATCCATTCTTCTCCTTATTTCAACTTAATTCCTTTGTTTCTCTTCTTTTCTTTTCTTTATTATATCCTACTGAAGAAACGGAACACAAAATTACCTCCAGGTCCATGGAGGCTTCCCCTTATTGGAAGTCTCCATCACTTGAAGGGAAAACTCCCACATCATAATCTTCGAGATTTAGCTCGAAAACATGGACCTCTCATGTACTTACAACTTGGAGAAATTCCTCTCGTTGTAATATCATCCCCTCGTATAGCAAAAGTTGTACTAAAAACTCATGACCTCGCTTTTGCAACTAGGCCTCGCTTCATGTCCTCTGACATTGTCTTTTACAAATGCAGGGACATATCTTGTGCCCCATATGGCGATTACTGGAGGCAAATGCGTAAAGTATTGACACAAGAACTCCTCAGTAACAAGATGCTCAAGTCATATAGCACCATCCGAAAAGATGAGCTGTCCAACCTCCTCTCATCCATTCGTTTGGCAACAGGTTCACCAGTGAACATAACAGAAAAGCTTCTCTGGTTTACCAGCTGCATGACTTGTAGATTAGCTTTTGGAAAAATATGCAACGATCGAGATGAGTTGATTATGCTAATAAGGGAGATATTAGCATTAGCAAGTGGATTTGGTGTGGGTGATTTGTTCCCTTCCTGGAAATTACTTCACAATATGAGTAACATGAAAGCTAGATTGACAAATGTACACCATAAGTATGATCTAATCATGGAGAACATCATCAATGAGCACAAAGAGAATCATGCAGCTGGGATAAAGGGAAATAACGAGTTTGGTGGCGAAGATATGATTGATGTTTTATTGCGGGTTAAGGAGAATAATGAGCTTCAATTTCCCATTGAAAATGACAACATGAAAGCAGTAATTCTGGTAAGTTTTATGTAACAATCATACACACTGACAGTGTAAAGTACTTTTGATTCAACTTGTTGCAAGTTAATCACTTCTTTTTTATTGAAAATGTTCATGTCTACGTTTGTTGCAGGACATGTTTATTGCTGGAACAGAAACTTCATATACTGCAATTATATGGGCATTATCAGAGTTGATGAAGCACCCAACCGTTATGGCCAAGGCACAAGCTGAAGTGAGACAAGTCTTCAAAGAAAATGAAAATTTTGACGAAAATGATCTCGACAAGTTGCCATACTTAAAATCTGTGATTAAAGAAACACTTAGGATGCACCCTCCAGTTCCTTTGTTAGGAGCTAGGGAGTGCAGGGAGCAAACTGAGATCGATGGATATACTATACCTCTTAAAGCCAGAGTAATGATCAATGCATGGGCGATTGGAAGAGATCCTGAAAGTTGGGAAGATCCTGAAAGTTTCAAACCGGAAAGATTTGAAAATATTTCAGTTGATTTGACAGGAAATCACTATCAATTCATTCCTTTTGGTTCTGGAAGAAGAATGTGTCCAGGAATGTCGTTTGGTTTAGTTAACACTGGGCATCCTTTAGCCCAATTTCTCTACCAATTCGATTGGAAACTCCCCGATAAGGTTAATGCAAATGATTTTCGTACTACTGAAACAAGTAGAGTTTTTGCAGCAAGCAAAGATGACCTATACTTGATTCCCACAAATCATAGGAAGCAAGAATAAGCTTTAATGGAGTTCTTGGAAGAATAAAAGTAGAAACTCAGCATGGTCTACATTATTATTTCTATTTTCCTTAGTATGTATGTGTTCATTTTCTTGTTTAAAGTGTACCCTGAATGATAAAGGGCTATGTAAGTGAGACCTCTACTTGGTCGCAACACAATTCATTATTATATTTTATTATTGTTTATCATGTTTCATGATTTTTTTAGTGAAATATCAAAAACACATCTAAATTATTCTCTTTTTTTGAGTTTCATACCTAAATTATTGAAAGTATGAGTTTCTTTTTTTAAGAAAAATTATTCCGCCGTAAAGTGACGGTACCTTTGCATATTGCCAAAATTTTAGTTAGAGGGGGATTACGTATCCTTACCTCAATTAAAATGCATAGAGAGATTGTAATCTCATATAGAGACTATATATACATCTAAAGTATATGTGAAAGTATATAGTAAGATTACAATTCTTCTTTTAACATCCTAAGTGGAACTTCATCTTATAATGCAAAAGTTGTTCTTCCTCTGTTTATGCCTTAAAGAGGCCATTTGAATCTGGTCCAAATGATAAGGTCCAATTGTTGTAGAAGGCAAATCAGAAGTAGAGAGGGTTATCAAATCTCCATTGGTAATACTCCATTTAGCAAGTGCATTCGCGACTTGATTAGCTTCACGATAGCAATGTTGAACCATACAATCACTTGTTAGTTTGAGAAACACACCCCAATATTGACTGTACCAAGTGTTTGTATACAAACACATTTAGGCATGTCTGGCTATTAAATATTCTGATGATGTGAAATATTTTTATTTATTTTTAGCTGACACATTAGTTTTTTCAAAATTTTCAATTGATTATACCCTAAGCTCTCCCATTCTTCTTCATAATTTCTCAACACGGTGAATATTTAATTTTTAACCTAATACTACTAATTTATTTAATTTTTATCACGGTAGAAAAAAAAAATCCACATGAAGTGCCACATGGCAGGATTGTTTAAATAAAAGAGAGAGTGTAGTACACACGTCATCACATATTAGGTGAGGTGTGTTTCTCAAACTAATGAGTGATAATTTAGGTATAAAATTCACACTTCTAATAGTTTAGATATGAAACTCAAGAAAATGAATAATTTAAATGTATTTTTTGTACTTTATTGTTAGCAGCACATCACATAACATAATTGGTCTAATTTTGACCAATTACATTCATTTCAAGAGTAAGAATCTAATGGAACTTCCAATAACATGTCTGTGGCTAAGGGAAATTAAGATAACTCAAGGTATCTAAATTATTACAATTGATTACATCAAGTTTAAAGATGATGCATCGAATTCATTTATAAAAGGTCTAACTAGATGAGCAGTTGAAAGATCATCAAGAGAAAGAGGACTACGACCAAAGATAATTCACCTATGTGAGTATGAAATATCAACAGTTTCAAGGAGAATGATTGTAAGGTTAATTCTTTATGCATTCATGTGTTCATGGCTGAAATAAACACAATAATAAAGATCAAAAATGGTCAAGAGTTAATTATGTTACTTAACTTATATTATCTAGGTGTATACCAATGATCAAAGGTTCAAGTATATCACATTACAGATTGATTAAATGATGTATATTCATTATGAAAAGTCCAAAGTGAAACCTACTAATCCAGACACAGTTAATTCTTAATAATGAAACACACAAATTTTTGCATAGATTTTTGAATATATGTAGCCATTTCCATTCATATGGACGATTGTTGATTATTATTTTTTTGTATTGTAATAAGATTAAATTTCTTAAAAAAACACAGTAAATTTGAGATAAATTTGATTTTTAAATTTATTTATTTTATTTTCAAATTCGAACATTGTCAATTGATGCAAGGCGTCTTCTTGACAATTGCACTTTCATATTGATCAGTAAAATTTCTTTTTAGCTCACATTCTTTTCATGATTGTTCAGTTATTTATTTTCTTATTCGAGAAATTGTTTACCCTTGGATAGGTAAAATCAAATTTATAGACGTAGCTTAAAGACATAAATTGAAACAAAGGGGAGTATAACAATCATACACACTGACAGTGTAAAGTACTTTTGATTTAACTTGTTGCAAGTTAATCTATAACAATCATACACACTGACAGTGTAAAGTACTTTTGATTTAACTTGTTGCAAGTTAATCACTTTCTGTTTATTGAAAATGTTCATGTATACGTTGTTGCAGGACTTGTTTATTGCTGGAACAGAAACTTCATATACTGCAATTATATGGGCATTATCAGAGTTGATGAAGCACCCAAGCGCTACGGCCAAGGCACAAGCTGAAGTGAGACAAGTCTTCAAAGAAAATGAAAGTTTCGACGAAAATGATCTTGACAAGTTGCCATACTTAAAATCTGTGATTAAAGAAACACTTAGGATGCACCCTCCGGTTCCTTTATTAGGACCTAGGGAGTGCAGGGAGCAAACTGAGATCGATGGATATATTGTACCTCTTAAAGCCATAGTAATGGTCAATGCATGGGTGATAGGAAGAGATCCTGAAAGTTGGGAAGATCCTGAAACTTTCAAACCGGAGCGGTTTGAAAATATTTCAGTTGATCTTACAGGTAATCACTATCAATTCATTTCTTTTGGTTCTGGAAGAAGAATGTATCCTGGAATGTCGTTTGGTTTAATTAACACTGGACATCCCTTAGCCCAATTTCTCTACCAATTAGATTGGAAACTCCCCGATAAGGTTAATGCAAATGATTTTCGTACAACTGAAACCAGTAGAGTTTTTGCAGCAAGCAAAGATGACCTATACTTGATTCCCACAAATCATAGGGAGCAAGAATAAGCTTTAATGTTGTTCTTGGAAGAAAGAAAAAAAAAGAAACGCCAGCTTGGTCTACATTATTTATATTTGTCTTTGTATGTATGTGTTCATTTTGTTGTTTAAAGTGTACCCTTTACTTGGTTGCAAGGTTTTAATTCAAAAAATAATACAACTCATTATTATATTTTGCTATTGTGTACCATGTTTAATAAAATTCCATTTTTAAATTATTAGACATAATGACTGGTCTAATTTTGACCAATTAGATTCATTTCAAGAGTAAGAATCTAGGAATGGAACTTCCAATAACAAGCCTGTAACTAAGGGAACTTCCAACTCAAGTGGTATCTAACAAAGACAGTGCTTTACCCAACTTTCACCTTAATTAAATTATATCACAGCAACCTCCAAATATCTGTTGAACTCTCATCATGTTTTCTCAAAAAGAATAAACAATATAATAAATAATAATGTCCTTCACTGCGGCATAAAGTTTGTAAAAGTAGAAATGTAGTACTAGTAATTTCTTGTATCAGACAGTTTGTATAATTAAAATGCTATATCATGGATGGGAATATATGTTAACAATTTATCCACGCAGAAGTCCTATTACCCTCTAACTATTTTAAGGTAAAATTAATTTCACCCTGAAACGCCACAATCGGTTATGTGTCTTGTGGTGAAACACACTGTCTTGACACATATATTTCACGAGTTAATCTTTTTTCTCCTTTTTCATCTTCTTTCTTCCTCGATCATTTTCAGTCCTAATCACTCGTAAAACACCATTTTTAACCCCAAAAAATTCATATGTGTCTAACAAGTGCATCAGCTAATTAATATTCTCTCGTTGAAAAGCACCACCTGAAATTGCTCTAAAATCATTATCAGAAATTGTTCTTGAAGAAGATCCAACTGGCAAAACTAATTTGTTTTCTTCGAAATTTGTTGAAATCGAAGTGTTGTACCCAAAACCAAAACCATTGTCATCGAATTAGAAGTGTTATTGATTCTGAAGAGTAAATATCCCCTCTAACCCACATCACTATTTGAGTCAGTTGCTTAGAAAAAGGAAAATCAATTAATGTTTTAAAAAGAGTTTGATTTGTTAGATGTTTTCTAAATAAGTCTATTGAAAAATTATTTGTTCATAAAATATATTAATTGCTGATAAGTTGTCGAAAAGACATTGAAGCTCCACGATGATAGTGGTGGAGAAGGTATGAGAAAGAGAGGGAAAAAAGAAGAAAAAAGCACAAAAGAACTAAAAGAAGAAGAAAAAATTATAGGAAATTATTTTTAATAAGAAATATATTATAAAAATAACTTCTAATATATTTTTGTTGCTTTTCAATCTAAAATCTATTTAACAGAGTGAAATACACGATGATGTACGCCATATCAGCGCTTAAAATTGAATCAATTTTACTTTAAAATAGTTCAAAGAGGTAATAAAATTCCTATAAAAATAAAGTGTGTAGTTAAAAAATGATAATAAATTGAGAGGAGTTTTAGCCATTTTCTCAAAATTCATATGTTAAGAAGATTCACTGGCTTCACTGGCTTCACTTTACTTCATAATTTTTTCAAGGTTATATGACAAAGGTTCAAACTAAGATTTTTAGGATTATACAAAATGAACTGACTTAAGCCATCAAAGAATTTGTGTAAGAAAGACTAAACTTAAGCCAATTTCACAATCTTCATATTTCAATGCCCCCAAGGCCCAAATACCCAATGTGATCAGATTAGTTTTACTCATTGGATCCTGTTATTAATTAATGGGGTACTCTCATATAATATAATAAAATTATTTACCGAAAAAATCATCATTTTAGTTAACAGTAAAATTTGTAAAAAGGTTAAAGATAAGTGAATTAAGGTCGATCAAGTTTATTTTCTTTAGACTAATTAAAACACCAAGGCGATAAATCTAGAATATAATCTGCTAGAAGAGAAAGAAAAGTTTAAGTGAGGAGAAGGTCCTCTCCCATGAAAATTCGAAGGGAATAAGACTAAATGTTGTAAAACTAAATTAAAAGAGTAACAACATGAAGTAAGAAGTATACAAGAAATTAGAGAGACAAAAGATGAGAACTTTTTTATTCTTTCAAGTATGTTCAAGTGTCTCAAACATCATCCTTAGAACCTCTATTTATAGTACTAGTTTAGTGTACGTGCGTTGCACGTGTGTATCGCAACAATATAAAAAATTGCATACAAAAAGACAATAGAGTATATAATATTGCAATTGAGGCCGGTGAAGCTCTTCACCACTCACGTATTTAAATCATTATCTAATATGATTAGTGTACGCGTGTTGCATTATGTATTACGTTAATCAATAAAAGTATATGTGAAACAAACATATCTTTGAAAAATAAAAGTCAACATTAAAATAAATATAAATTTTAATATCTTTACAAAAATAAAATAATACAATAATTGAGATATCAGAACAATACAATTAAATCTAATCTTCACAAAAAAAATTCAAAACCCGACAAAACATTCATTTACCACCAGTGTTAAGCAACAACAAAAAAAATCTAGTAACAGAGTAAAAACTACAAAAAATAATGCAATAATCGAGATATCAAAACAATACAATTAAACTAACCTTCACGAAAAATCCTCAAAATCCGACTAAATATTCATCTACAACCTGTATTAAGCAACAAAAAAAATATATCTAGTAACAGAATAAAAACTAAATAAAATAATACGATAATCGAGATATCAGAACAATACAATTAAACCTAACCTTCATGAAAAATCCTCATAACCCGATCAAGCACATCTACCACCTGTATTAAGCAGAAAAACAACATCTGGTAACAAAATAAAAACTACAACAAAATAATACGATAATTCAGATATCAAAACAATACGGTTAAACCTAATCTCTACACAAAAATTCCTCAAAGTCTGACCAAACATTCATCTATCACCTATATTAAGTAGAGAAAATAACAGTAAGAAGAACAACAACATTATAAGGTCCTTCACACTTTAATATATATATATATAATTTTTTCTCCTAGAACAGTTTTTGAAAGAATAGTCGTCGTAAACCTAAATAAAAAGAGACATTAATAAAAATAATATTAATTTGATTAGTTAAAAGAAATTCTAATCCTAAACCTAAACTCCTAAAGTTATGCTTAAATCTAAATACTAATAACATAATCGTATAAATAACAAATTTAACTAAATAAAGAGAGACAATTAATATAAATAATATTAATTAATTTATCAAAAGGAATCCTAAACCTAAACTGATGTTTAAAGCTAAAAAACATAGTCGTATAAATATATATTTAATGAATTCTATAAATTTAGACTTCTTGTTATATATTAATAATAATAATTGGAGAAAAATAGTAAAAAGACGATTTTGTCTAAAGGAGAGACTTTTAATGAAGGGCAAAAAGTTCAAATCACATTATAAGGTGCTTCACACTTTTAATATAGTATAGATATAGATTACATTGAGGAACATCAAATGGTGCAATAAACATGGGCATTAATTTTTGAGGAGGTGGGAAAGACAATGGTATTTTGGATGATCAATGAGGAGGTAGGGATTACTACTCATCAAGGAGAATTATAGTGTGGAGGTTACTAGGAGTTATGGACATCCACAAACAAGATGACAACATTATGTTACCACACAATTATTTACAACATAAAAGAGTAATATCTTGTTTTCTGAGATTTTCCCATGTCTTTTATTCTTCTTAGGGTTTCATTATAGGCCAGAAAAATCATGTTGTCACGTTAATGTGAAATGATTGCATGCTTAGCACTAAAAAAGGTACCTAGTAGCACGTGTCTATGCTCTGACACTTTGCTTAAGACTGATTGGGAGCAGGTGGATGCACGACTCAATATTGATTGTTGATCTACCGAGGGTCATTATGAAGGTGTACGAATATAAGGTGGTCATCCTCGGTGAAGCCTTGCAGGATGCCCGATCGCGGGATAACTTTGCTCAGACAGGCGTCGAAGCATATCATGACATATCAAAAGCAACTTCTCATAATTTTCCTGGGTAGTAACAAGGATTCCTTCGGTCTTGATTGCACTTTGTGTCACGGTCCAGTTCATTCCTTTTACTAGATCCGATTTCCCCATACAAATAGTCCTCCACTTTTTTGGACACCTAATACATGTATTCAAAACGTGAAATTCATGCTGATTTTAAAACTGACAACGACTGATAATTATGGCAATGAAGAGGTGTTGATGTTGCGCCTACGCAACCCGAATACTTTTGACAAAACATCATGCACTTGTTGCCTCGTTAAAAATCTTGCCAGTAAAAACTCACTCAAAATAGAAAAAAAGAACCTTAGCCAAGAAAAAGAATGCAACATGCACTTCTGGCTTCTTCAAGTGTTTTGGTTATTTTAGATCTGTGATATAATAATTTGCTGTCATGGGCCATCTTCTTTGGGTTCTTTAGTCTGACGTACCTCCAATTTTGATGCTCTCCAACATTCTCATATGTCCCTGCTTTCAATAGTCTCTCAGAAATGATTAGTCAAAATTCTAAGAGATTTTACCTAACTGGGTGAGAACGCGTGATTCTGCTTAGCCATCGATTTGAAAGGAACCTATTCATTATTCGTGTAGTGGCATCTATTTACCAATAAATAGTGTGCAATTATTTTATCTGTTGTCGATTGTTCATCCGATGATTTTCCATCACAGTTTGTTCTTGGGATCCGTATATGTCTTAGTGATCCCTTGATTTATTTTTAGAAGGGTCGGGGATTAGCACCCGGCATCAAGGGGGAACTTTATCATAAGGGCCAACCGCCTCGAGCCTGTTAGAAACTATATTCCTTTTTCGGCGTTGAGAAAAGTACTTCTGGATTAGAACGATGCCTTTTTATGCCTTAAAAGTACGATTTGAGTCCAAAGATTGTATCGTAATTTGGTAATTTGAGTTCGGAGACTACATTCTGTGGCGATAGCTTTTACGAATTTGAGTTCGGAGACCGTCTTGTTTGGCGGTTTGAGTCCGGAGACTGCATTACGTTAGTTGGCCAATACCACTACTAGAAAAAAACATTTTTTCAACGCTAATCAATGGAAAATTTGTGCTATAGAATACTCATTTTTCACCAAATCAGCTCACTGGAAAAATGCAGGGTGGAAAATAGATTCTCACTGAAATAGTGAAAAACTTTCCAATTTTTTAATATGAAAATATTATTATTATTTTTTTTCACTGATTCAATTAAAATATCTGTGAGAATAGCCTCCGTGAGAAATTTCAGTGAAAAAATAGTGATTTTTAGTAGTGTACCAGTGCACTTACGTCCGGGACTTGTTAGCAACTAAGAAATCGGAGAATCCATAACCCAAAAAACCAGAGATAAAAAAAATTGATTATTCATATTGCATTGTTGGGTTGAGATAGATGTCATCACTTTTCCGATTTTGGATCGTGATAAGTTGGTATCAGAGTTCTAGATTCAGACAAGAGGGAGTTGCTCGGATGGTAAGCACCCCTCACTTCCAACTCGAAGGTTATGAGTTCGAGTCACCAAGAGAACAAAAGGGGTGGGAGTTTCTAGGGAGGGGTTTAAAAAAATACTTAAAGAAAAGAGATCTAGGTTCGTTGGTCTCACAAATACAAGTCAAGTCTAGTAGAGTCTTGCGAATGCAGAGATGTTCGTTATCTACCTCCAAGAGGCTATAGAACTTTAAAAAACTTCTAATCTTTCATTCCTTATGTGCGTTCACAGTCTTACGTAACTTTAAATCTCTTATTCATTCTCTCACAGATGGTGAGGACACGTTCTGCGTTGCTTAGAGATTCAAAGCTCGTACCCTTGATATGCGGTAGAGGCAGAGATAGAGCCCGAACATCAGGGTCAGCTAGGAGTCATGCTAGGGTCGCATCTCCGGGATCAAGAGCTACCCATGATGATGTTTTGGTCAGGACAGTGGAGTTGAGCTTAGCACAAGCACCACTTGATTTAATTGCTATTCTTGTGCTTCAAAATGTCTTGATACGGATATTGGATTCCTTAGAAAGGATGACTCAGACCTTCGGTCAACATATTACTTCTAGCTCACATTTGCTTCATGATTGATAAATTATTCAAATATCATAATCCTTTTTAATGTAATTTATTCGATCACGTGTTAGTTCAAGTTGGTGGTTAGTATATATTAATTGTTCTCATAAGGTTTCTAAATTAAATAGCTTTCAATAGAGGTGTCGGTCTTTTCTATCTATTCGTATTAAAAATGGAGTTTTACTAGTATTTACTATCGGTGGAAACTATTTTTTACGCAAAGTGATACTTTAAAGCCTATTATAGATAGATAAATTTCAATTATTTTAATTTTGTTCAAATTATAAATTAGGAAAATTTTATAGAAGGCAACTTGAACTCTATATTTACTCTATCATTTTATTTATTCATACATCATCAAATAAATTAAAACCAAAAAAGTAATTTCTTTTAATTTGTTGAGTATGATTCTAATTCTTTGTAGAATAACTGTTAGTAGATATTTTTGAGACAAAGATGGGTACAATAATTATCTTTTTGGGACTGAGATGAAAAACTTAGGGGGAGTGAAAATGGGAATAATAGGAAAATAGCAAGTCCTAAGATTAAAGAACGGAGAGAGAGAGAGAAAAAGTAAGTAATCAAGGAAATGATTTTAAGAAAATAATGTGGTAATTAGCGATTCTGACGGTGAATTTAAGTTAAACTCTTAAAAATGATGTTTTATAGTTAAAAGAAATAACAATACTGTATTTCAAAAAACCATCTATATTCCTTTCAATATAATTTCTCTGTGTTTCACTTAATAATTGAAGTCTAGAATTTTGCATTTTTTTAAAACATTTATACAGTTAAGTTTTTGGACTCTAACTCTAACTCCAAGAGAAATTGCAAAAAAAAAATGATGTTTCTCCAAGTAAAATTAAGTTAGGACAATTTAAACTTCCTCTATCTCAAATTATTTATCGTGATTTTGTAAAAGTAGTGTTTATTCTTAAAGACTATAAATACTTTAATTATGGGATGATGACACATAGATTGAGTTATCTTAAGATATAAATAAATGTAAAATAGTCAAAATCCCTCCTAATTAATTAATATTTTCTTAAAGGGCGTATTAAAAAAAATGAAATATAAAAAATAGTTGACTAGTTTAGTGATATTTTGTGATACTTGAACAAAGTTGAGCAAATTTTTTGTTATAAAAAATAGATTAGTGACTTTAATAGAATAAAATAAAAGTTATACGTTGAAATGATGTGTGTTGTACTGAAACAATAAGCACGCCAACTACTGTCCTTGACAGAATTTTGACCAAGTGTAGAAGGTTACAAATGTTGAGCTGCACTGGTGTTCTAAACTCCTAATTTATCAATCACATGTTAATAAAAAAAATGATGTTTTATGTTTTAAACAAATCAAAGGAGGCGTTCTAAAGTACTAATCAATCACATGTTAATTCTTCAAATTCTTGTATATATACAACTCTTCACTTTGATAAGCAACATAACCATCAAATTATTTCTTTCCTTTACTTACTAAAATGGAGATTCATTCTTCTCCTTCTTTCAACATAATTTCTTTGTTTCTCTTCTTTTCTTTTCTCTTTATCCTATTGAAGAAATGGAACACCAAAATCACAAAGTTACCTCCAGGTCCATGGAGACTTCCCCTTATTGGAAGTCTCCATCACTTGAAGGGAAAACTCCCACATCATAATCTTCGAGATTTAGCTCGAAAACATGGACCTCTCATGTACTTACAACTTGGAGAAATTCCTGTTGTTGTAATATCATCCCCTCGTATAGCAAAAGTTGTACTTAAAACTCATGACCTCGCTTTTGCAACTAGGCCTCGGTTCATGTCCTCTGACATTGTTTTTTACAAAAGTAGGGACATATCTTTTGCCCCATATGGCGATTACTGGAGGCAAATGCGTAAAGTATTGACACAAGAACTCCTCAGTAACAAGATGCTCAAGTCATATAGCACCATCCGAAAAGATGAGCTGTCCAACCTCCTCTCATCCATTCGTTTGGCAACAGGTTCACCAGTGAACATAACAGAAAAGCTTCTCTGGTTTACCAGCTGCATGACCTGTAGATTAGCCTTTGGGAAAATATGCAACGATCGAGATGAGCTGATCATGCTAATAAGGGAGATATTAGCATTATCAGGAGGATTTGATGTGTGTGATTTGTTCCCTTCCTGGAAATTACTTCACAATATGAGTAACATGAAAGCTAGATTGACAAATGTACACCATAAGTATGATCTAATCATGGAGAACATTATCAATGAGCACAAAGAGAATCATGCAGCTGGGATAAAGGGAAATAACGAGTTTGGTGGCGAAGATATGATTGATGCTTTACTGAGGGTTAAGGAGAATAATGAGCTTCAATTTCCCATTGAAAATGACAACATGAAAGCAGTAATTCTGGTAAGTTTTGATCCGATCGATGTAACTCTCATATACACTGACAGTGTAAAGTACTTTTGATTTAACTTGTTGCAAGTTAATCACTTTCTGTTTATTGAAAATATTCATGTATATGTTGTTGTTGCAGGACTTGTTTATTGCTGGAACGGAAACTTCATATACTGCAATTATATGGGCATTATCAGAGTTGATGAAGCACCCAAGCGTTATGGCCAAGGCACAAGCTGAAGTGAGACAAGTCTTCAAAGAAAATGAAAATTTCGACGAAAATGATCTTGACAAGTTGCCATACTTAAAATCTGTGATTAAAGAAACACTTAGGATGCACCCTCCGGTTCCTTTGTTAGGACCTAGGGAGTGCAGGGAGCAAACTGAGATCGATGGATATACTGTACCTCTTAAAGCTAGAGTAATGGTCAATGCATGGGCGATAGGAAGAGATCCTGAAAGTTGGGAAGATCCTGAAACTTTCAAACCGGAGCGGTTTGAAAATATTTCAGTTGATCTTACAGGTAATCACTATCAATTCATTCCTTTTGGTTCTGGAAGAAGAATGTGTCCAGGAATGTCGTTTGGTTTAGTTAACACTGGGCACCCTTTAGCCCAATTTCTATACCAATTCGATTGGAAACTCCCCGCTAAGGTTAATGCAAATGATTTCCGTACTACTGAAACAAGTAGAGTTTTTGCAGCAAGCAAAGATGACCTCTACTTGATTCCCACAAATTACAGGGAGCAAGAATAAGCCTTAATGGAGTTCTTGGAAGAAGAAAAGAAGAAACTCCAGCATGGTCTACATTATTTATATTTTCCTTATTATGTATGTGTTCATTTTCTTGTTTAAAGTGTACCCTTTAATTGGTTGCAAGGTTTTAATTCAAAAAATAAGACAACTCATTATTATATTTCACTATCGTGTACCATGTTTAAAAATTCATATCTTAAAAAGATTCACTGGTTTAGCTTTACTTCATAATTTTTCCAAGGTTATATGACAAAGGATCAAACTAAGAATGTTTAGAATTATTCAAAATGGACTGACTTAAGCCATGAAAGAATCTGTGTAAAATGGTTCAAGGTACATCATTTCCAGAACACAACAAAATCTCTATTAGATTGTTCTGTTCTTTCTATAAAATAAAGCTAGTAATGGTAGCCAATTTCACAATCTTCATATTTCCATGCCACCAGATACCTAATGTGATCAGGCTAGTTCTACTCACAGAAAACAACAAAAACAACAACATACCCAGTATAGTCCCACGGGTCTGATCAAGGCTAGTTCTACTCACAAATGTATTTCATGAAAAATATGATGCAGCTAGTTTTTCTTGTCTCAGTTGCAATTTTGTGAGTCGTGACCTGAAAATCAGTAGCCTATACTGACAGCAGCGCTAGTACGTTCTCCCATCTCCGTATCGCTTTCGTCTATTATCTTCTTGTCTGCCTCTTCTTGATGAAAAGGCCGTTTTCGGATCACCAGTCTTCTTGGTATATCCATGTTTGAGAGCTACAATTGGATTTAAGTACATCATTCCAGGAGAGTGTCTTTTCTCTCTCGGAAGTGCTCTTAACTCTGGCAACCAGTATGCAACAAACTCCCCTTCAGGATCATAGTTTTGAGCCTGAAACATGTAAAAATGTCTTACAATAATATCTGCTTCATTGGGAGGGAATAGAGATAGCATTCACTAAACTGTTTTCTCATATCCACTTACAAACCCAAACAGCACCATGCAAAATAGCAAATAACAAAGGAAATACACTCCTTGTTGATTTATTCCGAGAACGTGATTCTACTAAAAGAAAGATTTGATTCGTTATTTCACTTACTTGCTTTGGAATGCTGAAGTAACGGTCTTCTCTAGGGTCATTGCCAACACCTGACAGAAAAGGAACGATGGTAACTTTCAACTGACAATTCCAACTTCCAGTTCAGAGAAAGTGGAGATATCAAAGCTAGATAATAAAAGGAGAATCACCTGCTCCATATGTCCAGTTTCCATAGTTGGAGCATGGATCATAATCCAAGAGGCATGTCTCAAACCATTCAGCTCCCATCCGCCAGTCAATGCCCATATCTCGAACAAGAAAAGAACACACAATCTGGCAAAAGACAAAATAACATATTTAAAAAATGACTATCGCTTTCTTGGTTTGCCCAGAGAAAACAAAAGCTATAATTAGAATGCAGTAGATTTCCATCTTTCTTGATGACTTCCAGAACTGTTTTCTAGCTTACAACATGGATGAAAACTTTCCAGAACACTATAAATAAAGTGCACATGTACCTGTCGTCCTCGATTTGACATGAATCCAGTAGTAGCTAGTTCTTTCATGTTGGCATCAATTAAAGGATACCTACAGATATTGCATTGGAAAATTAACAATTTCTCATCCCACGGAAATGAACATATTTATTTTCACATGTTTCCTCAGATTTGAACTTCTTACTAAGAATCCATTTGGGTTTGAGGAAGAGAAAGGAGCAGTCAAAATGCAAGGTATGAAGGTAATGTACTTGTTATAGAACAGGTGCTTCGCCAGCCCCTAGATAGGAACTTACCCGGTTTGACCTTGTCTCCAGGCATCAAACATGGTTTGATCTTGGCTCCAGTTAATATTTACTTTTCGAGGGCCTCCTAAATAGAGAAATAAAAACAATTAGACATATATTTCAAGATCTCTGTATTTCCCAGAATAAAAAGAAGAATGAATCTTCAAAATAGATAACAGCAAGAAGCAAAATTCCTCTTGAGAAGTTGATCAGAAAATGGGATGTGTTAATATGCATTCAGATAGTATGGATAATTATCATTTTTCACCTGCTTGAAAAAGCAAATTTCCTTGTTTGATTGAGAGAAATCTGAAGTAATCCCTCCATATTAATTCAAACAAAACCCTGAAAACAGAAATAAGGCATCAAATATACACCGGTCAGTTGTATGAATATTGTGAGGAATACAGGGCATCAGATTATTTGGTATTTACAAACTATATTTATTAGATTTAATCTCCTCTCACTGCCTTCATCAACATAAAAAGGCATAGAAACCATACAAACAGTCACAAGCATACCCATAGGAAGAGGAGAAAGAAGGGAGGAAGCTATACCAGTATGTCGAATCATTTGATTGTCTTTCCTTCTCATATCTCTTCACCTAAACAAGTCAAATGAAGCTTTCTTAATCTCTTTACATTACTAGCATACAGAAGTTTTTAATGAAAAATTGCAACATGAGACAAAGTACTCTACCTCTTCATATATAAAACGTGGAGACAGGCTTCCTGAAGCAAGCCAAGGGGAGAACTTTGTAGAATAATCAGGTCCTACCATTCCATTTCGAGTCTCTTTATACACTTTTAATAAATCCTGCCACCAATCAAAGATAAAAAAGAATTGGAATATGCAGAATCATTATAAGAGTAGGCTGTGTCTATACTAGGAAGCAGTAGAAATATTACATCAGCAAAATTCCCAGGTCGTGGCCATCTATTAGATGAACCATAAATACAGACAAAATAGAAGGTTGAATTTCAAAAACAGCATGTCATTTATCACTGCTTACAATGCGTAGGGACACCAATGCAGCACCCCCAAACACGGTGATTATAGGAAACACAGGGAACAAAAAATGGAGAGGCTTAGCTGTGCACGATGTGTTTCCAGTTAGTGCGGGGGTAGAGGAAGGATGGACATATGCCCTATGCAGCATTATCCTTGCATTTCTGCGAAGAGGCTATTTCTACGCTTTGAACCTGTGAGGTCAACAAAGGAATAACTCTAACGTTGGGCCAAAGAGAGAGGAAAGATGAACCGCAAACACTAGGGTCACCCTGATCCTTTAGAACAAAAGAAATGTAAAGAACAGAATACCCAACATAGAATCCAAAACTAAATTTGAAAGATTCAAGTCGCAAATTGCAGAGCACAGTTGCAGTTATAAGAAAGGTCCCCCACCTTCTTCCAGAAGTAATCATGTACCCTACCCAGTGCAGCACTCTCACCACCAATAAACTTCATTCCTTTAGAAACCTGTTAAAAGAAGGAGACATGATACCGTAAATTTGAGCTTTATGAACAAACTAATCCACAACTCTTTTTATGCAACTCTAGTGTTGACCTGCCTTTTCCTGCTGAAGCCCGAGCTCAGTAACTTGTGGGACATGTCCCCAATCCCCAACCTCTGGTGGAGGACCAAATGATGCTGGGAGTCTAATGCAATTACGAATTTTTGATTTGGATTCCACTGACTGTTAAGATTAACCATCAATCACACAACTGATGAATAAGATATGAGAAAGCATCTTGAATTGCAAGTCACCTAACTCAGAAATATAGTGTGAGGGCTAGTACCTTACGGAACTGAGTGTACACATCTGGTAAACTCTCACAGTCATATGGAAGGTCATCTATATGATACATTGTACTACCCCAGACTAATTCCAGCTTAGTAGTATTTATAGATCGTGGCTCATTGCCTAGTCCACCAGATGATGGCGGTACAAATTTTAGCAGGTTTCTGGTAACCAATTTTTCTACTTTTACTTCCTCACTGCATGTTTCCTTGTGGGCATACACCTGTAACATACACACCTCCTTAGTATGTAGTAACAGGTAATTTCAAAATTAACGAAATGTCATATAAGAAACATCCATGTGTAGAAAGAAGAATGAAAGAAGCTGCTTCTTAACTGTGTGTGCGTTATATGTTTTCGCCAGGGAAGGGATAATCTCTTCTGGTTTACCATGTTGAATTAATAGGTCAAGTCCTCGCTTCACTAGGTTCCTTTTCAAGTCATTTAAGCACTCTATGATGAATTGAGCCCTTAAAGCTGCCAAAGAGAAAAGACAACCCTTGAGCTCATTAAATAAGTAGCAATAGAAGATTGAAGCAAATAAATCTGACTTAACCAAAGAAAATTAGGAAGAAGGATCAGGAATGAAAAATCAACAAACTAACTATGTAAGATACTAAACCAGTTGGGGTTGATATGAAACCTCTGTACTTATTCCACTCTTTTGGCCCTTTTCATTCCAATAAAATGAATTAGGGTTCTCTAAGACTAGCATTCAGAATCTAACAGTTATCTCTACACTTTTTTTTCTTATCAGTCACAGGTATCCCCATGATCACCAGACATGATGTAAGTTTACCAATGACAGCTTAATCTCAATTAGCTGGTATCACTTATATGGATCTTTTGCTTCCATGTGTTATGTACTTTCTTCAGTTCGTACGGATTTCGAGAGATTGTAGATCTTTCGAGACAACTTATATCCACGTGATTTTAGATCTATGTTGTCACCTTTATACACATTCTATCATCATAGTGTCACACATAAACCGATACATTTTAAGATCTATGTATGACATGATCAAACTATCTAGCCTTCTCTTAGTTTACCATCCATGCGTGCTATATGCACCTTCTTTTCTATATTAACATTTCTAATCTTGTCTAAGCTTGCATACAAATCGATCTAAATGCCCACATCTTTACAACACTCATCTTTTGATTTGTTGGACCTAAAGTTCCAATAGTCCTAAAGTACATTGTGTGATAAGCCTGAAAAGTGGGCACTATATCTTGCATGTGCCTTTAGGAAACTATGATATTAACACTCCGAGTACATTAGTGATAATGGTTTCACTTCAGCAAATCATGAACCAAAACGCTTCAACGGGCCTCGAGAGAATGCACGATATAACACTTCCATACTGCACTCTTGACCTCTACTATATTCAGATTTTAACTTAAATTATTGGTTCACAACAAGCATGCGCAATTAAAGACTAAGAACTAATAATTACTAACACTGATAAAGAGTGAGCCACCACCGTGAATATGTCAATAACCAAGTAATAAAATTTTACTTCAGTTAACTAGAAGAGATGTATCATTTAATTCCTAACTCATCAAAATTATGAGAGACAATGAAAATCAAGAAAAGCCAGCTACTTTTGATACCGTTTAGCTTAAAGCTTGTCTTTTCAGAATCATTTTCCCCACCCATTAAGAATTTCAAACAACTAAATGCATCCAAACCAGAAAAACCTACTCCCTTTGTCCCAAAAGTTTTCGTTAACTTGAAATTTCCAAGAATCAACTACATATTTTTTAAGATAAATAATTTTCACTTATATAGTAGTTTTGATTTTACATCGAAAAGAAAAATTTATCACAGCAAGTTTTTACTCCAAAATTTGGTTAAACTGACCCTGCCTGGAAAAGCTAAAATTAACAGAGAGAATTGAGACCATTCGAACCCCCCCTTGGTCAAAAAATTACACTATATATACGATCAAAATTACTTTGTTAAATAATAGACATTGAACCCTCTTGGTTTCTTTATATTTTGAATCCCTTTAGTGAAAATCTTGATTTCGCCACTAAATTGAAGAACAGAGTAGAGCATTTTACCTCCAGTTTTGGGCAATCCAAAGTAATGGGTAGTCCCAAAAAGCCTAGGATCAACACAATACACAGGCAAGATTGCTTCAGAAGAAACCCAAGCTCTAAAAAGAGCTTCATTATCCAGCACTCTCAAGTCATTCCTGAACCAAACAATAGCAACCCCTTTACCTTTCCTCCTACCCAAACCACCAGAAGTGTACCTCTGAAAATTCTGTTCACAAAGTCTGTCCATTTCTTCATGGCTTAGCTCTGGAACATTATGAACAGTGGCTGCGGCTCTGGCAGTGAAAGAAGCCATGTTTTTGGTGAAATTGCAGTGGAATGTGAAAAGGGTGTGATTTGATTTGATTAAAGATGGAGTGAATTTGGTTAAGGAAAATGGTCGTTTGATCATTACATTCAGATTCATCAAGGGGAATGGGGGGATTTTGAAGTTTTGGTTTGTATGGATTTAGCAAGTGACGAATCGGAAGGAGTTTTTTGAGCTGTTGAGAAGCTGACACGTGGGCTAAGGAGTTTTGTCTTGTCGTGTCGCCTTTTTAGCCTTTTGTTATAACAACTAACGTTCATTAGTTGTTTGTTTCATATTTACCTATATATAGTGATTAATGTGGTGCAAGAAAATCATTTATCCTTTTCAATTTTGGTTTAAAAATTAAACTGCCTTCTTGAAAAAGACCCACCCTAATCTTATGTAGTAGGCGTTTATCTATAAATATTATTTATAATATTTTAAAATATATTTTTATTTTATTTCAGAATATTTGTTTGATCATGAAAATCAAAAATATATTTCAGAATATCAGAATATTTTTTTTACTTAAACACTATAAAAAATAAAAAAGACATAAGTACCACCCCAAACTACAGGTGAAATCTCAGCGACACACCTTAACTATACGAGGGTCCTATTACCCCCTAAACTATTTTAAAGTGTAATAAATACATCATTTAGTGTTGAGGTGGCACAGAGAGTGTGTTCACTCTCTTGAAAGCAAGTGAGAGGCAAAAAAATAAAAAAAATCTGATTAATATTGGACACATGTTCTTTTTTAATTGGACATCTTACAATTATTTGGTACACAAAATTATTACCATTAAAACTTATACATATTTAATTATTTTCCTTTCTTTTTTTGTAAGATTTATTCCCCTCCTCACTTTTTTTTTCTTTTTTTCTTTCATTAATTTCTTGTCTTTTCACTTTTATTTAATTTGAAAAAATACGTATATATTTTTTTTAAATAATGATTTTTTAAAAAAGTGACCTTTATTTTTTGCATTTTTTAAAGTTTAATTTCTTTCTTTTTTTGGTATTCGCTCAAAATTAACATACTCCCTCCGTTTCAATTTGTTTGACCTACTTTTTATTTTAGTCCGTTTAAAAAAGAATGACCTTTTCCCCTTTTAGTAACTTTTTAATTTCAACTTTTCACATGTCATGTTTAAGACCACAAGATCAAAGAGCACTTTGGTACATTTCATATATCTTTAATTTATGATCATAACATTCAAAAAAATTCTTTATTTTCTTAAACTCCGTGCCAAGTCAAAATAGGTCAATTAATTTGAAACGGAAAGAGTATTTAATTACAAGGCATTTGAAATTAAATCCAAAGGAAAGACAAAGAAGATAAAAAGAATTAATAAAGAAATAGAAAACAATGAAAGAAGGTAAAAAAATAAATAAAAAAAGTTACGTGTATTTGAGAAAAGTTTAAATACAAGGCAAAGAAAAATATAAAAAATACATTCTTTTAGAAAATTTTAAATACAAGAAAAATAAAAATATTTTTTTTTACGTGTATTGACTTATTTTAAATACAAGGCAAAGAAAATAAGAAGTTTTTTTTAAAAAAATAAAATGAAAAAATATTTTTAAAAAAAACTCATTTATACACGTGGCATCGCGTGTATATCACCACAACTAATTGGATTGGATTATGACCCCATATCAGCACATAAGGTGCAAAGAAATACAGGAAAAAAATTTAGGGGGGTAATAGGGCCCCTGTATAGTTAAGGTGTGTCGATGGGACTTCACATATAGTTTAGGGTGGTACTTATGCATTATCTCAAAAAAGAAAGCTAAAAAGCTATTTTAACTTAAAATCGTTTAAAATAAGTCAATCCAAACGGGCTCTTAACCTATGTATTTATTGATTTTTATTTCAGTTCATTAAGGGGTCATTTGGTAGCCAATAAAGAAGCTATTCATGTATTAATTTTTATATAAGTTATATAACATTTAATAGCTAGTTAATAAATAAGTTATTTATATATAAAATTAATACGATGTTTGATTTGTAATTTAGAAACTCGCATAACTAATACATGTATAAATTATGAGAGAATTGATATATTACCTTATGCGGGGTAGAAGATAAAATAACAGATACCTGCATAACTAATATTTGTATAACTAATATCTGGCATAACTAGTATCTGCATAACTAATACTTGCATTATTAATATATGCATAATTCTAACCAGCTACCAAACGACCTCTAACGTCATAAATAGAATAATTCTTTTATAAGTTTATTGCAAAATCTAATGTTTTATATTTTATGATTATTACTTTAATATTACATGCATTAAGTATGTGTGCGTTATGTACAACATATTTAATGTTCATTTATCTCTTATTTTCTACTCCCTTCATTCCATATTAGTTGGCCACCTTACTAAAAATAGTTGTGTCATATTAGTTGTCCACTTTACTAAATTAAGAGATAATTAATTATTTTTTCTGATATTAACCTTGTGATTTATTCTTTTTGAAAGTGTAAACACTTGTTTGTAAGGTTTCAAAAAAGTTTCTTAAGGGCTGAATTAGTAAATCTACCTTCTTATTTATGATTTCTTAAGATACGTGTAAAAGAAAAGTGATCAATCAATATGAAACGGGGGAGGGGGAGAGGGGGGGGGGGGAGAGTATTATCTATATAAATAAATAAATTTTGATTCTCATTGATAAAATATTTTCTAAATTATAATTTACAATATAAATAGATAATCTTTTAAAAATTTGTTATGAAATATACCTTTATTTTATTAATTATTCTTATAGTACTAGCATCCAAATATATTTATAAGGTAAACACAAATGAATTCCATTAAATTAATTAAACGATTTTTCATTTATTTTATTATATGACGATATTAGCTTATATATTCAATCAATATTTTTTTTATTCGACAAAATTGATACTTTTTATAGGAAATTTGTTATATATTAAAAAATAAAAATACCATGATTTTAAAGAAGTAAAAATAAATAAATAAATGACTATTTTTAAAAGTTGAGAGGGGAGTTTGATTTTTAAACTTAAAATTGAAGGTGTAAATGATTCTCATCCATAATTTAAATAAAACATAGAACTTACATGTATATATCATGGTTGAATTTTTTTACGAAAAATGGTCAAAACTGCCCTCGAATTATTCAAAATAGAGCAAATATACCCTTCGTTTCATTTTGGGCTCAAAACTATCCTTGCCGTTAACATAAGAGACCATAAATACCCTCCAACTTAACAACCCCGTTAACCTCATGACATGACATCCACGTAGTTGTCCAACTAGGACAAGGTCACTCCACATGGCTGCCACCTAGGATCCACAAATCCGGTCCCATTAACTTAATAATCCGACCCAATTATCCGCCCTTGAATGCCCGACCCATCTAAGTTTTGGGAGATGGGTCGGGACATTCATGGGCGGGTAATTGGATCGGACTATTAAGTTAATGGGAACGAGTTTGTGGATCCTAGGTGGCAGTCATGTGGAGTTGCTTTTGTCCTAGTCGGACGGTCATGTGGATCAGTGAATGTCATGTCATGAGGTTAACGGGGTTGTTAAGTTGGAAGATATTTGTGGTATCTTGTGTTAACGGCAAAGGTAATTTTGAGCGCAACATGAAACGGGAGGTAAATTTGCTCTATTTCGAATAATTCGAGCGTAATTTTGACCCTTTTCCATTTTTTTTAAGTGAAATATATTTTTCAAAAATTATAGTCAAACATAAATTAAACTTGGATCAATCCAAACTCCACCCAAATTTGATTTCCCAGGAATATTTGAAAATCTATGGCCAAAGCGTCTTGTTCCAATCAAAAACTCAAACCTCCCTACCCTATCTGAGTCGATAATCTCTGATCACAAATCTCCAGTAGCCATGGATCCAAATCCTACCAATTTCCCAATTCTCTCCTACGTCGTGTCAGGATTGGAGATTGGATATGGCGGTTAAAGAGGACGCGGAGAAAGACCAGTATATGGCGTTGATAGCTTTGGATGAATTACACGAGGCGTATGAGAAGATGTTGAAGGATGCGGAACAGAGGTTGGAGAAGATATATGAGACTGCCGTTGCTAGTGATGAGAAGAGTTCTGATGAGTTGAAAAGAGCAAGTGATGGCGATTTTGCAAGAGGCGTTAATAGGGAAGAAGAGTAGTGTGGAAAGGGTTGATTTGTCCGGCAGGCAGCTGAGGATACTGCCTGAAGTTTTCGGGAAGATTCACTCATCAACAATCAGCTTGCGGTGATTCCTGATTCAATTGCGAGGAGCTGCATCTTTCTTCCAATCTTATGGAGTCTGTTGTTTAGTTTGAACATCTTAGATATCTCCAGAAACAAGCTGGTCACTTTGCCGGATAGCATTTGTCACTGTAGGTCGTTAGTGGAATTGGATGCAGGGTTTAACAAGCTTTCTTACTTGCCAACAAATATTGGGTATGAACTGGTACATCTGAAAAGGCGCTACGTTCCTTGCCCACTTCTGTTGGTGAGATCAAGTCCCTGTGCACTTTAATGAACTACATGGTTCATTTGGGAACTTGACAAATCTTGAGATCCTCAACTTGAGCAACAATTTCAGCGATCCGACTAAGCTTCCTGACACTATTGGTGAGTTGATAAATCTGAAGGAACTTGATCTGAGCAACAACCAAATCCATCAACTGCCTGATACAATTAGCCGACTTGACAACCTGACTCTGCTTAAGTCCTCTTGTGATACCTCCAAAGGAAGTCGTAGTTGAAGGGGTTGAAGCCGTAAAGGCTTATATGATTAAGCAGCGGCTTGACATACTGTTAGCAGAAGAGCCACAAATTACGCTTGAAGAGATGGGACGGACATCGACAGGCTTAGTAACTCGAAGTACCTCCTGGTTAAGTGGTGCTGTTTCAAATGTTCTTGGAACTGTTACAGGGTATTTGGGTGGTGGAGGGAAGTCAATTGCAGACCATTACCTCAACCAGCAGTTATGACTTATGAAGCTGATAGGTTTCCTTTAAGCTAATGCTTAGAAATTATGACTTGTTAAAAAGAACATTTATATGTTACAACTTAAAATCATACAAACAAGTGTCTCTAGCCTCTAAAATGCCTGTGTTGAACATTGTGAGCAACAACAAAAAAAATTCAAGTTTCTTAAAAATACGGGAAACGACTTCTCTAAAGGGACTAAGGAAAACAAGTTGCATAAGTAATATTCCAAGATCATTATCTCCTCCACTCCCCCAGCCAGTACCACCAGTCACCCCTCCGCCCTCACCCCATAGTGTTTTCCTAGATACATATAAATGCCATATTTTCTTGTTTACTAACAAACACTAGAAATTCACCACTTTTTCAAGAAAACATTTCTTTTTCGTAACAAACACCATAATGGAAAAAGGAAAATGTGTGACTATTCATTGAGTGGTGTGCATCCATTTATTTATTTTTGTTCTTGCATAATTTTAGTAAGTAAACACAATATGGAATCAACATCTAAGCCCTCTTGCCAACACAAATAGTATCATGGTTGGGGGAAGTTAAAAGGTTCAAAAGCCTATATATTTTCTCCTTTGACCCTGGATTCTTAAACACTTATAAAGTAGGTAAAACTTCCCTACTATGATAAAGAATATAACTTTAAACTTGTATTGTCAAGTACAATAGTTTTCTTTTGTCTGGATGATCTCGTCATGATAGATACACTTGCAATGACAAAATTGAGTAAAAATTTGTCAGTTAATCAGTGGTTTACCTATTTCCAACTGACTGGTAGATCCAGTCTCAACAACTCTGGAAATTTCCTGTGGCACTGGAATGTTAAGCTCAGAACATATCAAGTGTATTATTTTCGCCGTCACAGTTCCAAATGACATCTTATTGAGAGTTACCGCCATTGCAAACTTATGCTTGATGTTACAAAAACCAGTAGATCCACCAATACCTGAATGCCCGAAGCCAATAAGTTCCTCATTTGTGGAGCTACTCCTTTTAAATCCAAGCCCAAACATCCCGTTGGGATAGGTCAAGTTTTCATACTCTCCAACTCCCATGAAAGCATCATGAACTCTTGGGTTATGGAAGAGTTTGATATTCCGGTTATCACTTGACATATCATCAATACTGCAGCTATTGTCGCTGGGAATCTGGATGTAAACATTACCTTTGCCAGCATCATCTAAACCAGTTTTCTTTCGAGATTTTTGCTTCTTACCAGTCTGCTGAGAAGGGAACTTCGGAATGTGTGGGTGGCTTCCTAAGGTTGGCATGGAAGAATGATGTGGTGGAGGAACTCTCCCACCCTCAGCGAGTGCAGCGTAATAGCGGGCTAGGGCACGGGCTGAGCAATGTCCATTGGCAGCAGGTATAATAGCACGACGAGCGTAGAGTGAGTTAAATGTTGCAGGTAAAGTAGTTGCAAGTTGAGCCATCTGCTGCGGCTGGAAGGTGGTTGGAAGGTCTGATCGGTTGCCGACATTCGACAACTTGGTGAGATCACTCATATCTATTGTAAGTGTTGCAAGTCGAGATTCCACACCTGCAATAGGGAATTTTAGATGTCAACTGTCAAATGGTTTAATAGAGTGAGAGAGAGAGCTATGCTTAAAGAGAGGCCTATTCTTATACTAGGAAGAGATTGATTAAACCATGCTATACAACAAAACCCTTCAGGATCTATCGATCCCTCCCCTGCCCGCAAGGAAGGCAATTGCACATGCTTAGGCGGATCTGAATATGGAGGTCATTGGAATTAAAATTTTCTACTATATCTTCTTTAGTATCAGAAAAGCAGGTCTGAGTGGTTTGATCATTTAAATGTGTACAGCAAGGCTGTCACTTGCCTCCAGAACTTAGACATGGTCCTTGAGACCTTGACTAAGACAAACTATTTTAAAGGCAGACAAAAATTATCATCACTGGATCAAGGGAAGATCTCATTTACAAGTTACAGAGATTTACTCTTTAACTTTTAGTATCTCAAAAATCGTTTTGTGTACGTTAAGGATTTTCTAATCATGTTTCCACAAGTTCCTTGACCAAGAAAAGAAAGAGTATAAATGGAAGCCAGAAAAATTATGAAACTATTTATATGAATTAAGAAAAGACGGGTCTTTGTAGACAATTCTGCCATGGAGGATTAACAACTGGCGAAATGAAATAGGAGGCAATCAGAAACTATTCTCATATGGCCGTAGAAAACAAAAGCAAGCTGTAAATGTAAATATAATGGAGTTAAAGATGTAAGATTCAACTAAAGGTTGAAACAAGTGAAAGTGAATATACTGCAGAAGACACGTCATGTCAAGATCAAAATAGTATAAGCAGGTTACTAAGTTGATATGAATATAAATTGTTTGTGGTTGAAACTTTTCTTTGAGGTTTAGAAGAAACCTGCATAATTGGGAGATAGAAGAAATTCAAAACTTCATAGATCTACTCCACAAGCAGAACATCACAGCGTTGCATCAAGATATTTGGAAGTGGAATGGAAGGGGATGCGGGGTCTCAACAATAAATTCCTTCTACACAGGCTACTAAGAATAGAGCACCCAGTGTCCTCATATCTCTGAGTTTGGATCCCAGAGCTCTAAAGAAAGTACTCCCTCTGTTTCATTTTACGTGACCCTGTTTAATGGGGCATGAAATTTAAGAAAGAAAGAAAAGCTTTTGGAACTTGTGGTCTTAAACATTCCATGACGCTTGACATTTGTGTGGCTATAAAATCATGTCATTAAAGGTAAATTATTTTCAAATATAAAAAGGTATCATTCTATTCTTTTGGAACAGACTAAAAGAGTAACAGTGTCACATGAAATGGAACAAGGGACTATATTTTCACTTGGTCCAAAAACAGCTGAATATTTAGAATAAAGATGACATGTCAACTGGTGCTATGTATCCAAATATTCAGGAGAAGACATGGACCACTCATTATATCCCATTGTCTATTTGTAAGTTAGCTGTGACGAATGGCGGAGAGTTTATTCGAAATACAATGGCATTGCCAGCTTAATTAAGATGTGATTTTTCAGTTAGGACTTCTGGAAGAAAGAGAATATGCAGAACATGCACTGCAACTCCTGTTCTTACGTGGTAAAGGAATAGGTGAGCCTTTGAGGGGGTAAAAAATAATCTTTTACATGTTAAGAATTAGGAGACTATTAATATGGATTACGGAATGACACATGCTAGAGGGAATAATTTAGTAATTCATTTCTAACATCTCTTCTTTTCTCATTCTTTCTATGGTATATCAGAGCCTCTAAGATCTTGTAGAAACTCAAATAGCTTGACTACAGGTGGGCGATGCCGGAAGATGTATGCCACCCACCTGCCAAGGTTCTCTTCTTATTTCTTTCGGTGGCTAGAGCATCTCCTCTCTCTGGAAACCAGTGCTGCTCGTAATTCTCTAAGATCCTTCAAGCACTGGTCATCTCTCCAGTGACCATTATGGTGCCATCATCTATTCGGCGACCAACACTGCTACTTTCTACGAGACTGGCGCCTCCTCTAATCTTGAAATTCTTGCCACTGTTCTACCAACTCATGGTATCATCAAACCCAGGGGTTTGCATCCCCCCTCTGAAGTTCTCTCTCCTCTTACTCCTTACCTTTAATTATTTTTCCGCTACAAAAAAAAAAATCTCTTACACCATCTCAGGGCCAAGGGTTTGAGTCCCTACTCTGAAGAAAAATATTCTCGCCCGAAAGTTGCTTCACTCTCTATTTCCAGTTAAACAAAAAAAGAGAAGGGTTGTTTCCTTTCCAAAAACAAGTCTCTCCTTTTCTTTTCTTTATTGCAACAAATGCCAAAAAAAAAGAGTTTGTCTTCTTTCTCTTTTCTGTACATGTCACTACTTCTTTTTCCCAAAAAATATGGTGGTTCAGACAAATGGAGCCGGAATCATATCTTCATCCGATGGAAGGAACTGAGCTCTTCATTCTATTACCCTAGTTGGAGTTGATTATGAGGACTATCTCGGTACCAGATTGGGAATCAACAGTTATCAATTCTCAACTACAGCTTGCATAACTCAACCTGGTATCCAGAGTCCACCTAGTGACTCATTGCCTACCCAAACAACATCCCCTGCTTTGTACGTGTGAAATGTGCTATCTGTCGGGCTTCAACCCTTAGGCTCGACTAACCCATGTGCAAGTGCCGTTCACAAACATCTCCTGCTTCGGTCGAGCATACATCAGGTTAAGATGATCTCTCTATTGCTCTTCGAGAAGGTTTTGTCAACTCGAACGATTAGTTAGCGGATACTCTTAGTCTCTTACTAATCACTTTGTGGATCCAGAATTGAGTATATTGATGGAAATGCATACAGTGTCATTCGAGTACATGATCATTCAAGTTAACAAACCCAAGAGTTTGTGGTATGAAACATTTCTTTGAGGTTTAGAAGAAACCAACATAATTGAGAGAGATTGTTAAGAATTAGGAGACTGTTAATACGGAAAGAGCTCATTCCTTGTAAATATGGGAAAGGTTTAGAATCCTAATAATTGTGTAACTAGAAATAGGAGTAACTTTTTTTTTCGAGGATTACTTGTAAACACTATTTAAACCTCAACATGCTTGAGGGAATAATCAAGAAAATCATTCCCACCATCTCTTCTTTTTCTCATTCTTCACTATATAGTTCAAGTTCAAGATCTGGTGCACGTTTCTAGTCAATTTTTGGTGTACCCATGAGATTCTTGTTAATATAGATGGCTGTGAGTTGTTTGTAGATGGGGTAGACTTTCTACTATTTATACACAGATTGCATACAGAGGCTTCTCTGAGGTAAAGGTACGGTTTGCGTACATTCTACCCTCCCCAGACCCCACTTTGTGGGAATACACTGGGTTTGTTGTTGTTGTTGTTGTTGTTGTTGCATACAGAGGCTTTAATCTCACAACATTAAAAATTATTAATTACCTCATCTGGAAAATGAAACTTCTCTACTGACAGAGAGACTTGGGACTGGTAGAAACAAACTATAGATGACAAGGTGGAGGGAGGACCAAAATCTAGTCTAATACTCAACCATGCTAATAATGATTACTAGGGGTGTGTCTAAGACCTTTACGCTCTGTTTGTTTACACAAAGATGAGTGCAATGGTAGGGGGAATTCATTAGATTACTCGTGGTGATGCGCATCACTCACGGAAAACAAGGAAGACTCGGGCAGATGTGACAGTTACCCAGAGATGTGCAGCAATAATATTTCCTTCTCCTGAAGGTCGCAGGTCAATGCACAGAGTGAGTGGTTTCTCACAGTTCTGGTACCATGTGCAGACAAACAAGGTGAAGAAATTGAAGGAATGCAAGACTAATGTCATACGTCTAAGTTCTTCCATAGTCACACTTTACAATGTATCATCACCATTATCATCATTATTATTATTATTATTATCATTATTATTATTATAACTGCTTTGTTTGACGCCGGATGGGGCTGGAAATTTAGTTATCAGGTTCTTTTGTAATCAAGTAGCAATCGGATTCATAATATCATATGCTGGACTTACGGGCACTTGAAGGTACGCAGTTAGCCAGTAACCACCTCACGTCTTGAGGGGCAGCTTATTTCCTCAATATAAAAAAAAAAAATTAGCTGCCCTTCAAACTTGATGTGGTTACTGGTTAACTGTGCACCTTAAAGTATCCATAAGTCCAGCTTATTAATACCATCAATACTTCAACTGCAGCATATAAACATGGAAACTTATTTTAGACCTTAGAATTTGATAAGGTGACTGATAATGTAGAACATGGATAAAAGCAGTCTAAACTTTCATTGTTCGGAAGTATTACCTACGGAAAATAGTACATCCTGTGTGGTTAGATTAGTTATCTAAAATTCAATCAGCAGATAGCTAAAGAGATTGAATAAGAAAAAATGACTCAATTGACAGCAAAGAGCAGCAGGAGGAATAAGGAAATGCTAAAAAGTAGACACTGATCATGCCTGGAGGAATTCCAACATAGAGCTCGCCATCAATCTTTAAAGGGCGAACAAAAACATCTTCTAGGAGTTCTTGAAATCTTCTTCCTGATGCCCGCTGTATTGAGATGACAATGGATAAATGCCTCAAAGCATGTCAAGATTTTAAAACATACTAGTAGATACTAGATACATATTTCTGTCCAGATGCTCCACTACAAGAATTCATTTTAAATTCAAGAGAGGAGCCACTAAGAGCTGCTGTCATTTCTGCAACAAACCAATCCCCATAATCCCACTGTGACCATAAACATGGAGCATAGTTGGAAACTTCCCTTCAACATTTAAACTAAACTTAGTACAATAACGTTTAAGCTTTGCATACTTCAGTTGATTTTTAGGGGTCATGACACAAATAATGAGCAAATCATTGCAGTCATAAAATTTGATCAGAAAACATGAAATGCAACATTACCTCAATAATGCCACCACATAACCAGCCAAAAGACAAATAATGGTACAGCTGCTTATGACCTGGTACAGTTTCTGGAGAAGACATGGCAATTCGCTTTAAACATTCATCCCAATCGGTCATCAGAAAAGGGTCTTCTTGGCTAAGATCACTCATGGCATTGTGTAAACCAGAGGTATGGTTAAGAACATGATGAACCTGCCAAAATTAAAAAGATAAAGTACCATGCATTCAAACTGACCTTAGTTGGAATGTAAAACAATAAATAACAAGGACTAAGAATTTGGTATTCTCAATTCTTGGTGTTGCTTTCTGCCAGTAAATTTGAATATTTTCTGGAAAAAAGAATGAAGTTAACAATTAACAGTGTTAACTTTATCATGTTTTTTCTTCTTTGATCATCAATTCACTAAGAGGGGTCAGAGACAAGATCGTAGCAAAACAAAATTTCTAATGAGATATATATCAGATCCATATACCTTTATTTGGTCTTTTCCATTTGATCTAAATTCGGGCCATATATTTGCAATATTGTCCTCAAGCTTCAGCTTTCTGTTAAGATAAAATGTTCTCATTGGTTAATTGTAAAAGCTCAAATTATGTATCATAAATAAAGCTAGAGCACAAACTGTCTACCTCTTAAAACATCAAAACGAGCAAGATACATTAAAGGAAAAAAGTAGAACACTACAAGACGAGTATAGGAAAGATCAAAAGCATTATCAGATGAATCGAAGATATATCTACCTTGAAGCTCTTAAAGTTTGAATCAGTATTTTTAAAATGGAAGTATAAGCGAAGGTGTTCCCATCCCTAGCAACACGAGGTGCATAACATCTAAATTTTGATTTACCAGGAACCTGGCTTCTAATGTAAGAACATATCGATAAATAAACTCCCAGTGATGAGCAAGTATGAAGAAATAATGACATGTCTCAATTGTAGGCAAACTTAAAACAGCATTAACTTTCTTTCTAAGTGAAACAATAAAGAAGTAGAAAGAGCTTCGAGACATTTAATGGTCCTTGCAAGATCTTTCTAGGTCTGACAAATATTTCTCTCAAACTATCTCATTAAAGAAAAATAAGTAAATAAAGCATAGACCAGAATGGTGTTTGCTATTTTCATATGGTCGCCTCTTCTGCACTGGATACTCCAAGACTGGAATACATGAACAGCTTATAATGGCTTAACAATTAACAAGGAACAAATCATGTGGATGGTGCATAATTTTAAGATTCAGCAAATCCTAATTACAGCTGGGGATATTGCAAAAAAAACAGGTAGCAAGTACAGGAAAAATTCTATTAACACCAAAGGGGCAAGATGATAGAGAGCACAAGCACAGAGATCAATGGTAGAAACTTTACATCCTGACTAATAGGATCATCAGAAGTCTGAAAACTAATCAGTCACCATCTGAAAAAGTAATTAAATAATAGGTCGCATCCTGTATCAAGAAAATTTCATTAGTTTTATTTTTCACCATAGCAGATTGATGCAGTATATGCCTTTATCTGTTATTGGAGAAAAATAGAAAACTCTTTTCTTCATTGGTTTAAATGATTTTAAAATTTCTGTATTTCATAGCCAGAGGACATAAAATTAGGACATCCAGAATAGATATTGAAATTATTAGCATCACATACCCATTATCAACCAGCCAGTGCACCAGTCCAGCACAGATTCCCTTTGTTACTGAAAAAACAGAAAATAAGCTATCGGGTTGGACCGGTCGAGGATCATATTTTCCAAGTACCCCAGCAGCAGTATCAATGATCACTTCTCCATCTTTGTAGGCACATACCTTGAAATACACAGTAAATAATGAGCAAGCCTGAATCAGTGAGAACCACGAACAAATTGCCAAATCTCTGGACCAACTTAATTGGAGAGACATTTTCTATATTAGAACATTTGGCAGCAGTATGACTAATCCCTGCAGCTAGGATCGTTAAATCATTTCATTAAAAGAGATATGGAAAACAACAGCCTATTCTAAGTTGATAAGTCCCAATCTAATATCAAAAACCCAAATGAAACATTGACTTAGAACCTACACTTCTATAAGAGTTGAGTACATATCCGATTATACAGTTTGACAAAAGATTATCCATTCCTATTCACTTAAAGAACTCTCAGATCAATTCAACAACTGCAATGGCTAACTTATGTCCGTTTCTATCTGAAGCATCCACATGGCTCACACAGACATTTCCAGTGCTCTTTTCACTCATCTCATCTCTCAGAATAGTAAAATGTCCAGTTGATATTCACACAGTAACTGACTCTCCATCTTCTGTATTTATTGTGTGCTTCCTCTTTGTTTCAAGGTACATCTTACCTATACGCCAACCCCCAATTGAAAAGGTACTCCATACTCTATATTAAATTTTATTCTCTTTGATTGAGTGTTCAATCAAAGATTTAACTTGACTAAAGACCCTTTACTTTTTTGCCGCGGCAAGAAATTGTATCCTACAGCACCAATAGTGTTGGCTACCCCTGCAAGGAAGAGTTGTGTAGAAAGCCATTGGGAAGGGAAGCAAGGTGGTAGGATAATCAGACTGCAAAGACATGGTAATTCTGCGTATCTACCTGGATTCCAAGTATTTTTTCAGCATTCCCAAGCTCAATCAAAAGCTGCCTTAGTTTGGCTTCAACATCAGAATGAATTGGGGTGTCGTAGATCCATTGTGGATTCAAAGCTGGCCCTCTATTTAAGTTGCTGTACAAGTTGGCAAGCATATACTTAATGAGCAATGCATCCGCTGAAATATGTAAAATAAGCACAAAATAGAGCTAACCATTGGAGCACAGATTCAGCAAAAGGTCGCATGATATCTATATAGACTATGCGCACATCCATTGTTGCAGAAAGCCCTAAGAATCACCGACAACCACTGAGTCAGTTGTTCACACTCAGATGATACAAAGAGGAGATAAAAGAGAACATCCAACACAAACCTCTAAGAAGATTAAGAACTCTCCCAAATATAACAATATCACTAGGAAAAGCATCAACCTGGAAAAATTGTCAGCTGCTTCAGAATCATTAAAGTCATGGTTAATAATTCACAAAGTCAAAACTGATCAAAAACAGTTAGTAGCTTACAGGATTAAAGCGTTTCACTTCCTTCTCATTGAGTTTCATCTTTTCTTGTATAACCTTGAGATTTTTTGACCTTTGCTCAGATAACATTTTCATACTTTCCTTCATCAAATTGAGAGGCAAGTCAGATGAGAGAAATTGGATTGATTAACAAACTAAGAAGAGCAAGCTTACAAGAGCCTCATTGGCAGGCGTGGAAGAACGGAAGAACACAGAAGTAATCTCCATAGCCTGTTCCGGTACGTCAAGGCGAAACTTGAGTCCCATCTCTGCAAATGCAGCCAAAAGTGCTACATGGTCCCCCTGCAAGAAGTGGTATCTCAATTTTTAAATGGCAAATTGGTAGAGAAACAATAACAATGTTTTGTTGGTGCATTATTCAATGCAGAATAAAATTTGGAATAAGAATATGTTTACTAACAATACATGGATAAGAGCACCTAATTTAAAGAGATAACCTTACATAATGCACCTTGTTTTCGTAAAATAAGAGATGAAAATCTTATATAGTACGAAATCTTGATAATTTGTGATTTGAAGTTTTTTTAAACTAAAACTTGAACGTGCATACTAACTAGTAAAGCTAATTTTTAACATTTGTATTGTTCCCTGCATAATAATTTCCTATTAGTTTTTTTTTTAATAACTGTGGTGTTCGGGCCAGCTTGCGCGCACTTCGACTAATTCCACAGGATACCTGCCACCTCCCACCAGCAATAGATACCATGTAACTCTGTCCACCAAGGCTAGGACAGATGGGAAGAAATCACCTAGTGTTTTTTCCCTCCGCTGGGATTTGAACCTGAGACCTCAAGGTTCATAACCACTTCATTGATCACTAGGCCACACCCTTGGGTGCATAATTTCCCTATTATTTATCGCATAATTGTTCTTAAGTTATCCACATAACCATCATACACTAGAGTCCTCCATAATTAGACCGTGAACCAAACGACCCCCAAGTGAAACCTTCTATACCATGTTTCCATCACCAGCTGTCTTAATTTTGGAGTATCTTTCATCTGTTGCATGAATGATGCAAGTTGAAGAGTTGGGCAATGTGCCCAGATCTCATTACAGGGTCCAATAGGTAATTGCAATCTCATTTATTCCTGGAAGTACCATTAGATTGGAAAATGTTCCTTCCCATTGCTACAGCGTGCTGCCTTCTTGTTAGGCTAATGTACTAGTTACTCTGAGATCTTCCACTGTGAAGTCGCTCACAATGTTTGACGAATTCCGTTTTGAACACCTTTTCTTCAAATGTAAAGGAATTTGAGAAGTTCCCCTCATCCTCCACTTGGAAGGCAAAGGTTCCTTGTGCATTCAAGCATTTATGTGGTCCTTGTCCCTTCAGGCCTAACACTACTGACCTTATACAGTAGAAAAGGCCTTACAATCAAGAAGTCCTCACTGTCTTAGTATGTGATAGGAGAGCAAGGAGATTGGGCGATGAGGTGGTTCCTTGCTCTCCAGAAAATTAGACACAGTATTTAATAGCTGCAGAAGACACTGTTGTTTCATTTTCATTACATCAGTTTAGACATTACATTGTGGGATTGATAAAAAAATTAAGGTTAAATTCTATGCAGAGTTGCCCTACTAGCTTCCATTTGTTTATTAGGGTAGAGTGTGTAGTCGGGATCACTCCATTATTGTTTCATTCACCATAACACCTCCTATGAGCGGTTTGTACGTCCTATAAGTGGTGTAAAGCAATATTTCACTGACCAAATCAAAGAATACACAATTTGGTGCCTCTCTATTTAAGGGCCTCCTAATTTTCAGAACTTTTAAACATTTGTATCAGGGTCCACACAACTCTAGAGTCTGTGTCTCAGCTATGATCTCAAAACCAATATGTGCCTTCTCCTCTTTGCAAGAAATGTCCTTTTGTGGTGCAAGTGTACAAAGCCTATATGTGTGTGTTTCGTGTTCAAGGCATCCTTGCTTATATGAATGCATAAAGTATGTTACATCCGAATGTGTTAGTATCAGTTCTTTTTCTTCTTTGTGACCTGGTATCTTCGACAGAACTTTATTATGAAATGATTCTCTTTAACTTGGTTTGAATAATTTGCGAATTTTTTAGAAAGCATAGCAAAAAAGATCAACCAGTATGACTTGGTCATGAAGTATGACAGCAGTTAGCCGGATAGGGCCTTGATGACATGCCCACATCAATAAATTCATAAATCCATTGAATACATCATTACAAGTATACACAGTCCTCATTGGATGTTAAAGGAACTGAACAAACCTCGGCAGCTGCCAGAAACATCTTCGCAAGAGCTTGTTTCAAGGAGCTTGACAGTCGCTTTGTAAGTCCAAAATCCAGCAAAATTGGGCGATGAGGTGGTTCCTTGCTCACCAGAAAATTTCCTATTTTTGACAACCCAAGAGAATTTTCAACAGAATGAACACTATTAAGAGTTGGAAACATGTATTCAGCATAATTAGCAGGAAGAAATGTTGTAGCTTTGGTAGAATCATAGTGAGGTATATAAAAAAAAAGGAAGTCTTGACAGGCAGCATATCAACAAAAACATGTTAGACGTTAAAATAATTAATGTGAAAACAGTGACTCATCCATAGTGAACTAAAAAGGAATGGAGGTGTACCTGGATGAGGGTCTCCATTAAAAAATCCATCAACATAAATTTGGTGTGCATATGCACGTGTAATTTCTTCGACAAGTTTTTGCTTGTCTATTCCCAAGGCTTGAAGTGATTCAGCATCATTCAGACGAACACCGTCCATATACTCAAGTATGAGCACCTTTTCGGTAGACTGTAATTTCAAGCAATCCAATATAAACACGTTATTGGATGGAGAAAAGCAACACTCGTCTGTTTTAAAGTATAATTGTATACAAAATTTGCATTTATGGTATAAGAGCTGTTTGCAAGAGTGTCCAGCTCAACTTTGGAATTCTTGGATTCTCTAATGACGTAATAATGCAAGGAGACTGCTCCCAGACTTTTGTAGTCTATGCAAGTACCAGCTTGGTATTATTATATTAAACTAACTGATTTTGTACTATTACACAAACTGAATAAAGTTTTTTTTTTGGGAAACCGTGGTGTCTGGGCCAGCTTACGCGCACCTCGACTAATTCCACGGGATACCTGCCACCTCCCACCAGCAACAGGTACCAGGTAACTCTGTCCACCAACGCTAGAACCGACGAAAAGAAATCAACTAGTTTTTGTCCCTGCTGGGAACTGAACCTCCTCATGGTGTTCAATCCACTTTATTGACCACTAGCCCACACCCTTGGGTGCTTAACTGAATAAAGTAATTGTTTAAATACTATTAAAAAAGTAATTAAATAAACTGATTTTGTACTATTAAACTAACTGAATAAAGTATTTATTTAAATACTATTAAAAAGTAATTAAATAAACTGATTTTTTACTCTTAAACAAACTTTAGACAGTATTTATATAAATACTATTAAAATGATATCAAATAAACTGATTTTTTTATTATTAACAAATTGGGAAAAAAACTAGAAATCTTCATAAAAGACCCAGCAATGGTGGCAGTCGGCACTGAAGAAGACGCAGATCCAACAGCGAAACCAAGAAGAAAAGTAAGGGAGAAAACCTCCAGCTGTTAGATCACTGGTCAAGTGTCTAATTGTCCCCCTTAAGGTCAGGGGTTCGAGTCCCACTTGTATAAGTTGTTTCGGTTATCAAAAACAAGGAAGAAGAAGAAGAAGACAGCAGCAAGAACTTCTTTTGTCTAAAATGTCTGTTCCTTTCTTTTTCTTCTGAAAATACACTTCTTTAAAATTAAAAAAAACGATCACTTTAGGGCTTCGTCGCTTCGCGCCTCTTCGACTGAAGTCCTCGCCTCGCCTCATTACACCTTCGCTTCATCGCTCAAGTGAAGAAGCGCTCGTTTTTCACAACACTGGATGCAATGATGACTACAGTTCACCAAGATCTTTACAACAACAACTACTACGTCTCAGTCCCAAACAAGCTGGTAAATCCCTCCTAAATCATCCATATGAACATTGGTGAAGTCCCTCTTACTGTTAAGAGAGACATGTTTTCTTCTAGGATAGATTTGATGTAACAACTCTCTACATGTTGTTATATATTACTACTTAAGGAAATGGAGCTCCGCTCGCAGTAGTTCTATCAATACCATCAAATCTATAAAGCATTCAAGTAGGTAAAATTACTAGAAACTAGAGCTCCTCAAAGTCACAGAATAGTAGCTTAGATAACTTCGAATACTAGAGGAACATACTTGAATGACTTCAGGAATTAGTACGTCCACATAATTAGCAGGCTTACTATCATTACATCTTTTGTTACAACGGAGATTTCTTGAGACCTTTCGGGTGTTCTCTGCCAAAACCAGAAGAAGAAAACAAGCTTAACAAACATCATACAGAAGAAAACAGTGCTGAAACATTAAGTAAATCAATTTACTACTTGAATACCAGCCTCATGATTGAAATCTAGTTCTTTGGGTGATTCTTTGCACCATTCATCTATCATGGGGTGGAAATTATATTGTGGTTCCGCCCATGCTACCCAATCAACTATTGACTTAGCATTTTTCAGGTCCTGAAAAAGAACTTGCATAAATGAAACTATTCTTTTTCAGTACTCTATATTCACAAAGAAAAAGAATCTTTGCCTCTACTATAAACAACCTCCAGTATAACTGCTTTTATGCCATCATGCTGAACTTTGACGACAACTTCCTGTCCATCACTTAAAGTTGCACGATGAACTTGAGCTATCTGCAGAAAGGTAATGTTGGAAGTAATTAGGATAACTTATAAGTCTCATGTAATGAACAAGGGAAAACTAAAAAGCTAATGTTAGGACCACAATTGTTTCCTATAGCTCGCCACCAACTTCCTCTATTATATCCCACAGCTATTGGTACTTCTAATATAACTGAAAGAAATAACTATAGATATTACTGTCAAGGTAGGAAAGCATGGCTGAATTACTGCTAAACTGCCTAGTTGGAAATCCTTGTTTCCACTCTGCACCGAGCTTTTTAGTTCAGACACTTACTGAGGCTGTTGCCAGAGGTACTTTGTCAAAATCCAAGAATAGATCATCCATGGCCTTCCCCAACTCCTTTTCTATGGTTTGGCATACCTGGGGAAAAACAATTCAGTCAATTAGTAACATTTATCTGATGAATGTTTAGATATTCCTTTTATCAGTCTGATGAATATTAGATATTATTTCTCTCAGTCTGATGAATGTTTAGATATTCAGACTGCATAAACATAAGTTGAACTTTTGCAGATGTCATGTATAATTTTATTAGCAAAAATATAGAGATATACAATGCTGTAAGAGCAAAGAAATGAAATCACAAGGAGATATCCAGATAATTTTCCTGCTAAAGCAAATTTGGCATAACAAGATTATGTCATAGAAAAGATAATCTGAATGATATAGGAGATAAGTAGAGAAACAAATATTTAAAGGATCTAAAAGGGGCCACTAAAATGTAAAGTTCTAATGCTTACTGAACACTAAGAGTTCCTTTAGGAGCAAGCTAGATCTATTTCTTCTGAGCTACTTTTGACATGGTTCTGTTTGGCAAGGACAGTTCAAAAGCAACTGGTCCTTTTGGCTCCACTATGGCATACAGGTTTTTCCATAATTTGTTCCTTCACACAGCAAAGGAATGCCATCTTATTGTAATTGACGAATTGTTGTTTCCCACAATCATTTTCGGTTACTCTTACACCTCCACTTCCAATCAAATGTGGACGCTGGACGACATGCATGAAAGTTGAGAAATAAAACCACATGGAGCAGAACGTTTTTTTTTTTCTCGGTAGGTTTCGGCTAGGGGAGCCGAGGGTCTATCGGAACAGCTTCTCTACCTCTGAGGTAGGGGTAAGGTCTATGTACACTCTACCTCCCCAGACACAACTTTTTGGGACTGCACTGGGTATGTTCTTGTTGTTGTAGGTTTCGGTTAGGGAGAGGGGTTCTGAAGCAGAGGCTTACATAGGAAAATAAATTTGAGGTTTTCGAAAGGAAAGTATCTTGTAAAGATATGCTAATCAAAGAAAAGAGGAGGAATCACGTTAAAATATTAAAACAAGATAATTATTTCCAAAAAATACTTACTAACAATGCAAAAATCCAAGCAATATAGAATAGATTCCCTGCTGCCTTTTGGTCTCCAGCTTACTTCAGAGATTCACCACAGTATGAATCATAAGTAAATGAATTCATGGAAGTTTGTAACCTGAGGTGCTTCGATGATTAATAGCTAACTTGGTCTTCTTAGTCATGTTATAAAAAGCCCAATTAAAAGATCGGCTTTAAATATGATCAAGCACAGCCTCCACTCTTTTACATTTCTCTCTCTCCTCTCTCCTACCAACTGTACCCTGTCAGGCACTCAAAAAACAGAACACATCGATTCAGGATGTGCAAACCACTCTTTTTTTGTGCAAAAGAATCTCAAGAGAACCTTCATGATGTTTCTCAATTCTCAACCATAAGAAGATATTCAGGTTATCATTCATATAATCCTCATACGAGAACATCTCATGAAACTGCACATCCATAAAACCAACTCAAATCTCAACATACAAATTATAAAACTGGAGACCAAACCATCTCCCCCCCTCCCTCCCCCCTCTTCCAAACCCCAATAGAAAAGAACCCCTCAAATAGAATGCAAGGAGAGAACAAATGAATGGAGGAGGAATGCCTGAAAAGGAGGAAAGGAAACCTACAACTTTGACTCGCCAAATCCAAATCATCAGTTAAAGCTCTCTGAATCATCAATGGAAATAGACAGAGAGAATTACAAAACTAATACCTCCATGTCGAATGCATAAGATACGAATTAATCAATTTCAAGAAATTTTAAATGGTTCCTGAAAATGTATTTTCTTTAGATGATAACAGTTCTAGCAAATGACTAAAATATAGAACGAATCACTAGCAATAGGATTGTTATTGCAAACAATCCATTGTTGAACCTCCTTTGATAAAGTTAACCAAAGTTACCTCTTTTAAAGAGCGGGGAGGAAGAGAATCCTGTAATTGCTTCAAAAGGCATGTATAAGCCTCTGGCAGTACATCAGCACGCGTGGATAGGTACTGTCCAAGTTTCACCCACAAACCTTCTAGCTCTACTATTAAATTAAGAACACGCCTAGCATTGCGTTCATGAGCTTTCTCCCATAGAGAAGCTTTCTTTGACTTGTTCACCCATTTTTCTCTCTGCTGTAAAGCCTTCACATCACACAATATTGTTCATAAGTTCTTCAGTCTGCTTAGCAAAAGGAAATAGATGACAAAAGCCAGTTTTTCATCTTTTAACTTTCAGATGTGACATTACATTAGTAAGTTAGCAGCTACGCAACATAAATTGTACCTTGTAATCAAAGTAAATGATAAGAGCTACAGCAAAAACTTTCACACGCCTCTTATAGATGTTTCCCCATCCCATTGATTGTAGCCTGGTTGAGAAATGTATTTCTATCTAAGAAGTTATAGATCTGCAAGAAGGGAGACTAAAGAAAGTGTTATTTTGGAAAAAAATATGAGTCCTATCATCCTGCTAAACCAGCATGAACAGTTAAAAGGCTCCAAAAACAGTTATGAAGACTTCAGTCCGAAATAATGGCTCAATGGCAAACTAACAGACTATAAGCAATTATGAAGACTTTAGTTCAGAAATACTTGTTCAATGGTAAACTAACAGAATATATGTTAGTCTGATGTCTATCAATGTAATTCAACAGTGGGAGGTACATCAAATTATAGCAACCCCTCTCCCAACCCAATGGAAAAAAGAAAAAGCAAGAAGAAACAAGTAGCAGAGTGGCATGCATACAAGTAAACAAATGATCTCCTAAGAATAAAAACTTAGTTTACACACATTCTTTCCGATGGGTGTTAACACACATACTTAACCCAGATTACTCATACCAGTGGTGACATTTGGTAAAAGACCAATCCACAGTAAAGGAGTAATTGCAAGTAAATGTTTTCTTGCAGATATGAGAACAATCATCATGCAGGTACCCTCTCCATTCTAATAGAACACGCTTTCTCTTTTAGTCTTTTCCAAAGACTGGTTTTCCTTATTTATAAACTCCTTAATCTTACCATTCTCATTTTTCCTTTAATGGCATGCTATTATAGAAAAATGGCATATAGAATTCACTACATATTAAGGGTGTTTTTGGTGTGTAATACATATTTAGCTCATGTCAAAGAAATTTCCTTCTTAGTTTCCATGTCAAGAGAGCACATTCGCACACACGCACAAAACGATATTGGTTTAGGTCCTTAAGACCTAAATTTCACTGCTGCACATAGTGGTTGCTTCAATTCGCGTAAGCTGCACTTTAGTGCAAGCAACAAGACATTAAGCTGCGAGCCTCATTGACCACAGGCTCTACGTTAGAAAGAGCAACACCAAACATTAAATACAGTTCAATGTGTGAATAGGACGCAGGTCACAAGCTCAAATACTACCACTGATAAGTAACCTAATATTTAAGTGAGAGAAGGCTACAGGGATACGCCCATAATCCTCCGAGTTTTTAACCTGTGTACCAACTAGGGTTGGTCAACTAACTCACAAGGAATTTTTTGGTTATCAAAAGAAGATCAACATAGCTGGAAAATAGTATATCAATTGTTAGGAAAGAATCTTGAATAAATAATATGCCCATGAGTAGGAACAAAATTTAGGAGATTAAAAATTTAAAAGTTGGGCCTTTGCATTAATAATGTAAATTTAAATGGTTTTCGAAATTAATTGATTAGTTTTGCTTCATTTATTTCATTCCACCGCAGTTATTTCAATTTCTTCCTCCATATAGTTATTCTTTTGCATTACCTATATTGTTTTTAGTATTCTCCTTATTTGTGCTTTAAAGAGAGTGTTTTAGTTGTACCTTCTGCTTAGAACCCCAACACACTTTGTATTGACAACACTTTTTTGACAATAGTATATATTTTGATTAATATATATTGGGAAAAGGCCATGCATATATAGTGTAAACAAGAAACAAATACGCCTACAAGAGGACGTGTTCTATACAAAAACCATCCAATCATCAATACTTATTGGGACAATATCGGCATATCATATGTACTCCAACTCAATGAAAAAAATATCATATGTACTCCAAAAATATGCAAGGAATGAAGATTGTCCAGTGACATCCATAAAAGAGTTCCCAATTCCTTCAAATATTCTTCTATTTATCTCCTTCCACATTGTTCACATGAGCGCCAAAGGAACGACCTCACCTGACTTTATGTTTTCTTCTTTTTTCCTTTTCTTCTTGATAAAGGGCTTCATTTCTATGCATTTTCCTGCTGCAACAGTAGCTTATGTAAAAACTATACTACTGCTTGACTGATCTGATTCATTTCCCTCAAATTCTCTAATTTGATTATGGTAATCACTTACGTAAAGGTCATATATAAGCACCTCCAAAGTCTGTAACAAGTACCACTGTAATTTGAGAAAAGAGAGTTTACATGCTCTAGCCTCATTCAAGGGAAAATGCTGCTGGAGAATGGAGAAATATATGCGAATGATATCTTTGATTATGCTAAACATGACATTGACACTGAAATTTGTGTTGCACTTTTGTATTTCTGCGTATTTTCTATTAGTGTTGTTTCAAATTCGTCTTTCAATTCCCCCCTTAAACTACAGCCTATGAACTAATAATTGTAGAACTCAACATGAACAATTGCAGTTCCCATCTGTACAAGCCTAGGTTGATAGAGTTACCCGGTACCCGTAGAATTAACGAGGTGCAAGAAAGCTAACTCAGACACCACAGTTATCAATAAAAATGAAGAATTTCAGCATGCAAGTTCTCATAAGTCAGAAAAGTTTAGGTAGATTGATGTAGAATGTATAATTATAGGATGAGAACTTTGTACAATACACTTAAGCATTCACAAGTGCTAAGTTAACATGCAAGTTTTGTCCTTTGCTTTCAAACCACAAGAAGGGCATGAAGGAATGCTACACACCTCGAATGCTCTTGTTAAAAAATAATTTCTTACAAATTACTTGATGAAACAACCAAATTTCACAATAAACATCAATACCAAGCAAAGAGAACACGAAGAAGTATAACAGAATCCAAGCTTTCTAGAGAAATTCCAGATTATAAGTGAAGGGTGTGGCCTAGTGGTCAATGAAGTGGGTAGGTTCAAATCCCAGCAAAGACAAAAAACAATAAGGTGATTTCTTCTCATTTGTCCTAGCATTGGTGAACAGTAGCAAACATTTCCTTTACTCTTTCTACTCCATAGAATTATTAGTACTACATAAATAGGTCAATTTGATCAAGCATCAATTACCCATAAAATGAAGTGGGACAAATCCAATAACTTACAAAAAAAACCACCAGGGAAATGAATAATCCAAATCAAAACAAATCATCAAAAAGAAAAACTCAATTTTGAAAAACATAAAAAGAATCTCGACGTACAAATAGATAATATAGAGGATTGCAAGGAAAACCTGGTTAAGATCCAAAGAGTCTCGATTACAACACAAATTTGGGGAGAAGAAAAAATAGGGGAGTGAAGAAAGCGTGTGAATAAGAAAAGACGGACCTATTTGGAAACAATGGGGTCTACGTCTTTTACGAAGAAAAATCTATTGCGCTTAACGCTATTTGACTCCCACCAGCTTCTGAGAGTGACATGTATTGAAAATTATTAGTAGTACTAATATTTTCAAAGCATAGGTAACTGCTTTTCAAAATCGACCGCATACTTTAATGCATTCACATGGCACGTTTATTTGAACTACTCTTTTTCGTCTGGTCCAGGTTTATTCGACACTTTGAAGTACTACTTTTAAGTATGGCTGCTTTCAAAAATATATTTATCTTGACTACTAGGAATATTTATTATTTATCTTAAGAGTATTTGTACTAGGAGTAATTATTATTTCCTCTTTCTCAATTTATATAGTATAATACTCTCTCCATTTATTTTTATTGTCACTATTTCACTTTTTGAGGTCAAACTGCATGAACTTTTATCAATATTTTAAGATGTATTTTTTAATCATATTTATATGAGAAAAATTACAACTTATAGCATTTTTCGTACAATTTTCGAGAATTTAGCTTCGAAGTTTAGTCAAATTGACTTTCGTAAAGTGAAATGTGACAAGTAAAAATGAACGGAGGGAATAATAATTTTGAGATTTAAATTTTTAAACTTTGATTGTGAATTCGAATAAGCTTTAGGTTTTTAAAAATAAAATTTATATATTCGAAAATTACGTAAAAAGTATTATAACTTAATATAATTAACAACTTCATATATCTTAAAGACATGTAAAGAAATTTCGGTCAAAGAAAAAATTTTATTGACTCTCTTTCAAGTCACTCGTGTTCTTTAGAGTGACATAAAAAAAAATTAAACGTGACTTATAATTTGTTTCCTAGATGGTGCATGATAGTGCGTCTCTAACGTGCGCCCCACCGAAAATGGGCCGGGGAAGGCCAAGAAAAGACCAAGGGAAGACGGAATAAGAGCGAAGCACGCTGCAGCTCTTAGGGATGACAACGAGACGGGGCAGTTGCGGGTTTAACGCTACGCGGGGCGAGTTGAAATAATTTTTTTTTAAATTGATGCGATGGCGGAGCGGGTTGTGAATTAAATTTAAACAATACAAAAATTAATTGAAGGATTAGTTTATTGTTTCATTATAAGTACTCAAACACGTGTGTTGCACTACTATTTCAGGTTAAGTAATATACTTTTTTAAAATAATAAAAATAATATTAGAATAAATGTATGATGAGTAATACGAATTTTGAAAGGAGAAAGTACAAGTTCATACTAATGAATGGTAAGCCTATATGATCAATATTTATAGTCTTTGCAAAGCACAATCTTATTGAAAACTGCTATGGTTGAAAGAATATTTTTCATTTTCAAGAGTCAAAAAAATATTTCTTTAGCTGTGTTGTTAATTTTTTATTATTATGCATGGTACCTTTTGTCTGATTTAAACTCTTGAATCTTTTCATCAGTGAATTTAATAAAACCAATTAGTTTAATTGTATATATATACAATATCAAATATAACATGAGAAGCTATTAAGATCAACATATTTCATGCGATGCAACATTGCATTAGAGAAAGAACTCAAATTTTAGATTAAGCCTCTAAAATACCAAGTACATCTCAAATATAACATATAATATAATTTTTAACTACAAAATAACAATAGTTTTCTATAGTAATCCATGTTATTACATATTAAAAGTGTAACACAAATTAAGGCTTAATAGTATAAAGAGCCAACAACTTTGATTAGCAAATCAATATCACTCTAGAGGTAAATTACCATAACATAGATCCTTGACAAGAAATTAAAATTACTGCTTTACTTTATTCTGCCTCAAATTTGCGTTTAGTTAGATAGACTTCATATTGGTATTTAGTATGTCGAACAGGCTAAAGAATCTGTTGGTGAAAATTACAATAACAATAGCAATTACAATTGAAAAAATTACAAAGAAAATAAATTATCTTCTTGGCTGAGGCGCGGAGATCTCGCTCTCTTTAAGGAGATTCAAGCTCACTGCAGCAAATGTTTTCACCGGTCCAGCAGTAGTCTTCTTGACTTGTCCCCTCCAGGATACAACAGCCCACACACAAAGTTTAACTCAACAAACTCTGGACAAGAGTTGAGTCCAAAGCTCCAACACAAGAACACCTTACTTCAACTAATAAAACTCTCTTTTTTACTAACTCTTTTACCCTCTATATTTTCTTGTACATGAAAAAATGCAAGACTACCTCTATTTATAGGTGAGGTATTCATCCTAGTATTGAATAGGGAGAATAAATTGAGGTAGTAATGGGTAGGTAAATGACATATAGGTTATATAAGTTACAAGGAATAAATAGGTAGAATAATGGATGAACAATAACTTAGTGGTTATGGGAGTTATCAAAAAACCAAAGGTCAAATTCTACCATTAAACACAAGTGAGTAAAAGGGCATAAAAATGCCATTCAAGGCAATGGAAAAATGCAGCAATATTTTGGTCTCATCATGGCCACTAAATGCCAAATGGTGTAAATGAGAAATGCAACATTTCAAATCCATAATGCATAATAATATTATATGATATTAATATTAAAATGCTATGCTAAAGACCCATCAATCCCCCACTCATTTTAATATTAACATAAGAGAGTATATCAGCTGAAGGTAGACTATTATGCATAATAAAGGTATGCTCTGCATTGAACCTTTACTTAGTAAAACAGTAATTTTTATTCCAGAGTCGTAGTGGTCTCAGACTTGAACTATGACTGCTTGAGGGAAATAAAATATCACTGCTTACACATAATAATCAAGGTGTTAACATGAGCTTTATAGCCAGCACATTACGGCCTTGTGCTATCCCGGTTTTCATGAGTGCTTTTGAGAATAAGCCAATTCTCATAGGAAGCGGCCTACTTCCACACTCACATAGGTGAAATCTGTCGAGGGTGCTCCTGTAAGTTAACACCCCACTCATACGAGCTACAGAATTTCATTAAGAGTTTTTTGAACTCAACCTTCACAAACTATTACAGGTAAATATGCACTCACATCATAGGGAGGGAAAAAGAAAGTGCATTTCACAAAAAATCATCATATGATTCGTTTTTCCCATTGAACCTAGTTATAGGATCTCTAGTCCCCAGGTTGGGTTTCCTCATATATGACTATGAATTTATTGGCTTCAATCCCATCCCCCTCGATGTACTCCAGACCTTTTCTCTTGCTAAGGCCTTAGTTAGTGGATCTGCAAGATTATCACCAGATTTGACATAATCAATATTAACGGTACCATTTGTCAAATATGATCTTACATTACTGTGTTTTCTCCTTATAGGTCTGGATTTACCATTATAATAACGGGTTTGAGCTCTACCAATTGCAACGGTGCTATCACAATGAATTAAAATAGGAGGAATTGGTTTTTCAAAATAAGGAATTTGAAATAATAAATCTCTCAACCAATTCGCTTCCTCACTAGCTGAAGCTAAAGCAATTAGTTCAGCCTCCATGGTAGAGTTAGCAATAATAGTTTGCTTTTTTGATTTCCAACAAATAGCACCACCTCCCAAAGTAAATATAAAACCAGTAGTAGATAAAGAATCACCTGATAAGGTATTCCAATCCGCATCACAAAAGCCTTCAAGTACAGCAGGATATTTTTTATAGAACAAACCACAAGTTTTTGTTCCAATTAAATATCTCATAACTCTTGTTATAGCATGCCAATGTTCATTACTTGGCTTGCTAGTAAACCTGCTAAGTACTCCTACTGCATATGCAATATCAGGCCTAGTGCAATCAGTCACATATCTCAAACTTCCAATTATGCTAGCATATTCCTTTTGATTTATTACATCATTTTCACTTTGAACAGGAAACAAGTGAACACTAGAATCAAAAGGAGTTACAACATGCTTGCAATCAAGGAAATTATATTTTTTCAAAACTTTTTCTACATAATGTGACTGGTCAAGGAAAATTCCATCACTTGTTCTAGTAATTTTTATTCCTAGAATAATATTTGCCTCACCAAGATCTTTCATATCAAAATGGCTTCTAAGAATATTTTTAGTCTCTCCAATAACATTCATGTTAGAGCCAAAGATCAATAAATCATCAACATATAGGCAAATAATAACATGTGAATTATTCCAAGACTTATGATATATGCACTTATCACACTCATTTGTTTTAAAGCCATTTTCAATCATGCAGGAATCAAATTTTTCATGCCATTGCTTTGGTGCCTGTTTCAAGCCATATAGGGATTTAGTAAGTTTACAAACTTTGCTTTCTTGGCCTGCTTCAATAAAACACTCGGGTTGTTCCATGTAAATTTCCTCATTAAGGTCTCCATTTAAAAAAGCAGTTTTTACATCCATTTGATGAATTTGTAAATCAAAAATTGCAGCAACAGCAATCAAAAGTCTAATGGATGTAATTCTAGTTACCGGAGAAAAAGTATCAAAAAATTCTAGGCCTTCTAGTTGCTTAAAACCTTTTGCAACTAGTCTAGCCTTATATTTATCAACAGATCCATCCGGTTTTAACTTTTTTCTTAAGATCCATTTACACCCAATAGTTTTACAACCCGGTGGTAAATCAACTAACTTCCAAGTTTTATTGGATATTAGTGATTCCATTTCATCATTTATAGCCTCTTTCCAAAATATAGAATCATGTGAAGATAAAGCTTCTTTTAAAGTGAGAGGGTCATTTTCAATATTAAAAATATGAAAATCAGGACCAAAATCTTTTTCTATTCTAGCTCTTTTACTTCTTCTTAATTCAAAATCATCACTTTCTTTGTTTTTCACAACAGAAGTAGAAGAACTAGGTAGTGACAAAATATTTTCTTCAATCCTTTGACCCCCACTATTTTTAGAATCAAAGGGAAATTTATTTTCATGAAAAATAGCATCACCTGATTCTATTATAATATTATCTTCAAGATTAAAAAATCTATAGGCTGTACTATTTGAAGCATAACCAAGAAAAGCACAAGTAGTAACTTTTTTACCCAACTTAGTAATTTTGGGATCCATTAGCCTTACAAAAGCTAAACAACCCCAAACTCTAAGATATCTCAAATTTGGCTTATGACCTTTCCACAATTCAAAAGGTGTTAATTTAGTCTTTTTATGAGGCACACGATTCAACACATAACAAGCAGTCAAAATAGCTTCACCCCAAAATTTAAAGGTGCATTTGACTCAATAAGCATGGCATTAGTCAATTCAACCAAAGTTCTATTTTTCCTTTCTGCTACACCGTTAGATGAAGGAGAATAAGGAGGAGTAGTTTCATGAATTATTCCCAATGATCTAACAAAAGAATTAAACTCATTTGACTCATATTCACGACCTCTATCACTTCTAATTCTTTTTATTTTTCTACCAAACTGATTTTCAACTTCATGGAGAAAAATTTTAAAATTTTCAAAAGCATCACTTTTATTTTTCATCAAGTAAACATATGTATACTTAGAAAAATCATCAATGAAAGTTATAAAATATCTATTTCCTCCACGAGTTAAAATTCCTCCAAGTTCACAAATATCAGTATGAACTAACTCTAATAAATCAGTTTTTCTTTCAACTTGAAAATGAGGCCTTTTAGTGATTTTGGCTTACTACAAGCCTCACATTTTTCAAAATTCTTTTTAATCACTGGGATTAATCCTAAACTACTCATGATTTCCACATAACGATCATTTATATGACACAAACGAGCATGCCAAAAATTAGTAGAAGAAAGCATGTAAACAGAAGTAGAAGTTTTATTCATTTCAACATTCAACTTGAACATCCCATCACATGCATACCCCTTTCCCACAAAAATACCCTTTTTCACAATTACATATTGATCAGACTCAATAATCTGTTTGAAGCCTGCTTTATTAAGAAGAAAACTAGACATCAAATTTTTTCTCATGGAAGGGGTATAAAGTACATCTTTTAAAGTAAGTACCCTTCCAGAGGTAAAACACAATTCGACATCTCCCTTTCCAAGAATTTGAGTGGTATGAGAATCACCAAGCATGATGGTTTTGGGCTCTTCAAAAGGAGTATAAGTTTTAAACCAATCTTTGTCATAGCAGACATGACGGTTTGCACCAGAATCAGCCCACCATCCATCAACATTCTCCACCATGTTTATGTCTGTTATCACCGCCACAAATGGTTCTTCGGTAACGTTTGCCTGAGGTGTAGGCCCACGTTTCCGAAATTTGCAAAATCGAGCAATATGCCCACTCTTGCCACAGACAAAGCATGGTCCCTTATCTTGAACATGTTGATTTTTTACTTGGTTATTTCCACCATTATTATTCTTGGGAGGTCTACCAATATTTTTCTTGAATTTATTCTTCTTAGGCTTCAAAGTAGTATTTTTGTTAGTATCCGGGGTAGCATTATTTGAAGTAATTAAATTTACCTTCGTTGTGATGTTGTTCTCTTCTATTTGCAAAAGTGCATCTTGACCCCTTGCTTCTTCTTCCATGCGGATTCGCATTATCAACGTCTCAAGAGAGGTTTCCTTTTGTTTGTGGCGCATAGTTTTTTGAAATTCCTTCCAAGAAGGTGGAAGTTTATCAACTATGCCACAAACAATAAGGTTATCTCCAATTTTGATCTCCTCGGACCTGAGCTCTCCAACAATCATTATAAAGTCCTGAACTTGGTCTACCACTGATTTGTTGTCCACCATTTGAAAACGAAAAAATCTACTAGCAGCATATTTTTTCGCTCCAGCTTCCTCGGTATCATACTTACTCTGCAATGCTTTCCAAATTTTCTTTGCACTAGAGTAAGTTCTATCATAATAATCATAAAAATTATCAGATAGACAATTTAGTAAAAAATACCGACACTTGTAGGAATCACCATCGTACTTTTCAACTTTCTCTTGAAGAGAAATAAGTTCCTCATCATTCATGGAAGAGTTATCTACTTTATTTGGATTCTTCTCAGTTAACACATAAGAAACATTGAGAAGACTTAAGTAGAAAAGTACTTTACCCTTCCACCTCTTAAAATGGGTACCGTTGAACCGGAATGGCTTGTTAAGATCTCCCATCTTGACATCCGCGGATTTTTCAATTGTAGCCATGACTGAATCTCCTTAAAATTGTTGGTGAAAATTACAATAACAATAGCAATTACAATTGAAAAAATTACAAAGAAAATAAATTATCTTCTTGGCTGAGGCGCGGATATCTCGCTCTCTTTAAGGAGATTCAAGCCCACTGCAGCAAATGTTTTCACCGGTCCAGCAGTAGTCTTCTTGACTTGTCCCCTCCAGGATACAACAGCCCACACACAAAGTATAACTCAACAAACTCTGGACAAGAGTTGAGTCCAAAGCTCCAACACAAGAACACCTTACTTCAACTAATAAAACTCTCTTTTTTACTAACTCTTTTACACTCTATATTTTCTTGTGCTTGAAAAAATGCAAGACTACCTCTATTTATAGGTGAGGTATTCATCCTAGTATTGAATAGGGAGAATAAATTGAGGTAGTAATGGGTAGGTAAATGACATATAGGTTATATAAGTTACAAGGAATAAATAGGTAGAATAATGGATGAACAATAACTTAGTGGTTATGGGAGTTATCAAAAAACCAAAGGTCAAATTCTACCATTAAACACAAGTGAGTAAAAGGGCATAAAATGCCATTCAAGGCAATGGAAAAATGCAGCAATATTTTGGTCTCATCATGGCCACTAAATGCCAAATGGTGTAAATGAGAAATGCAACATTTCAAATCCATAATGCATAATAATATTATATGATATTAATATTAAAATACTATGCTAAAGACCCATTCAGCCTCCATTGTTCATCCATTATTCTAGGTTCATCGTTAGGAAATCCTGGCCACTAGGGTATAGGGGGAGCTTTTAGAAACACCAATGGAGATTGGGTATTAGGCTTCATGCAAAGCCTATACCATACAACCAACACTAGAGCAGAGCTACTTGCCCTTTTAGATGGCCTGAAGCTGGCTGAAAAACACAACTTGGTACCTCTAACCATTAGTGTGGACTCCACAGTGGTAATTCATCTACTTAACACTGACCATCCTGTTTATAACTTGCTTATCTATGAATGCAGGCAATTCATCCACAAGTTGAGGAGTCCACCGATCCAGCATAGCTATCGGGAAGGGAACCAGATGGCCAACGCTCTAGCTAAAGAAGGAACTCGTACTAGAAGCTACAATATTTTTGTTACATGGCCTGTTCCACCAGTTTTTGTTCAAGCAAAGATGAAAGTTGACGAGGATGGAACAAATTTTACTAGGCTTAAGCGGCCAAAGGCTAGTTCTGTAAATCTTTTATATAATTCTCCTACTGTTGTTACAAACATTTCTAGCGGTGCCGTCCACCCTTTATCATGTAATGATGCATATTAGTATATAATATAAGTTTCTCTATTACCAAAAAAAGAAGTGTGATTCTGCATTATTAAAGGAAAATATGCTGCCAGATCTTTAGAATGATACAATACAATCATATCTGACCTGGTCAACATCCCCCCTTAAATTGATATTACTTGTCAAAAAACATTAATTTGGATAATAAGAACTAGAACGGACTTTTTGTGATTGCTTTTTGTAAATGGGCCTGTCAATTGATCATGAGACGTGATATATTGAAGAGTGGACTTGATCAACAATAAGTTCACGAATATAATGACAATTCACTTTGATGTGCTTTGTTTTCTCATTGTAGACCAGATTGGTTGCTATTTGTATTATTGGTATTATCAGCATGTAATGTAGTGACACTATCGACATAGATATAAGTTACGCTTTGTCAGCAACCGACGAATTAACACAATTTCAAAGCAAGCAACTGACATTGATCTATATTCCTCCGTTGATGACATTGATCTACCATTTTCTTGAATAGGCAAAAGTAGCTACAATGATAATAGTCTTTCTTAGCTTTTTGGACGTTCCATGATTAAACCGACTAGCGGCACTTTTGAGATGCCACCTTGAAATAGAAAAAAATGGAAATTCCATTTGACTCGGGGCGTCAGGGACCCTCCAACAGAAACCTCGTCTTTTTTGTCGTCGTTTCCTTTAATTATACGATTTACCCACAACAAGGCTGAGCCGATAATTATTAAGCACTTCAGACTATGAATCACTAAAACATAGTCCAAACCTTCTTAATAATGATATCACAGAAATCCTAAAATCCATCACACAGTAAGGCATATCAGCATTTTATGGTACAAAGTCTCATTGATAGTTTCAGATAATATAGAACTTCGTACGAAAGATACATAATTCCACTAAATGTTTCTTTGTCTCAGCAAAAAGTTAATATTTGTGCGGCCAAAAATACAATTTGCACTGCACCCTGCTCGCCAGTTCTCTCACCTCGAATGAGAATAAAGTGTGATTGGTTAACTTTTCGATAAAAGTTTTATGTGTTACTTGCTTTCCCAGATATCTCTTACGCATAGCACATCCTATTACAACTCAAATTAAACTATTTCAGATTTGAACCAACTCTATTATAGTGGTGTATTAAGCCAACCATCTTTTTCAGTGTAAAACATTTGCTGATATACGTCGTTCTTACTGTTGAAAGTCCATATCTTTTATACTCTTGGAAAAAAAAAACACAAAATCAACTTCCCTTACATAAAGTGCAAGTGATTTTGCAGGCGAAAGTTTGGGACTTTGCAAAACGCGTGACAGTACACTTGTGTCTATGAACAAGAACTGAAGGTGCAAATTTTCACGTTCTACTGGTACTTTTCTTCATCTATCTCTTTATCAAATATTAAAACAACATTTTTCCGTCGCATGCCTTGCATTAGATTCCCCCCCTCCCCCCATCAAAACAACTATCTATTAGAACAAGTGGAATTAAATGGTTAAACGATCCAGAAACTGGGTAAGTTGATTTAAAATATACTTTATAAAAACGTAGTAATTGATAATGTCAACCCATCTATTTTTTGTTGCAATGTCATTATAATATTATGCTTTTACTATGATTTACCTTTTTAATTAATAGTCGAATATTATAAAAGATGTTCGTAAGCTTCTTGTATAAAAGTATAGTTATTTTTGGGCTAATGCCAATAACTTAATTCCTCTGAAAGATTATCTACTATTCACCATTTGGTAAAAATTTATTGACAATTTGGTGCAAGCACCTAAAGACAAACTTATATCTTTTCGTGTCCCTTTTCATTCACTTTAGTTAACCATATATGTAGCTAAAATAGTTGTAACTAATTGGACATTATCCAGAAACTTATGACAACAAAGATTCATTGGTGTACAAAATCAAAAAGTAAAACGGATATTACTGAATGATCATCCAGGAGCTTAATGAGGTAGTTCACTACTGCATGAAACGCGAATAATTTGCCTAGTATATATATAAAACTCCAGCCCGATGACATTAGCAAATTGTTTAGGAATTTCTTGACAGAGTACTTGTACCATATATGTAGCTCAGTTTAGGAATAAGTAATTCGTTTTTCATTTTTTTTATGTTTTCCTTTAAATTTTCAGTCTTAGGTTAATTTCAGGAAGTGATGGGGTGGTGTCGCTGAGATTATTTTTGTTATCGGATATATCACCTATAAAGATTCAAGATGTACTTTTCATTCATCTGAAAGACAAGTTGGAAAAGATATAGTAAAATTTTAGCGTGTTTTTTACTCTTCTCTGCAATATAAACATATATAGCTAATCAATTTTTAAAATTTTATTTATCTAGGAAAATCAAAGGAAAAAAATGCCCTATGATAAACTGTCAAGTTGAGAAAATAGTACTTTTGAGTGAGAATGATTCATTGCGGCAACCTTTATGAACCTCTGCAAAAACGTTCACCTAAATATAAATTCCACAAGAAGTATCAAGAGTCTCTTCTTCTATGAAGTATGTTGCAATTATTTTTTCGTTTCTTCTTGTATCACATATTCTTGATAATTATTAGTAGTAACTTATAGCTTATCAGAATTATATCTCAACTTATGTGACATTGTTTAACGTGATACAAAATTTAAGAAAGAAAGGAAGATTTTTGAAATTTGTGATTTCAAAAGCCCCTTGACCATTTGTGTGGTTTAAAACGTTCCTTGACAAAAAAAAATTAAAAGTTAAATTGTTTCCAATCATAAAAATGTGACTTTTTCTTGGGATAAACTAAAAAAAAAGTGTATCACATAAATTGGAAAAGAGAGAGTATAAGCCGAAGGATGATCCGTAGGTGTTGCCTATATTTATTAGTTGAGTCATTCTTTTTAAGGCTTACAATCAAATGATTACTAAAACTGTTAAAATATTTTCTTTTTTCCCCTTTATTTATTACTTAAAAGTTATAAAATTTGAATTTAGATGTTTAAGGTTGAAAATTAAATTCATTTGAAGATTTTAGAGTAAATAATAATTGTGTATAATTCTATTCTTGATTTGTACTTGTGGAGATAATAAGAAAGCTCAATAAGATAGAATAGTAGAGAACATTTAGCAAATTTAAAAGAAGATGTAGAGTTTTATGATAAAATTATTATTACACTATTTTCATGTCTTTGGCTTTCTCTCCTCTTCCCCTATTTTCTTCATATATATACACTCTATTGAAGAACTTAAAAGATACTTCTAAAATTCTTTTAATTATGCCTTTTTTGTTTTCTCCTTTTTACTTAAAATTTTATTTTTAAAACTAGTTAAAGATAGGACCATAGCCTATAGGTAAGGCAAACCAGAAGGCTGGGAAAGAGAAATTTGATAATGAGACATTCTCTTTATATATATATATATATATATATGGATTATAATAAAAATTTATAAGAATCAACTGTAATTAATAAACATAACTTCTACTTTTAATTGCTATGCATAATTCTTGTGTATTTCATTTTTACAATTTCTAAAAAGTTCATTCAATGTGTAAAAGATCATGGTAAGTAAATATAATAATAAAGACATAGCGTGATTCGTGAAAGTTTGACGGTCTTTATTAAGAAATCACTATTTACTTAAAAGATTAAAATCCAAAATTCAATAAAAAAAAGAAATAGGCTGCTGAAAATGAAAGTCTCTTTCTCGGATCTATTCTTCATCACACTGTTGGAACGAAATAACCCATCTCGTTCCTGAAAAGGAAAGGACAAGAGATTCATTATAGTATCGATTGACTTAGTTATATAAAAAACGTGAGTGCTTGTTGGGTGAGACTGATAAAAAGAAAGGACGGGGGACAATCATGCATGGTACTTCTCGACCCTATCTCCGAGGGAAAGTATTCCTATACAAGAGAGGAAATTAAAACAAAAATTAACATTTGTAATTTAATACAATAAATTACAGTTTCAAAAGATAAACTTTTATTCCATTTACTTCATCATTCATTCATCCTAAATTTTTAGTTCGACTTTGTACACATAAAAGGTTTGTGATTAAGAAAGGTAATGAATTTCTATTCTGTATATAGAAAAAAAGAAAAAAAGAATAAATTAAAGATTTATTGTCTTCTCTTCTGTCACTGACGTTACATACTAGCTTCATTAAAATAAGAAACTATTAATTTATAAAATTATTTTTTGTATGTATATATTTTGAAATTTCTTGTACCTAACTGGAAAAAAAATTGATATCAAATACTCAGTTAATAGAATTTAATTTTTGTATGTATATAGAATGAATGTACAATAGATTTTTTAATTTTTTTTTATAATCGCGCAAAGCGTGAACAAGCTCACTAATATATGATAAAGGAAACTTCTACAAACATTAGTCATACACCCCACCCCCACCCCCTCTCTCTTGCAAATATTTTCCATGTAACGGAGAGAAATAGGGAATTGGGAAACTTCCCGCTCCCTTCTTGGTCTTTTGGGATCCTAATAGCATTTTTTGGATCCCATATCTGTAACGACCGAGTCCGTCATTACGGGTAGTTCAATCGTGCCAAGTTTTAGAGTTAGAAAACTCCGGGTTGGGGAATTTGAAATTCTGGGCTAGGCTAGCCTCGTGGAACGAGGTGGAGTCTAGGGAAATCCGGGTAGGGATTGTATTAGGTGTCTTGTTTTGAGCTAGTTTTCCACGTAGCCAAGACATAAAGGAGTCCGGAAAATTTTTTGGAATCGAATTTGGGTAAGTAGAACTCTCGAAATCGCGTTTGACGTGGAGGGGTTGTTTCGGGTCGTCGGGGAAAACAAGTGTGTTGTAAAATGACCAAATATTAGAGATTTCCGAACATTCTGTCCATGACGAGAGCAACGGCTCCGCCGTAGCGATCTCCGCTATAGTGGTGGAAAATACCGCTATAGCGGTGGTCAAGGCGATCAACGCCGCTTAAGACCGCTATAGCGGAAGTCGTCCGCTATAGCAGGATCGCTCTAGCGGAGCGGGGAATGCTATAGCGGGCCGACGGTTTTTTAATGCAGAAACTTTCCCAAAACAGTTCAGTTTTCTACAATTCGTTTGGGAGAAGAACTAGAGCGATTTCAAGCGTTTTTCCTCCGTTCTTCATCGTTTTTCTTCCCTGAGGTAAGGTTTCTACTCCCCAAACTTCGCACTACTTTTCCTATGCGGTTGAATTGCTAGGAGGGAACTTGGGGGAAGGTTGGAATAACCTAGGAATGGTGAAATCCGGGGAAGAAAGGGGATTCTAAACATGAAAGTTCTTGGGTATTGTTAAAAGTGAAATATAATGATCACATGTTGTTAAATTCTCTATTTTTATCCGTGAAAATGATAGAACTAGGGAAATTAGCGGTGGAAAAGCCCTGAAAAAGGGTGGAATGATCATGGGTGGCCTGGGGTTCTGGAATTTGGTGTAATCCGGGTAATGTGCAGGCCTTGTTTGTTAATTTTATGTACTTGTATGTTATTTTAGACCAAGAACGAGAAAGGAATTCGAAACACGGGAAAGCTCGAGTTGAGTAGAGCTTGGATCATTTCGAGATAGGTGATGGCTTACGATTCCTGTGAATGTGGTATATGTGTGTACTCTTATATAAGTGCTTGTATGAATTACATTGCTTAGAGGAATTGTGTAGAATGTCTGAGGGTCTTGTTTTACAGTCTGTGAATTGAACGGTGTGTTGCTTGTTGGCTTACAAGTTGTTTGTTCATCTATTGACTGTGGATTGTTGACATTCAGTTGGCTCGGGTACCACGCCTGGTACGGGAATACTAATGGTTGGCTCGGGTACCACGCCTGCTACGGGATACTAACGGTTGGCTCGGGTATCACTCCTGGTAAGGGTTTATTTTACTGCATCTTTGCATTGTTATTATTGTATTGCATTAACTGTTATTGGTTCTGTGAGTGGACTGGGTTATTTTACTGAAATGTGATACTTGTTTTGGTGGTCCTTGAGTGATCGAGAAATTTTGTTATAATTGTTGAGTGGGTCTTGGATTAGGCCGGGTTGTTCATTGACACTTAGGTGTTGTTTAGAGGGAATCCCAGGGTGGGTCCCGGCTAGACGAAAAGGTATAGTTATTGGTATATGATTATGGTTTAGAGTTATCAGAGATGAATTTCGTGCGGGAACAAGCTAGGTAGAGACTTGTAGTCTAGGGTCTGTTGACTTATTGCATGTCTTCCATACTAATTACTTGATTGTTGTACTGTTTATACACTATTTATTTAGAAACTGACTAATGATCCTACCAGTACATGGTAATAGTGTACTGATACTGCACTTGCTTATTTTTGTTGTGAGTACAGAAAATCTTCCGGAGGTTGACGCACGACCTCACCTGTAGGCCGGACTATTCCAAGATATCAAGGGTGAGCCGTTCGACCAAGTCGCCTTGATGCTTATCTTTTAAGTTGGGCTATCTCTTTTATTGTTTAAGTTTTGGGGTTGCATTCTCGTACTCTAGATGTTGGTAGAGTAGTTTGGTACTGCGACTTTCAGTTTTTAGGGGAATTTTTCGCAGGATAATTTTAATGATATAGTTCTTTGCTGATTTGAATTGCTAGTTTAATTTTTGCTGCTGATTTTAGGCTGTTAGTCTAGGCTAAGGGTTGAACTCTATTGGTTCGCTCATTCGGGGGTTGGGTGGGTGTCACTCACGACAATCTGGGTCGTGACAAAAATGGTATCAGAGCCCTAGATTCGTTGATCTCGTCGTACCAAACAGGTCTAGTAGAGTCTTACTGAACGATGCGGAGACGTCCGTACTTTTCTTCGAGAGGCTATGGGGCTTTAGGAAAAAACTATCTCTTCCTTCTTTCCTTCGTGCTATAACTTGATTCCAATTGGTATCTGGTGATACAAATTGGTATCTAACCTCATTCACTCTTTTGTCCGCAGATGGTTACTACAAGGAACAACGGAGCGAGACCAGCGGTCCCGGTGTTATACCCTATTTTAACCGGGTCAATGCGAAGTACAACATATTGGTGATTCTTCAATTATTACCTTAAAGAGTCGCCACCTAATTATTTTCAAGGGTGAATTAGGACACCTAAATTATTAACTAAAGTCATGCTAAATTAACTCTAGTTAATGATCTACTTAACTTATGTGATTGTAGGTAAGGGTTCTAGTTATCCTAAAAGGAAGGAGTTAAGCATCCTTTAAGATCCGCTAAGTTACAGTTAACCGACTAAACTTAGGTTAATCAAAATTAATTACAAAATCTTTAAGTCTAGATATTTAGAGGCAAGTAGTAAACTAAATTATTTTTTAAGAAAAGAAATTTATGTATAAGTACTTTTCATACAAACTCGACTTTTCAAAAGTTAGGTTTGCAATTTGGCAAAGCTCCTCTTTTGTTTTAAAAAAAAATAGTCAATTAAATGAGACTAAATGATTTATTGAAAGACAATAATAGACTCTAATCATTCAAATATCTAAAGACTTGAAACTTTTTATTAAAAAGAAACACGTTGTTGAAAATAGATTACTAACCCATGTTTATAATCTAAAATGGTGTCTTTTTTACCATTTTGAAAGCCATCTTTACTCTTCAAAATCTGCATTCTAAAATCTCAAAGAAAAGCTATATTTTTTACACTAAAATGTGCAATTTTAAGCTCTTAAAACAGCTGCTCTTCTCCCTCAAAATCTGCAATTTTAGACCAAAAATCTGTCCTTTTTAACTCGTTTAAAGCTGCATTTTTACTCTGAGAAAACTATATTTTTTATGCTAAAAGAAACTACGTTTTAAGCTCTTAAAAATGTGTATTAGCTCTCGGAGAAAACTGCACTTCCCTGCCCCAAAACCATGTCATTTTGTTTTATAAAAAGCTAAAAGTGATAGATGAAAAATCTACAAGAACGAATTGATATCCAATATTTTGAAAAAATAATATAGATGTATGTGTATATATATACAGAAAAAGCGTTAGCTATAGGTATCTATTATTATATATAGCAAACTACCTTTGCTAAGGTTCAAGTGTTCTAGGCCTAATTCTTTTATCGACGGAATCAAATAAAATAAAGATACTACTAATTAACTAGATTAATGATCTCGCACAATCAAATAAACTTAGTTATTAATCTAGTGTTAAGAAAGAAATTCAACAAATAATCTCAAACTTGAGATAAAACCAAGTCACACACAAATAAACTACTAACAATAACAAGAGAGTTGAAAGGAATGATAAAGAAGGAAGGACACCAAAAGCGACTCCAAGCATTTCGCTCATTTTTTCTTGCTATTTGATGCGTTCTAAGGAAGATGCCATATAATGACTCCAAGAGCGGGTATGTTGAGTCTCATCTTGAGACACGATTTTTGCGAGAGTCTCGAATTAGACTCCATTTGCTCCACCAAAATGTACATGTACAAGCATAAGAAAAAGAAAAGGATTAGGAATGCATCAGTTTGTTAAGGTTGCTGCAGATATGTCAAAGAGTCAAATTCATAGTTTTAGCTTTAATCATTTTCTACATTAGCACACTTGATTGGTACAGAGAGCATAACTCAAACATGCTACACGAGAAATACAAAAATAATTCAAAGTAGGCTATGATATGGAAGATGTAAATTCCTGAACTAGCCCTAGCATTTGACAAGTAAACTAAGGTTAACATAGCGCTGAGTAAATGAACTGAAATATGTAAAATATCTTAGACATTACACCCAATACAAGAATATAGGATTAGCTTTCATGTGAGCATCATATTTTAGTCCAAATGTGAAGGAAAAAGAGAGTTTCAACGAAATCTTATTGTGTATTTATTGTCAAATATTAAAACACGTTTGAACAAAAGAAGCATCAGAATATGATAAATTTATTTGTCTATAACATTTAAGAGGATCCGGTAATGTTCCAAGCTTATTAACATATTTATCTAATTATGCTTCATCATAAACTATAGCAGTTGCGACTCTTCTAATAAAACTACCACCATACCATGCCTTCATTTATATGATTTTTGGACTCTTGAAATAAAGAGTTTAAACATGTTGCCTATGCAGACAATGGCCGGCAAAAAACCAACGCTAACATCACAGCTGAATACCCAAACGTTTAATCAAACATGAATGGACTTACACCACAGGGACTAGAACTTCCTAAATGCATGATTTCACTACACTTGAACAAACGAAAATGCACATTCCGCATATAGTATTCTGTCTAGCAAACAATATACCAACATGTAGCCATAAGTAGACATCCTAAATCATGATCTCTAAGTTGTATGAGAAAGATTAAACTAAAATTTTAACATACTTTAACGAAGATAAAATGCTTATACGAAACAGAGAACTAAGCATGGAACAAAATGGTTGCTAACAGGTTAACAAACATTAGTACATATCTGAACTGTAAAAAGATGTATAAACTAAAATACAATGGGTTTAAACGTTACCTTTTGCGGGGCAGTGAAGATGGGTCGTTGATCAAGATCAGAACTCGAACCCACTAAAAAACAAAAGCCTCGACAGAATCAAATGAGAATGCAAAATAAATGCTTAAGTGCAAAAATCAGTAGCTATAATAGTGTAGGGGCGGAGGAAAAAGCTTCATAAAAATGAGGGACTGAAAAGCCCCCAAAGGCTAAGTAAAAAACAACAAATATTGCAGAAATTTAGAGGGGAGAGGCGGCCAAAAGCTTGTTTAAAATGAGGAGAAAAGCTTAGTATTTATAGTGACGAACTAGGATTAAGGTTGAGCTTTTGGGCGGGATTTCAAAACGAAATAGCCGTTTGAAATCAAAATATCTACTTGTTGATCCTCCCTCAGAGATTTCCAGAACTATTTGGCTTCTTGTGTTGACCAAATTAAGAAGAGAGACTTAAAATGAGAGAGAGGAAAAGATAGCGTCTGATTTTACCAGGAGAAAGTGATGAAGGTTGCATCAAAATGGGGTGACAAATCTTCTGCCATGGTGAAAGAGTTTTAAAATTTCTCCTGGAGAGGAAAGAGGGACAAGCTGTGCACCATAGTGAAGGGACAAACCCTAGCATTTGAGAATGAAATTAGGTTTATTAGGGAAGAGAACTTTGGGCTGCTATAATTTGGTGGAAAATGGGCCACTTTAGATAGAAGTGACGGGTTGCTGAAGAGTTTGAATTGGTCTATGGATGGTCATTCTCATTTTCCTTTTCCTAATTTAAATTAATTCTTTTGAGCTTTTTAATTTAATAATTAACATAATATATAATACAATGAAACTTAATAATTAATGTGTAGAAAATAAAGTATTGATATTAAAAAATCTCCATTAATGCTTTAATATAAAACATAGATACAAAATATCGACTTATAACTAATTTAATAAGTACGAAACTTGAAATAAGATGATTACATACAATCAATTATTTTCAAAAAAGATGTGTAAAATAATGGTAGCGATTTCGATAATAAAATATGTAATTTTAAAAAGTAATTTATAAAATCAAAAGCAAAAAAAATAAAATAGTAGTAGTAGTAACCACAACAACAACAACAACAACAATAATAATAATAATAATAATCATAGTTATCTAAATATATTAAAAATAATGTTATTAATTTAGAAGCTCGAGAGAAAATATAAAAAGGTGAAAGGAGGGTCAAAATTGGGTGTCAACACCCGGCAGCGGGCCCGACAGCTCGTGGCAGAGGTAGGGGAAGAGGCAGGGGACGAGGTAGAGTTGCACCCGCCAGGGGTGGAGCTCAAGTGGCTGCTGGAGAGAGTGAAGCAACCCCTCCCCCACCTCAGGAACATGTTAGTGAAGATGTGGAAGTTGTTGTGGAGGACGAAGGGGCGCAGGCGGAGGCGGCACCTGTTGGGGGTGCAGGCCTTCCTACTATGACACCGGAAGCCTTTCAGAAGGCTTGAAATATTCTGAGTGGGTTGGTCGGTACTGGAGCCATACCCACGGGTTTTGCGAATCATGCCTTGGATACTCAGTTAGCGGTTACTACAACGCCTAGGATGAATGCAGCTTCAGGCACGAATGATTTCTTCAGGCCAGTGATGACAGGGAATGAGCATGAGATGCTGACCAAGTTTCTAAAGCTGAAACCTCATACTTTTCAGGGTACCAACAAAGAGGATGCCTATGAGTTCATCTTGGATTGCTATGAGAGGTTGCACAAGTTAGGTATTGTACACCAGCATGGGGTTGAGTTTTTCACATTTCAGTTGCAGGGTGATGCTAAGCAGTGGTGGAGGTCTCATGTGGAGTGCTGGTCTTATGTTCTACCCCCACTGACTTGGGAACAGTTCCACGCTTTGTTCTTAGAGAAGTATGTACCCCGTACTTTGAGGGACCGGAAGAAAGATGAGTTCTTGAACTTAGAGCAAGGTGGCATGTCAGTCTCTGCTTACGAGGCTAAGTTTCACTCCTTGTCTCGTTTTTCCACACAGATGTTGGGTTCCGTGGAGGAACGGGTCTGGTTGTTTGTGAAAGGGTTGAATACTGAGCTACAGGTATTGTCAGTTCATATGACTTTTTCAAGGAAGGACTTTAATGATGTGGTGGATTATGTGAAGAAACTTGAGGGAGTCAAGCAGGGGAGCAGGCTAAGCCCCGGAATGAGGGAAATTTTGGTGGTTCATACTCTAGGGGCCAGAATCAGCAGGCTTACTCGGCCCGTCCTATTCAGTCAGCTCTGCCAGCTACTATAGGTGGTCGTCAGGGAGCTCAGTCTTCAGCTCCTAGAGGCCAGGGAGCGTCTTACACATCAGCTAGCAGGCCTTCACTTGACCGTGGTTGCTTTCATTGTGGTGATCTGAGCCACTTTAAGAGGAAGTGCCCACATAGGCAGACAGGTAAATAGGGTCAGAAGCAGTCTAGAGCAGTGGTCCCGGCAGGCAGAGGTGGTAATGCTAGAGGTCGTCCACAGGGTGGGCGAGGTAACTATCAGAGAGGCCTGGGAGACAGGGGGAACGGCAGCGCAGGCAGGGGTGCAGCGCAGCCAGCCCGAAAAGTTTCTCGGATTGATGATCGGGCTCATTGCTATGCTTTTCCAGGGAGGACCGATGTGGAAGCCTCAGATGCGGTAATCACAGGTACCATTCTTGTCTACGATAAAATGGCTTCGGTATTATTTGACCCAAGTTCTACATATTCTTATGTGTCTGTGAAGTTTGCGTTGGGTCTGGACTTAATTTATGATATCCTTGATTTCCCTATCCATGTTTCTACCCCAATTGGAGAGTCTGTGATTGTGACTCATGTTTATCGTGACTTTTCTGTTGTGTTTATGGAGTTGCATACTTGGGTAGACTTGGTAATTCTGGATATGGCTGATTTTGATATTATCTTGGGTATGATCTGTCTATCCCCTTATCATGTGGTGTTGAACTATAACACCAAGACTGTGGCTCTAGAGATTCTGGGTAAGTATAGACTAGAGTGGGAAGGTGTGTACAGACCTAAGTCAGTTAAGATAATATCATTTGTTCGGGCTAGGAAGCTAGTGGGGAGGAGGTGTCTAGCCTTCTTGGCTCATCTTCAAGATGATAGTGTGGAGTCCCTGTCTATTGAGTCAGTTCTCGTGGTTTATGAGTTTCTAGAGGTTTTTCCAGTGGATTTACCCGGCATGCCTCCGGACAGGGATATAGATTTCTCTATTGATTTGGAGCCAGGCACTCGTCCCATTTCCATTCCTCCTTATCATAAGGCTCCGAAAGAGTTTAGGGAACTTAAGACTCAGCTACAGGAACTCCTAGATAAGGGATTTATCCATCCCAGTGCTTCGCCTTGGGGTGCTCCAGGTTTATTTGTAAAGAAGAAGGATGGTGTATGCGGATGTGCATAGATTATAGGCAGTTGAACAAGGTGACCATACGGAATAAGTACCCTCTACCCCGTATAGATGATTTGTTTGATCAGGTTCAGGGTGCATCGGTGTTTTCAAAAACTGACTTGAGGTCGGGGTACCATCAGTTAAAGATTAGGCCTGAGGACATTCCGAAAACCTCTTTTCAGACTCGGTATGTGCATTACGAGTTCCTAGTAATATCGTTTGGTTTGACCAATGCACCGGCAGCATTCACGAGTTTGATGAATGGGATATTTAAATCGTATTTGGATTCCTTCGTGATTGTATTTATCGATGATATTTTGATCTACTCCAAGAGTAGGGAAGAGCACGCTAATCATCTTCGTATTGTGTTGGATATCTTGAGACATCAAAAGCTTTATGCAAAATTCACTAAGTGTGAGTTTTGGTTGACTTCAGTTGCGTTCTTGGGGCATGTAGTGTCAGAAAAGGGGGTGATGGTGGATCCCCAGAAAATTGAGGTAGTCAAGAGTTAGGTTGGACCTAGCTCGGTGACAGAGATGAGAAGTTTTGTTGGGCTCGCGTGGTACTACCGAAGATTTGTTAAGAATTTTGCGTCTATTGCTACTCACCTAACCAGGTTGACACAGAAAGATATACCATTCGTGTGGTTCGACAAGTGCGAGGAGAGCTTCCAAAGGGTCAAGACACTTTTGACCACGACTCATATTTTGTCCTTACCAGTTGAAAGTAAAGACTTTATTGTTTATTGTGATGCTTCACATTCTGGTTTGGGTGTTGTGTTGATGCAGGATAGGAAGGTGATAGCCTATGCATCCAGGCAGTTGAAGGTGCATGAGAGGAACAACCCGACTCATGACCTAGAGGTGGCAGCGTTGGTTTTTGCACTAAAGATTTGGAGACACTACCTTTATGGTGTCAAGTGCGAGGTATTCACAGATCATCACAGTCTACAGCATGTATTAACGCAAAGGATTTGAATTTTAAGCTGAGAAGGTGGATGAAGCTATTGAAGGGTGACCATTCAGTACCATCCGGGTAAGGCTAATGTGGTGGCAGATGCATTGAGCCAGAAAACAGTTAGTATGGGTAGGTTGGCTTGTTTGGGGTGTCCAAACGACCACTAGCAAAGTAAATTTGGGCTTTGAAGGCCAAGTTCATGCACTTGGGTGTTTCAGATCAAGGTGGGTTGTTGGCCAGCATTGAGTTCAAAGCCACCTTCATAGAGGAAATAAAGGTCAAACAGTTTCAGGATCCAAAACTGAGTAAGCTACGAGGTAAAGTGATATTCGGGGAGTCTAGAGATGTCACGTTAGACTCCGGTGGAGTGTTACATTTCAGGGAAAGGATTTGTGTTCCTCAGGTTGATGATATAATTCAGAAAATCTTGGCAGAAGCTCATGGTTCGCGTTACTCAATTCATCCGGGTGTGACTAAAATGTACAGAAACTTGAGGCAGCGTTACTGGTGGCCCGGGATGAAAAGGGACATAGTTGATTTTGTGTCCAATTGTCAGAACTGCCAGCAGGTAAAGTATGAACATCAGAGACCAGCAGGACTACTTCAGAGAATGTCAATTCCAGAGTGGAAGTGGGAAAGGATAGCCATGAACTTCGTGGTGGGTCTTTCCAAGACATTGGGGAAGTATGACTCGATTTGAGTCATTGTTGACAGCCTGACCAAGTCCGTTCATTTCATTCTGATCAGGGTGGATTACAATTCGCAGCAATTGGCCAAGATATACGTGAAAGAGATTGTGAGATTACATGGGGTACCACTATCCATCATTTCAGACAGAGGTACGCAGTTTACCTCTAAATTTTCGGGTAAGTTACATAAAGTATTGGGTACATAACTCACCTTTAGCACAACCTTCCATCCTCAGACTGATGGTCATTCGAAGAGGACGATCCAGGTATTGGAGCACATGCTGAGAGGGTGTGTGATGGACTTCGGGGGACATTGGGACCAGTTTCTACCGTTGTGCGAATTCTCGTACAACAATAGCTACCACTCCAGTATTGACATGGCACCGTTCGAGGCATTGTATGGGAGGAACTGCAGATCAACGGTTGGGTGGTTTGAGAAAGGCGATGTAAAGCCCCTGGGCGTGGACTTAGTAAAGGAAGCGCATGAAAAGGTAAGGGGCATTCAGGTCAAATTGTTGGTTGCCCAAAGCAGGCAGAAGGAGTATGCAGATCGCAAGGTCCGGGACATGGAGTTTCAGGTAGGTGAACAGGTATTACTGAAGGTGTCACCAATGAAGGGAGTTATGCGGTTTGATAAAAAGGTCAAGCTTAGCCCTCGGTTCATCGGTTCATTTGAGGTTCTTGAGATTATGGGGCCAGTGGCTTACAAGTTAGCACTGCCACCCAGTTTATCGGGCATCCATTCGGTATTCTATGTATCCATGCTTAAGAAATACCATGGGGATGGGGATTACATCATCAAGTGGGACGAGGTACTTTTCGACAAGGATTTTCATTATGAAGAGGAACCAGTCTTAATTCTTGCTCGGGATGTCCGGAGGTTGAGGACAAAGGTGATTGACATGGTAAAAGTTCAGTGGAAGCATCGTCCGGATGAGGAAGCCACTTGGGAAATCGAGAAGGACATGCGGGATAAGTACCCTCAGTTGTTTGAGGATTCAGGTACTACACTTACTCTCCTATATTTACGTAAATTTGAGTTTGATCATTCGGGGATGAACGATGGTTAAATTGGTATTTGTTATAATGATCGGGTCCGTCATTATGGGTAGTCCAATCGTGTCAAGATTTAGAGTTAGAAAACTCCGGGTTGGGGAGTTTGAAATTCTGGGCTAGGCTAGCCTCGGACGGATTTGGAGCGAGGTGGAGTCTAGAGAAATCTGGGTAAAGATTAGGTTAGGTGTCTTATTTTGAGCTAGTTTTTCACGTAGCCAAGACATAAAGGAGTTCGGAAGACTTTTCATAATCAAATTTGGGTAAGTAGAACTTTCAGAATCGCGTTTGACGTGGAGGGGTTGTTTTGGGTCGTCGGGGGAAACAAGTGTGTTGTAAAATGACCAAATTTTAAAGATTTCCAGACATTTTTTTCGTGATGAGCGCAACGGCTCCGCCATAGCGACCTCTGTTATAGCGGTGGAAAATATCGCTATACCGGTGGTCAAGGCGGTCAACGCTGCTTAAGATCGCTATAGCAGAATTCGTCCGCTATAGCAGGACCACTATAGCGGAGCGGGGACCGCTATAGCGGGCCGATGGGTTTTTAATGTAGAAACTTCTCCAAAACAGTTCAGTTTTCTACAATTCGTTTGAGAGAAGAACTAGGGCGATTTCAGGTGTTTTTCTTCCGTTCTTCATCGTTTTTCTTCCCTAAGGTAAGGTTTCTACTCTCCAAACTTCGCACTACTTTTCCTATGCGGTAGAATTGCTAGGAAGGAACTTGGGGGAAGGTTGGAATAACCTAGGAATGGTGGAATCCATGGAAGAAAGGGGATTCTAAACATGAAAGTTCTTGGGTATTGTTAAAAGTGAAATATAATGATCATATGTTGTTAAATTCTCTATTTTTATCCGTGAAAATGATAGAACTAGGAAATTTAACGGTGGGAAAGCCCAGAAAAAGGGTGGAATGATCATGGGTGGCCTGGGGTTCTGGGATTTGGTGTAATCCGGGTAATGTGCAGGCCTTGTTTGTTAATTTTATGTACTTGTATGTTATTTTAGACCAAGAACGAGAAAGGAATTCGAAACACGAGAAAACTCGGGTTGAGTAGAGCTTGGATCATTTCGAGGTAGGTGATGGGTTACGATTACTGTGAATGTGGTATATGTTTGTACTCTTATCTAAGTATTTGTATGAATTACATAGCTTAGATAAATTGTGTAGAATGTCAAAGGGTCCTGTTTTACAGTCTGTGAATTGAACAGTGTGTTGCTTGTTGGTTTACAAGTTGTTTGTTCATCTATTGACTGTGGATTGTTGACATTCGGTTGGCTCGGCTACTACGCCTGGTATGGGAATACTAACGGTTGACTCGGGTACCACGCCTGGTATGGAATACTAACGGTTGGCTCGGGTACCACGCCTAGTACGATTTTATTGGTTCCGTGAGTAGACTGGGTTGTTTTACTGAAATATGATACTTGTTTTGGTGGCCCTTGAGTGATCGGGAAATTTTGTTATAATTGTTGAGAGGGTCTTGGATTAGGCCGGGTTGTTCATTGACACTTAGGTGTTGTTTAGTGGGGATTCCAGGGTGGGTCCGGGCTAGACGAAAAGGTATAGTTATTGGTATATGATTGTGGTTTAGAGTTATCAGAGATGGATTTCGTGCGGGAACAAGCTAGGTAGAGACTTGTAGTCTAGGGTCTGTTGACTTGTTTCATGTCTTCCATACTAATTACTTGATTGTTGTACTGCTTATACACTGTTTATTTGGAAACTGGTTGATGATCCTAGCAGTACACGGTGGTTGTGCACTGATACTGCGCTTGCTTATTTTTGTTGTGAGTACAGAAAATCTTCCAGAGGGTTGACGCACGACCTCACCTGTAGGCCGTACTGTTCCAAGATATCAAGGGTTAGCCGTTCGACCAAGCCGCCTTGATGCTTATCTTTTAAGTTAAAGCCCAATTGTTTCGGGTTTAGACTATCTCTTTTATTGTTTAAGTTTTTGGGTTGCATTTTCGTACTCTAGATGTTGGTAGAATTGTTTGGTACTGTGACTTTCAGTTTCTAGGGGGATTTTTCGCAGGATAATTTTAATGATATAATTCTTTGCTGATTTGAATTGCTAGTTTACTTTTTGCTGCTGGTTTCAGGCTATTAGTCTAGGCTAAGGGTTGAACTCTATTGGTTCGCTCATCCGGGGGTTGGGTGAGTGCCACTCACGACGGTCTGGATCGTGACAATATAAGATTTGTGTGGAGAAATCATTAATCAGTGGCGAAGTCAAAAATCATTAAGGGTATTCAAAAGCTAATATATATATATATATATGAAAATCATTGACCTATATACTGCATATAGTTTTCTATATACATAATAAGATTTTTTGACGAAGGGTGTTCAACTGGGCACCATGATTTACATGTGACTACGCCATTGTCATTAACCATCCATCATATAACGCGTGGCAGCTTAGTCGGCAATCGGCAATGGCGGTGGGTCATTCTTGAGTGGAATATGTAAAGGGTCTTAGTGGAGCATTCTAATTGAAAATACAAAATATTTGAAGTCTAATTTGAATGTATTGGAGTACTGACTACTGATAATATAAATATTTTCTTAAAATTGTCAGGTTATAGTATTCTACAATAAAAAATATTTATCTATAATAATCTAAACTTTACAACTTTAAAATTATGATAGATAATATAAATACTGAAATGCATGCATTGCAAGCTTAGACATTATGAGAAGAGAGAAACTCATGAAGTGAGACTAGATCGAATTGTGGTGCCAAAACGCATAAAATTTAGATAACTAGTCTCATTATTTTCAGAGAATGGAATGTTAAATGAAAATGTTACTCCTAAAATTAAAATCAGATAATTGAAATGGGAAATTGCTAAATGTAAGTTTTATAGAATAATTATAAAATCGACAATGTTATATGATAGTGAATGTTGAAATGCTAAAATTCAACATATTCGCAAAATGAGTATTGTAAAAATGTGAATGTTAATAAGTGTGAAATCATATTAAATTAGATAAGATTTTTTTTTTGAACGAGTCACGATTGAATAGCCCCTAGAAGAAGGGTTACATTTGAAGGAGGAAGACTAGACCTTGCTTCATAGAGAATGATGTACAAAAGCTGAAATCCAGAAATAATTCATGACCAGTGACTATAGGGCTAATACTTAAAGGAGGCTCCAAGTTGAGCAATTCTAGTTTCTTCTTCTTGACTCGGAAAGATGAAAGTTCCAGATTAAATAATATTAAAAATGATAACATTCGTCAAAAGATATAAGTAGCACACATATTTTTTAAAAATTGTAAGTAACATAATTAATGGAACACAAGAATAACAACTATTTTTTTAGCCTTCAATGGTATGTTCACCATTACTTTTCCTTATCAATACAATCTATCTTTTCTATAAGAGAATTTATTTAATACTTCTAAAAAGCTACATACACGGCTCCACTTGTGTTTATAACAACAAATAATTGAACTCTTAACCTTTAGTGCTTTGTAGTAAATATAGTTAATTAAAATATAGAGAACTTTATATAACTATGCCATATTAAAAACTGCATTACATATTTTTAGCATAAAGTTTAATATTATAATAGTAGCCATATTTATTCAAAATAAACTTCCTTTTTACTCAATTAATTACACCTTAAGAAATGTTAAAAACGGATGTATTGATTGTTGATTAATTACTTTTATATTATCTTTCTTTTCAATATCTTTTTATAATAGATCTTTCTGTCGTTTTCTTTTTTCTTTTAGTGTCTATGTTTCTTTTTAATTTTCTATATGAATATAGTTTTTTTATTTGTTTCCTTTTTGAAATTCCAATGTAGATATTACAAATATTATATTAAAATATTACAAAACTGAAATGTTGTCCTTGATTCCTTTTTTATATTTTTATATTTCAGTATTATATATTATAAATTATATATTTGCTCCATATATTAAATATACTGCACATATTTAAATAGTATGTATAATAATTTTGTTTAGTTATATGTATTATATTGTGTATATATAATTCATATAGTTTATATACTAAATGTATAACTCTCTCTTTCTCTCTCTTTATATATATTGATATAATATATACCTTATATAATTCACAATGTAATATACTTGCAATATATTTATGGTATTTTATTTTAAAGCTGGCGTAAAATAGAATTAGAGGAAATATTTTAATTCCTTAATTTATTTTATTTATTTATTTATTTATATAATTCTTCTTTATCATAAGAGATATTTATGAGACAGGGAGAGAAAATTATGGGAGAGAGAGAGTGTGTGTGTAAATCTCTTAATTAATGGAGGTGGTTACTATCATTTAATACGTCTATTACTGCATTTATTTTTAAGTGTTATTTTTGTTATAAAATGTGCTATATTTGTTAGTTTAAAAAGTTATGTTATTATTATATATAAGTTTTATTAAATGATCTGATGGGTAATAATCTCAAATATATAATAGAGAGTTGTTAAATAGCCACAATAATTTGGCCCAAATTTGGCCACAAAGATAGAAAGACCACAATAACCTTTCTCTTTCAAAATAAAACTAAATTCTTTTTCTTTTTGGTTAAAGGAAGTTAAAGTCTTTGTTATTCCCTAGACTTAAACTTCAACTTCAACACAAATTCTTAATTTTTGAATATCAAAAGTCTTATATGATTGGTATACATACTTTTCCTTTAAAAAATTATACATTTTCTCAATGTCTAAAACTCAAATAAAACCAACTCAAATTAAGTATTTTTTCGGTTGACAAACATATTTTTTTCTTTAAAAAACATACATTTTCTCTTTCTCTAAAACTCAAATACAATCAACTCAAAGTACATTTTTTTAAAATTCTCCCATATGTACTCAAATACATATAAAATTATATTTTTTTATAATAATTTCTTTTAAAATTTTAATTGGCCAGACTTTAACCTTGTAATTTCCATTAATATTTCCTTATTCCAATTCTCATAAACCTAATTATACCTTATAAATGTACATCTTTTTTCTTTCTAAATTATTTTTTTCATATTTTAGTGAAGGATTAATTAAAATGCATATCTAAACGTAATTTTAAAGTCCAAAAATTGCACTTCAAAAACTCAAATTTTTAAATTTTAACTTTAAAATTTATGATTGAAAGATAGTTAAGAAAGTCGATTAAACTTCTTTATATATATTGACACCGTAGGCGTAAATATTATTTTAGTTATTCGTTTGCACTATTAATTACTAATGGTAGAATTTGGGAACTAAGCATAGGAAAGGTACTTTGATTAAATTTTGATTATTAAAAATTGACATTAATATTTGTACGCCGATTTCTCCTTCTTCTTCTTTTTGTATGTTGGTCAAATATTTGTATGTTGGTTGAATTCAATAATATAATGGTTCATTCAAAGAAAAATAGTACTTCAAAAATGTAGATACGGGAACATCGATATATTATAGAAATTATAAATATTATATAGTTTATATGTTTCTATCCTAGTTAATAACAATCCAAGAAAGTCACATATTATGTTGTAGTCTTGCGCCCTATGTTAACCCGATTTGATAACTTGCGAATCAGTACTTATATTTGTTATTAATATGATCTCTTATTAAGTAATTTTATTAATTATTATGTTTATCAAATTTAAATTATATATTTGAATAATTTTTTAAATATAAATTGAATAACAGCGACATACAAAACTCAAAACACTTTAGACATGATAGACATAGACACATTATAAAAATTATATAGTTCACATAGTTAGCAACAACTCAAGAGAGTCACATATTAATATTGTAGTCTTGCGCCCCCTATATTACAATAATATATTTGATAACTTGTGAATCATTACTTATATTTGTTTATTAATATGACCTCTAATCAAGTAGTTTTAATAATTATTATATTTAAATAAATTTAAATTATATATTAAAATAATTTTTTTAAATATAATTTGATAATATTTTAATAACGACAGTCAAAACTCAAAATACTTTAGACGTGATAGACATTCACTTAATATTAAAATCATATAGTTCATATGTGTCGACCCTAGTTAACATCAACCCAAGAGAGTCACACATTAACGTTGTAACCTTGCGCCTCTATATTACGCTGATTTGATAACTTGCGAATCATTATTTATATTTGTTATTAATATGACCTCTAATCAAGTTTATTTTATTAATTATTATATTTAAATAAATTTAAATTATATATTTAAATATTTTTTAAAATATAACTTGATAATATTTCAATAATGACAGTCAAAACCTAAAATACTTTAGACATGGTAGATATTGACACATTATAGAAATCATAAAAATCATATAGTTCACATGTGTCGTCCATAGTTAACAAGAACTCAATAGAGACACATTAAATTGTAGTCTTGCATCCCTATATTACGCCGATTTGATAACTTGTGTATAATATCAATTATATTTAAACAAAATTTAAATTATATTTTAATATTTTTTTAAATATAATTTAAAAATATTTCAATAACGACAGTCAAAACACAAAGCGCTATAGACATAGTATACATCGACACATTATAAAAATCATATAGTTCATATGTATCGAGTTAACGTGTCGATGTTCACAACGTGTCGATGTTTACCAAATCTAAAGTGTTTTGAATTTTAACTGTCATTATAGAAATATTTTTAAATTATAGTTAAAAAATTATTTAAATATATAATTTAAATTTATTTAAGCATAATAATTAATATTACCTAACCAGAGTTCATATTAATAACAAATACAAGTACTGGCTCATACAAGTTATCAAACTGGCGTAACATAGGGACAGAAGACTACAATATTACTACGTGACTTTCTTAGATTACTGTTAATTAGGATTGATAATTATGAAATATATGATTTTTACAGTGTCTATAATGCATCAATGTCTATCATGTTTTCGTTACTAAAATATTTTCAAATTACATTTAAAAAATTATTTAAAATATGTAGTTTAGTTTTAAAAAACATAATAATCAATAAATGTGCAAAGCTAGAACACTAATGTGTAACTCTCTTTGGTTGCAGTTAACTAGGATCGACCCTTATGAACTATATAATTTTTATAATGTGTCGATATTTACCATATCTAAAGTGTTTTGAGTTTTGACTGTCGTTTTTAATTTTTTTTAAAATTATATTTAAATATGTAGTTTAAATTTATTAATAATTAATAATTTTACTTAATTAGAAGTCATATTAATAACAAATATAAGTAATGATTTACAAGTTATCAGATTGCCGTAATATAATAGCGCAAGACTAAAACATTAATGTGTAACTTTCTTAAGTTATTGCTAACTAAAGTCGACACTTTTGAACGATATGATTTTTGTGATTTCTATAATGTGTCAGTGTCTACCATGTTTAAAGTGTTTTGAATTTTAACTGTTATTATTGAAATATTTTTAAATTTATACTAAAAAATTACTTAAATATGCAAAACTGTTGATTTAAAACTCTTAAATATATGATTTAGAATTCTTAAATATTTTTAGTTTAAGTTATTGAATGTTCCTTCAAATTTTAAATTTGTAGAATTTTAGACACAACTCTTAATATTTTTAATTTAATTATAGTGTGCCTCTTTAAACATAAAATAAATTGGACTGGAATTTTTTCAACAAAAAGGAATTAATTATTGTTGTAATAAGTGGTCAAGTATAACATTGTGGAAATTTGTCCATTTCCCTCATATTGGGACTTTCACCTACATTGAGAAATGTAACTAATAAATTAATTAATAACACAATTTTAAATTTGGAGGGAGAAGGGTAAGAATGTCAAAAAATAAACTAGTTTATAGTGTGAATAAACTTTATTATAGAATTGTGGCCAAAAGTTTTGTGGCCAAAATGATTTATTCAATATTAATATATCCTTCCATATTCATTTAAACCTCAAAAAGTTGATCCACATTTTGCCGATGTTAGCCCCATAAATTTGTCCTATATAAGCCACTGCCTCCATGGGGGGACTTCGACTCATTCAACATTCAACACCAATAAACAAAGAAAACACACAAACAAAGTCTCAACAAAAATCTCTATGGCAACTATAACTTCCACTATATTCATTCAAGAATTCATGGAAAACTTCCACTACTCAAGAAGATTACTTTTAAACAAAGTACTTAGTATATTAAGTGGTTAAGGGTAAAACTGTAAATTACACTTTCTTAGAATTAGTTATAATAGTAATTAGTTAGTTAGTTAGTTATAGTTAGTTGCTTAATGACTCTAGCTGATTAGATGATCTTAGACTATAAATAAACTATCAAATGTAATTCTTCAATTATTCATTCAATAATACAACTCTAAGATTCCCTCTTCTTCTTTTTCTCTCTGTATGTCTTCTTCTTCTTCTTACTAAGCTCCATCAGATGTTCATCAATGGAGTCATAAACTAGTTCATGGTATCAGAGCTTAAAGAATGTGCTGCCACAATTCTTAATCTGCAAATTCGATCCTCCTCTCTCTTAAATTCCTTCGTTCTGTTCAAAGTTTTGGTAAAACAGTTCGTGGTAGAAATCTGAAGTTTCTTTCTCATTCTTTCTATAATTCTCTTAAGTCTTGAAGTTATATTTTCTGGATAAACAATGACGGTCAATGCAAGATCAACTGATGTTTCTGGCAACACTAGAGGTTCTTCTGAAAATATGCAATCTGAGGCAAATAGCACTCAAACTGGGCAAGGACCAAGCATAGTGAATGATCCCAACCATCCTCTCCATCTGCATACATCTTATGTAAGTGAAATTTCTCTAATTTCTTTGCAATTAACTGGAACAGAAAACTACTCTCTATGGAGTAGATCTATGCGAATAACACTCTTGGGAAGAAACAAATTAGGTTTTGTAGATAGTACTTGGAAGAAAGAGAAATTTAAAGAAGAAGATTGGGGACAATGGGAAAGGGTAAATGCTATGGTCTTGTCTTGGTTGATGAATACAATGTCAAAAAATCTTCTAAGTGGGGTAGTTTATGCCTCAAATGCTTGGACAGTATGGGAAGAGTTGAAAGAAAGGTTTGAAAAAGTAAATGGTTCAAGAACCTTTAGCTTGCACAAAGAAATTGCTACTCTAAATCAAAGAATCAGTTCTGTGTCTATTTATTACACCAAACTCAAAGGGTTGTGGGATGAATTTGAGTCTCTTGTTCCTTCCCCTGGTTGTGAATGTGACAAATCAAGAGATTTCATGGCTTACTTGCAAAGGCAAAAGTTGTATCAATTTCTTATGGGATTGAATGACTCCTATGCTCAAGCAAGAAGCCAAATACTACTCATGAGTCCACTTCCCTCAGTAAATCAGGCATATGCCATGATTGTAAATGATGAAAGATAGAAGGCAAACTTTACAAACTCAATTGGTCTGTTAGGAGCTGCTTCTGACAGCTTCTATGATTCTACAGTCTTGTACTCAAAACCAGGAAATCAGTATCCAAAGATGGGTTCAAAATTCAAGAAAGATTACAATGTGCAATGTGACTATTGCAAATTGAAGGGCCATACAAAGAAAGTTTGCTACAAGTTGGTAGGGTACCCATAGAATCATCCTCATAATCTCAAAAAGAAAAGATTTGTCCCCGGAAATAGTGCAGCCTACAATGTTCTAGCTGAAAGTCCAGTTTCTCAACACAACTCCTATGGTAATCAAAGACCTGGTAAATAGATCATTGCTAATGTGGATGGGATGTATCAAGAATTGGAACAAAACTCTGGAATCTCAGCTGGCAGATATCAAGGTGCTGAGAGTAGTGCAGCAGGGTCACAACCTAGAGTGCAGTAGGGTGGAATGATGCAGCCTGGCACTTGTGTCTTCTCAAAGGAACAGTATGAGCAACTCTTACAGCTACTTAATAAGAGCATCTGTTTCTCTACAAATACTGGAAACACATGAGGTAGTGATGTAGGTCCAGGTAAAGCTACTGTTCTATTGGTTTCTAATGATAACCAAAGTTTTCAGATTATTGACACTAGAGCAACAAATCATATGGTGTCCAGTGCCAATATGCTAAATCCATCAACTATAACCAAAAATGTGTTTCCTAAAAGGGTGCATCTACCTAATGGTGACACTTCTGTGGTTACTCACACTGGTTCCAGCTCAATATCTCCTAACAATACACTAAAAAATGTTTACTTGTTGCCACAGTTCAAATACAACTTAATGTCTGTTTCAAAAGAAACTAAGGAACTACATTGTGCTGCATTGTTCTATCCTGACTTTTGCATTCTTCAGGATCTCTCAAGTGGTAAGGTGAAAGAGATTGGTAGAGTTGAAGATGGACTTTATCTGCTTAATCAAAACCAATTTTCTAGCATTCATACTCTTTCACATGAAGTAGGATTGACAACTAAAAGTACAGAAGATCTTGATGTCAGTCTATGGCACAAGATATTTAGCCATGTCTCAACATCTATACTCAATAAACTACTACCAAATAGGATAGATAATATAGCAAAAGTAGTTGATACATGTTCTGTTTGTCCTTGTGCAAAGCAAACTAGGCTTTCATTTCCACTTAGCAGTATAAAAAGTACAGATTCTTTTGATTTGGTTCATATGGATGTTTGGGGACCATATAAGGTTCCTACAATTGATAATCAAAAGTATTTTCTGACAATAGTGGATGACTACACAAGGATGACTTGGATCTATCTTTTAAATTTGAAGTCTGATGTATGTGTTGTTATTCAATCCTTTTTAATTTTTGTTAAAACTCAATTTGGTAAAATTGTTAAGGTGTGTAGAACAGATAATGGCACTGAATTTGTTAATGACCTATGTAACTCTATGTTTAATACCTTAGGTATAATTCATCAAAGAACATGTGCTTACACCCTTCAGCAAAATGGGGTTGCTGAGAGGAAACACATGCATATCTTGGAAGTAACAAGAGCTCTTAGGTTACAAGCTAACATTCCAATCAAATTCTGGGGTCATTGTGTAATGGCTGCAGTATACATTATCAACAGATTACCATCTTCTGTTATTCACAGCTCCCCTTATGAAAAATTCTATCAAAGAAAACCTTCTCTTAATCATCTTAGAGTACTAGGCTGCCTTTGTTAAGCAAAAATTGTTAATCAAACTGATAAGCTACAATCTAGAACTAGAACTACAATTTTTATGGGTTACTCTGAGGTACAAAAGGGCTATGTACTATATGATCTAACTACTTTTTCTTTCTTTGTAAATAGAGATGTCATGTTTAAGGAATCTGTCTTTCCTTTTCAAGAGCAACCTTCTGCACCTCCTTTATTTAACCAAACTGAGCATATTTCCTATGAGAATGACATGCTCAGATCACAGTTTGTATCTCCTACTAACTTTTTTCATGAGAATGTTGACACAGGTGTGCAACCAGTTCCAACTACTTCCACACAAACTCTTGACAATTCACAACAGTTAGATACTTCTGTCCAACCTTCAACTGAGTTGAGAGTCTTAGCACCTCAACAAGCTATTCCATCTTAAACAAGAGCATCAGCAAGAGCTAAAAATCCTCCAATATGGATGAAGGATTTCACTTCTCTTACTCAATTACAGACAACGCCTCTCTATCCTATTTCTAATTATGTTAGTTATGCTAATTTGAAGCCTACTTATCAAGCTTACTTATCCTGTTTCTCATCCATTACAGAACCAAAAAATTATAATAAAACAGTGAAAGACCCTAGATGGGTAGAAGCTATGAAGGCTGAGATTACAGCTTTGCAAAGTAACAACACCTGGGACTTAGTCACACTGCCACCAGGAAAGAAATCAATTGGCTGCAGATGGGTGTACAGAGTTAAATACAAAGCTAATGGAGAGATAGAAAGGTTTAAAGCAAGATTGGTAGCTAAAGGTTATAGTCAACAAGAAGGAATTGACTACCAAGAAACTTTTTCTCCCGTGGTTAAAATGGTAACTGTGAGAACAGTTTTATCCATTGCAGCAATCCATCAAATGGATGTAGACAATGATTTTCTTCAAGCAGATTTGTATGATATCATCAATATGGAACTTCCTCAAGGTTTTGTTAGTCAGGGGGAAAATAAGCAAGTATGCAGACTAATCAAATCCTTGTATGGTCTGAAATAAGCTCCTAGGCAATGGAATGAAAAACTGACAGAAGCACTGCTGAATCTCAAGTACAAACAAAGCAAAAATGATCATTCTCTATTTGTGAAAAGATCAAATCAAGGTACTGTGATGATCTTAGTCTATGTGGATGACATATTGGTTACTGGTGATAGTCTCAAGATAATTGAGGAAGAGAAAATAGCTCTACAACAAGTGTTCAAGATGAAGGACTTAGGAGAGTTAAAGTATTTTCTGGGAATAGAATTTGCAAGGTCCAGTCAAGGGATACTCATGCATCAAAGGAAGTACTCTTTGGAACTAATCTCTGATCTTGGTTTATCAGCCTCCAAACCAGTTCTTACTCCCATGGATACAAATACTAAACTGACAACAAAAGAGTATCATGAGTTCTCTGGAATCAACACAGAAGATACACTACTGTCTGATATAACTCCATACCAAAAACTCATAGGAAAATTGTTGTACTTAACAGTTACAAGGCCAGACATTGCATTCAGTGTCCAAACACTGAGTCAATATCTTCAGCAGCCTAAAAGGTCACACATGGATGCAGCCCTGAGAATTATCAAATACATCAAGTCTCAACCAGGATAAGGCATACTTATCTCCAGCAATGCAATTGAAAAGTTGACTGCCTACTGTGATGCAGATTGAGCATCATGTCCTCACAGCAGGAAGTCTGTATCAAGGTTCTTGATCAAACTAGGAGATTCACTAATCTCATGGAAATCAAAGAAACAAACTACAATCTCCAGAAGTTCTACAGAAGCAGAATACAGAAGTATGGCCTCTACAGTGTCTGAAATAGTTTGGTTGCTTGGCTTACTAAAGGAGTTGGAAGACAAAATTACCCTACATGTTGATCTATTCAATGACAGAAAATCAGCTATTTAGATAGCTGCCAATCCAGTATTTCATGAAAGAACAAAGCATATAGAGATAGACTTCCACTTTATTAGAGGAAAAATTCAACAAGGGACAGTACAAACTCAATACATTCCTTCAAATGAAAAGCATGCTGATATTCTCACTAAAGGACTCAATAAAGTTTTACATCAACATCACAACTGTAAGTTAGGAATGCTCAACATTTTAGAGCATCTAACTTGAGGGGGAATGTTAAACAAAGTACTTAGTGTATTAAGTGGTTAAGGGTTAAACTGTAAATTACCACTTTTCTAGAATTAGTTATAACAATAATTAGTTAGTTAGTTAGTTATAGTTAGTTGCTTAATGAATCTAGCTGATTAGATGATCTTAGACTATAAATAAACTATCAAATGTAATTCTTCAATTATTCATTTAATAATACAACTCTAAGATTCCCTCTTCTTCTTTTTTCTCTCTGTATGTCTTCTTCTTATTCTTCTTACTAAGCTCCATCAGATGTTCATCAATGGAGTCATAAACTAGTTCATTACTCTCGGAGGCCACCATGGCACTGCCTCCCACGGCAACCAAAATTAGCCACAACCCAATTGATGATCTATCAATTGGAAATAACGTCACATTTGATGCAAATGTTATTATGGTATTGGCAGTGCTTGTAAGTGCATTAATTTGTTCACTTGTGTTGAACTCCAACATAAAATGTGCATTTAGGTGCTCTACCCTAATATTGGTTGACTTGTAATGATCGGGTCTGTTGTTATGTCAATTTTTCCTGATTTCATAAATTTAGAGAAAATGGTTAAAAATACGTTCGGAATAAATAGGGTGACGTCATGAAAAAATTTTGATTTCCGAAAAGAATTCGGGCTGACGTTATACCGCTATAATGGTAATTATTCTGCTATAGCAGCACCGCTGTCACGGTAAGGCGGACTGATATAGTCGGGTTACGGGAGACAGAACCTGTGATGGAATTTTTTAAAAAAGTTTCTTTTCCTCAGTTGGGAAACATATGAAAGTTCCTCCAAAAACCCTCCCATGTTGCTCCAAGGCTGGAAAATCATGAGGAGGAGAGGTCATGGCTAAAGGAACGCGGAACAGCGGATTCTAGGATCACGGTTCAGCCGGGAACGCAACCACAGAGCCAGAAATGCATCAAATCAGCTACTGGCATCCCGTTAGGCTAGGTTTTATGAGTAGTTAGACCTATTTACTTTTCGTACCTTATATAGTAGAAATGGAGAATCTATGTTTTAGGCCTTCGGGCACGGAGTCTGGCAGATTCGGGAATTGTTGTGTTGTTTTTAGGATGTACAGAGTAAACGGTGGGTTTCGTGAATGGTATTATATGGTTAGTTTATTTATTCTGTTGACATAAAATGATGGGTTGATGGACTGGTATGTCGAGAAGGTTCGGGAAACCGAGAAAGTGCTTAGGAAGCATGCAGGAAAAAAGGGTAGGAAACTCCTAGGTGGAGTTTCAGGAATATTTAGGGCTTGAGGCTTAGTGGCGGTCTTGCTAAGGTTAGGAACGGAATCGTGTGGCATGTTTGTATGTTAAAAATAAAACGGGGAAATTTCTAGTTACATGTTATAACAAAAAGGGTGAACCAGGGAATAGTCTTCGAACGAGAATTGATGGTTCGTAGTGTACCCGGAAAGGGGTGGTGATGGCTTATAATTTTTGGTGAATGTGTATATTCATGTACTCATGTCTAAGTGATTGTATGCATTACATTGCTTAGAGAAGTTGTGTGGAATGTCTAGGTTCCTATTTACAGTCTGTGAATGAACGGTGTTTACTTGTTGGTTTTGTAAGTTGTGTGTGTTCATATATTGACTATGGTTTATTGACATTTGGTTGGCTCGGGTACCACGCCTAGTATGGGTATAACACATGGTTGGCATGGGTACCACGCCTGGTATGGGTATATCATTCGGTTGGCACGGGTACCACGCATAGTACGGGTTTATTTTATTGCATCTTGCATTGTTTCATTGACTATTGTATTGCATTGGTTGATATTGGTTCCGTGAGTGGACCGGGTTATTTTACTGAATGTGATACTTGATATTGGTTTTGTGAGTGGATCAGGTTATTTTACTGGATGTAATACTTGGTATGGGTTTCGTGAGTGGACCGGGTTGTCTTGTTAAATGTGCTATTGTTGGTGGTCCTTGAGTGGCCGAGAACTTTGTATAACTGCGGATTAGTCTTAGTTTAGGCTGGGTTGTTCCTTGATATTTGTGTTTGGTCTTGGGTTAGGCCGGGTTGATCATTGACACTTAGGTGTTATTTAGAAAGGATCCCGGGATGGGTCCGGACTATGTAAAAAAGGTCGGGTAACTGCATTTATTTATATATATATTATCACCTTAAGTGTGCCTAGATGGTCGGGGATTAATTATGATTAATGACTAAGGGTCAGTCGCGGTATAGACCAGGGCATCTTGTTAATACTGAGGGTGGTTAAGGGGATCCTTGGAGGGTACGGGTCATGTGCAGTAAGGGAACTAGGTGTAACTTTAGGGTTGTCATTAAATATAGCAAGGGTTGCTGGGTGGATTGCATGTGGTGGATAGACTGAGAGTCTGGGGTTGTGGTCCTGACTAGTGCACATTTATTAGAGGGTTACTAGAGATCCGTAGAGGGTTGGACCCTGGTGAGCAATGTTACGAGTATAAGGGGTTGAGTTGGGCAGTTAGCCGGGCTAAGTCGAAAGGATAGTTAGAGCAGTGGACTTAGGTAAGGGAAGGGTCATCCAGGTATGGACCTGGACATCTGTGAAGGGTAAGGTGACTTGGGAAGTCAGGAATAAGGTAGGGCTTAGGAAGTCTAATGTTAGTGTGACTTGGAAGCCTTGTGAATGAGGGAGTTGGCAGCGGAAGAACATGGGGGTGGAAACCAAATTATTTAATTTCGGTCATGTATTTCCTATTTTTCTTAAATGATGGTAGGAGTGGATTCGGGTCGACTGATGATGCCTACCAGTACGTGTGGTTGTACTGACTCTACTCTTGCTATTCCTTTTGGTATAGTCTGGTTGCAGGTTGGTGATGTTTCATAGGTTCACGACGATGAGATCTCCAACAACTTCTATCTTCTATTTCCATGGCGAAAGTTGCATCTTTTACCTCATTGTGTCATTTTGTAGTAGCTCTTGTACCTATTTTAGACTAGATCCTAGGGGATAGTGTTTTTAAAATGTTGTAAAGGTTTTTTCGTAGTTTCTTATGTAGCCTATTTCTGAACAGGATTTTGTAAGAAAGGATTTTAGTTATGTATAAAGGTGGCTTAATTTAATGGTTTACTTTAGTTCCGGATGTTACCTGTTGGACAGAGGGTGAGGGTTCATCTATCTAGGTGGTTAGAGTAGGAGCCCGCATGTCCCGATAGTTTGGGTCGTGACAGATGGTATCAGAGCCTAGGTTACCGGTCTCCCAGTACAAGAGCAAAATGTTGAATAGGGTCCTACGGATTGGTGTGTTGACGTCCACATCAAATCTTTGGGGAACTATAAGGCATTCTAAGAATTGTCACCTTTCTTTCATTCCTTTGTGCGATTCGTACTTGCTTATATGGGTTGAGTCCAATTGGTATCTCTTGATTCCAATTTGTATCTCAACAAGGTAAGGGAGGTCTCTATACCTCAGTTATGATAGGACAAGCAAGAGGAATTGGAACTGGGAAGGTTCCAATTGGTATCTGGCCTGAGAGGCTGTGACGAGCATGGATAACCGGCTAATGGTCATCCATGGTACAAACAAAGGTGAAACTTGTGAATTGATTAGCTATGATTTGCTTTTGTGGTGACTTGAAAAAAAATTAGATTATGGTGTGTACAATCTTGTGTGGCTTAATTGAAATACTTGTGGATTTCCAATTGGTGTGCATGCATAGTCTACGGGAGGCCATTGAGTGAAAAAGTCGTGTGCCTTATGATAACGCTCAAACTACACCTCAATTTAAGAAGCGTAAGCGATCGTTGTCAAATATATAACCCAACAAGGTTGGGGTCGAATCCCACAGAGAATATGGTGAAGATTAAGTCTTTGGTGAATTAAGTGACTAGTCGTCAACAGTTTCCAGTAAATAAAGGGGGGGTTTGTGTGAACAAATTGTAAACAAACTAAACTATTAACGTATGAGAATAATCAGTAGGAGAGAACGAACTAGGGAAGTGTTTACCATGGCATTGGTAACAATGTCGATTCTAGGCTTAACCGGGTTCTTTCTATATGCGTGTCACGATGTGATTGCGTCAATTGTATCGTCTAAACGTCTCTCGACTAAGTAAACAAATTTCGTTTTCTATTCTTTCGACCTCGAAAAGATGTGCTTTTTAGATTTCAATCCTAACATCAAGTAGAGTAATCCAGTTACGGCATTAATCTTTAAGACGAGAGTTGGTAGTCACGAATCCTTATTGTTAATCAAGTTTTCCCAGTTTTAATCTCTTTACTCAAGCAAATTAAACCTAGGCATGTTCTAATGTTTGCAACCACTAGAAACGTGACATAATATATGATTAACAACGTGACACTACATATATCAAACCCGTCGCTACCCGGAATCTATATTGCTACTTTAGTTATGGCTCCCACAACCCTAGTTGCGGGAGTTTTAGTTACTCATGCTCGAAGAAGAAGAGAAAATAGTTGTATTCATAATAAAGGGAAGAAGAGTCTTACAATATAATGAAAACAATCAATCTTCCAATATCCACGAACAAGAAAAACCAATAACTCACGAACGAATCAAGAACACAAATTCAAGAACAATGAACCGTGTTGTTTGATCTTAAAAACAACTAAAAACGTGTTTTAAACTAATGGGAGAATAATTATTAACATAAACCTAACATAGGGTATTTATAGGAGCCAAAGAAACCAAATCCAAAACGGGCTAGGAATCCCCAAAACGCGGGTCGCCGCTTGACGCGTCTGCCTCAACTTGACGGCCAGGCTGACGGACCGTCAAGGCAGTGATGGACCGTCGCCCGGACCGTCACCTTAAGGCAGTGGCACTGCCTTGGTGCTGCCATGGTGCGACGGTGGGGGTGACGGACCGTCACACCCTTGACGGGCCGTCACTCAGGCCGTCACTCTTAGGCAGAACGTCGTTTTTCTCGTATTTTCTTCCGTTTTTTGTGTTTGTTTCCATTTCCTACAAATACAACATAAAAACATCAAAAACAACAACGGTTGCTTGAAAACGTACGATTGTTCTTAGTTAAAAGGAGTCGAAAGTGACGTAAAATGGCGTCACATCAACACCCTCAACTTAAAACGTTCGCTTGTCCTCAAGCAACCAAACATAAACCATACTACGACTCAACTAAGCAACAACAAACTCGTGTCTATAGCAACTCATGGTCATTCAAACTTATTCAATTAAATCAAGCCCCCTCGTAGCACACGAATGTATGAAACACTAACTTGCAAGGATCCAAACATGTCATTCCGATATGATAGAATATTATGCATACACATACGCAGCTATCCTAACAATCAATAGACAATATAGACGTCTTGGTGCCCTCACCACAAAGAAATCCCACACACCAGATTTGGGACTAGGTAAGCGCTCGCACTCACAAATGATTTCAAACAATGCACATGCGATACCATAGGCTTGCCCTTACTATTCTATTTCGGTTCTTCAGAAAGCTACTCAGGATCACTACAGGACTTGTTTGGGCTTGTAATGAGGCTTCGGGTGCAGGTAGGATACATTTAGGGGTTAGTGACTAAGCCCTCCTTGGAACCACCGACATCTTATTTCCACTTTACTTACACTTACTTTCGTCCATCCTTATTCACCTTTTATTTCCTTGATTCTAGCTACAGGTGCGGCCTCTTTATTTTGACAATTCTTTTTATTGCTTTTTTTTTCGATCTTTTTCATCTTTCTTTATTTTTCTTTTCTTTTCTTAGGCGCACACCCGGATTTTCATTCTATTCAAAAACCAATCTTCTCCATCATCTTTTTCTTATAATTCACCTCTGTAGTAGCCACCCCCAACTTAGGCTGATTGCCTGCGTTGAGGTGCACAATGTCCATGGCAGGACCAGGGCCAAAACAGGGTTTACCTCTATAGTAGCCACCCTCAACTTAGGCTGATTGCCGGAGTTGAGGTGCACAATGTCCAAGGAAGGACCAGGGCCAAAATAGGGATTCAACGTCAAACAGGAATGGTGACAGGTTATTGAAAGAACAAGGTCAATTATGGCTCAAACAGGGTTCAAAGGGAGTATTTGCATTTGGACGGTCTTTTAGGTTAAGTGGACTGCACACAAAAAGGGCCTGTGATCCTTTCCTAGGCAACCAACTTCAAACTTAACAGAATAGACCGGGCAAGTTCTAGATGCATGCACAGAGTACGAATTTATAACAATAATCTCACACGCTCTTGGCACCAAGAAACTATATCGCTACCAACTATCAAACAACCGCTCGGCTTAAGCATACTCATTCTACTCATAATCACACAATGACATACCAGGATCCAGACAGTCAATTGTTTCAACATAAGCTCAAAACCAGAATTTTTTTTTAAGGGGCCTCGTTTTTAGACAAGAAAAACGCATGCTTGCTATAGACACTTTTAAAAAATTTAAACAACAACCTAAACATGCCGGTTCTACTAGATAGCACACCGGAGGGAAAAGAAATCGGCAACAAAAACCCTCGGTGGTGACTCACAGGTTTCCCAACACCCTCAACTTAGACTCATGCATTGTCCCCAATGCATATATGTGAAAGCTAAAAACTGTGAGAATAAAGGAATACCTGTGAAGTCGATATGACTCAAATTCCGGAATGATGTTGGAGACCGCCAGGGTCTTCAAAACAAGAGAACTCGATGGAGTGTGGCGTTCCAGCTTCCTCTTTGGGCTCCATCGCTAGTCGCGACAATTTCTTTGCTCTTTCTTTGCAGATTCTTTTGCGGTGTTTTTGTTTCCTTGATTTAATTTCACCGCCTTCCTCTACATGTTGACGCTCTCGCACTATCCTTCTTACAACAGCTAGAGTCTCGACCAGACCCTTCTCCTCAATGTGCACATCCGCAGGAGCTTCTTCAATGGCATTTATGACCGCGACCACTCTCATGTCACTTGGTTGCTTAATCAATTTAGACACATCGAACTTGACCATTTCATTGTTCAATCGAAAGGTCAGTTCGTTTTTCTCCATGTCAACCAAAACTCTTGCCGTGGCTAGCAATGGTCGTCCCAAGATTATGGGGACTTCGAAATCCACTTCGCAATCCAAGATCACAAAGTCGGCCGGGAATATAAGCTTACCAATCTTGACCAGCACATCAGACAATATCCCTACGGGTCGCTTTACCGAACGGTCAGCCATCATCACTCTCATGGACGTTGGTTTAGGAGCTCCCAAACCCAATTTGTCATACACTGCTAGCGGCATCAAATTTATACTAGCACCAAGATCACACATACCTCTTCCATAGTTGAGCTTCCCGATAGTACATGGAACAGTGAACGCCCCTGGGTCATCCTTCTTTTCAACTAACGACCTTGAAGAGATAGCGCTGCAGTGATGGAGGTTGTCTTCCGGTTCAAAACTCACCGTCCTCTTCTTTGTAATCAAGTCCTTCATGAACTTGGCATAACCGGGCATTTGTTCCAGCGCTTCCACCAATGGTATGTTTATTGAAATCTCTTTCAACATGTTCATGAAGTTCAGGAACTTACCATCGTCAGCTTTCTTCTTCAAACGCTGTGGGAACGGAGGTGGTGGTCGAGGCATCATAGTTGGAAGCTTTTCAACTTCCTTTCTTTTATCTGCGGACTTTGGAGTAGCCTCTTCCTCTACCGCCTCATCATCATCCGCAACCTCACCTTGAGCATGAATTACTGGATGTGATTCCGGTAATATTTTTCGGCTTCTTGTGGTGATCGCTATACAGCTTGCGTCATTCTTCGAATGAGTGGTGTCGCTCGGCAAAGTACCTGGTTTTCTTGGGTTTAGGGATGCCGAGATGTGACCCACTTGCTGCTCTAGTTGCTTGATAGCGGTTGAGTGTGACTCCACTACCAGACTCAATGTTGATAACTCATTCCGCATTGCCTTTACCCCAGAGTCAGTAGATTCCACCTTCAGCAGCATCTTTGCCATCATGTTCTCAAGTTTGGACGTCTCAGCCTCGCTGCCAGTTTTATCCCGATTACCAGGTGGTATATACAACCCACCTCTATCGGTGTTGTTCCTCCAGCTTCTTTGGTCGTGATTTTTGTAGCCACCATTCTCATAGTGGTTGTCTCTTGGATAGTTCCGACCTTGGTTTCCCTGGCCATTGGCCTGGAAACCCCCCAAGTAATTTGCCTCCTCCGTCTCAATACCTTGGGAACCCACAGCTTGTACCTTCTCTATACTTCCTGACGTTAAGTGCCTTGTCAGGAGATCCAACTGCGTTTTCAGATGTGCCATGTCTTGGTCGCGTTCCTCCTCTCTTCTGCGCTGCTCTGCTGACATACCAACTGTATACGTGCTAGCCGCTACCTCTGAATCTCGTGTATGCCAGGCCCTATTGGTTTTGGTGAGCCTGTCCAAAGTAGTTGTAGCCTCAACAAAAGAGAGACTCATGAATGCACCACCTGCTGTGTTGTCTAACGTCGGCTTGGTAGCCGAATTCAATGCCCTATAGAATGTCTGCATCAAGACGTTGTCAGCCAACTGATGGTTCGGGCACTATGTCAGCTTCTTCTTGAATCGCAACCAAGTCTCGTGCAGTGCTTCGTGCGGTTGCTGCCTGAAGTTGCTAATTTTGTCCCTCAACTGTATCATCCGAGAGGGAGGAAAGAACCTTTCTAGGAAAGCTCCTCTCAACTCTCCCCACGTTGCGATAGAGTCGGGGGTCAATTCTATCAACCACAACGCTGCCTCATCAGTCAGAGACAACGAAAACAACCTGAGCCTGATCGCTGTCTGACTCACTCCTGGCAGTTCGAATGACTTGCAGATGCCCACGAAATTCATCAAGTGCTGGTTTGGATCGTCACCAGCAACACCGCGGAACACTCCTCTCAAGTTCAGCAACTGAATCATCGTGCTAGTGATATTGAACTTGGCTCCGGGCGGTAGTGGTAGAACAATAATGGCGCCCGTCGCGCCAGCTCCATCTAAATCAAGCTCCTCATTATTCCGTGCACCATCGACATGCAGACCACCAGCATTAAGATTTTGTTGGGCCTGCAGTTCCGCAGCGATCCTCGCTGCTTCCAGTTGTGCGGCCATATTCCGCCTCAATGTTCTAGCAAGTTCGGGGTCGTAAGGTAAAGTTTGTTCCCCCGAACCGCGGGTACTTGGCATGCACAAGTGAGTACCCTATCAAAGACAAAAACAACAAATAAACATAAAGCAGGAAACTATGACTAAGAGTCAAATAAACACACCAGACTTAAACATCAACCGTATTCCCCGGCAACGGCGCCATTTTTGATAACGCTCAAACTACACCTCAATTTAAGAAGCGTAAGCGATCGTTGTTAAATATATAACCCAACAAGGTTGGGGTCGAATCCCACAGAGAATATGGTGAAGATTAAGTCTTTGGTGAATTAAGTGACTAGTCGTCAACAGTTTCCAGTAAATAAAGGGGGGGTTTGTGTGAACAAATTGTAAACAAACTAAACTATTAACGTATGAGAATAATCAGTAGGAGAGAACGAACTAGGGAAGTGTTTACGATGGCATTGGTAACAATGTCGATTCTAGGCTTAACCGGGTTCTTTCTATATGCGTGTCACGATGTGATTGCGTCAATTGTATCGTCTAAACGTCTCTCGACTAAGTAAACAAATTTCGTTTTCTATTCTTTCGACCTCGAAAAGATGTGCTTTTTAGATTTCAATCCTAACATCAAGTAGAGTAATCCAGTTACGGCATTAATCTTTAAGACGAGAGTTGGTAGTCTCGAATCCTTGTCGTTAATCAAGTTTTCCCGGTTTTAATCTCTTTACTCAAGCAAATTAAACCTAGGCATGTTCTAATGTTTGCAACCACTAGAAACGTGACATAATATATGATTAACAACGTGACACTACATATATCGAACCCGTCGCTACCCGGAATCTATATTGCTACTTTAGCCATGGCTCCCACAACCCTAGTTGCGGGAGTTTTAGTTACTCATGCTCGAAGAAGAAGAGAAAATAGTTGTATTCATAATAAAGGGAAGAAGAGTCTTACAATATAATGAAAACAATCAATCTTCCAATATCCACGAACAAGAAAAACCAATAACTCACGAACGAATCAAGAACACAAATTCAAGAACAATGAACCGTGTTGTTTGATCTTAAAAACAACTAAAAACGTGTTTTAAACTAATAGGAGAATAATTATTAACATAAACCTAACATAGGGTATTTATAGGAGCCAAAGAAACCAAATCCAAAACGGGCTAGGAATCCCCAAAACGCGGGTCGCCGCTTGACGCGTCTGCCTCAACTTGACGGCCAGGCTGACGGACCGTCAAGGCAGTGACGGACCATCGCCTGGACGGTCACCTTAAGGCAGTGGCACTGCCTTGGTGCTGCCATGGTGCGACGGTGGGGGTGACGGACCGTCACACCCTTGACGGGCCGTCACTCAGGCCGTCACTCTTAGGCAGAACGTCGTTTTTCTCATATTTTCTTTCGTTTTTGTGTTTGTTTCCATTTCCTACAAATACAACATAAAAACATCAAAAACAACAACGGTTGCTTGAAAACGTACGATTTTTCTTAGTTAAAAGGAGTCGAAAGTGACGTAAAATGGCGTCACATCACCTTAGACTGTCGTAGTCTGTTAATTGTCTTTATTTGAAAAAGGGTACTACGTGTTAAAAGGTCTTATCATTGATTAAGATGGTAAGGGATTAGTGAATGGAACTTTAGGGAAGTTTGGCTTCAAGACAGTCAAAATTTTGGTTGGGAACCATGGGAACAAGAGAGTCATTAGTGTGTAATGGCGTAAAGGTAATGTCGGAAAACAATTGATTGTTGTGAATCCCTTATAATTTTTGATGTGTTTATGATGTGGTATGTTTGTTTCTAATGTGTTCAGTGCCAGGACTGGTCTTGAGGGTGGTTTAAGACCATGGAGGGACTTACAGGTTGGGACAGCGGTAACTGGGAAGGGGGTTGAGTGCATAAAGCTAGAAATCAAATTTTCTGTTCAATTACCGTCGGGACTGCTATATCGATGAAATATCTTCTATAGAGCGGTATGCTATAGCGGTCCGCTATCGCGGCATAACCATCCGATATAGTGGAGGTCAGTGAAGCAGTGAGCTTCTCTATTTTCCCCTGTTTTATGTCCCTTCCGGGGGCAAGATAAAAACAAGCATAAATTATCAAAACCACTGTATAAACCAAGAAAAAGCAGTTCTATATATATAGCATATGTGAGAAAGGAAATAGTGTGTAACACGGGCATCCACGTGCCCAAAATAAAAAGGGAAGGAGAATTATTGTCTGAAACAAGCCCCAAACGGGGGCAAACCAACAATAGATATCAATAACAAAGGGGGGGAGTCCTAGGCCTTATCCTCGCTTAGAAAGGGGAACTACTGCACGTCCTCGGGCTCGAGGGTGGGGAGCTCCTGACCAGGGGCAATGCAGGAGAACATGACCTTTATGGTCTTCCACATCAGGGCAAACATACAGTCCCGGGAGCGCCTCTTCATTTTCTCCTCTTCTAACTCCCTTCGGAGTGCTGCAAGTTTTTGAGTGGTTAGGTGAGGGGCTGCACCGCCAGCGTTAGGATCCTTCATGAACCTCCGACAGCTGCTAAGTTCTCCTCCAGATGGGCCCTAGAGATCGGGGGCTGGGGTTAGGACTGGGAAGGGGCAGGGGTATCATCCTCATCATCATCATCGCCGGCCTCCTCCACCGGCTGACTGCTCCCTGCCTCACCTACCTTCCTCTTCTTCTTGGAAATGTCCTTTACCCAGACCGGGTAAAAGGTCTCATCCATAGCCACCTCTGCATCGGTGTGGTCCTGAGGCACGCCAGCTCGCCTGCACAGCTCCAAAACCAGCCCGGGTAGATAAGGGTCTTTCCTGGGGTCAGTATAGAAGCTCTTCCATTCCGAGATGATCTGCTCCCCCACATTCATAATAATCCCCTGTATGGCACAAGCGATCACCAAAGCTCGGGGATAAGTCACATCGGTTTGATTTCCCAACAGACGGATTCTCTGGAATACCAAATTCAGCCACATCCTAGCATTGGAGGAGAAATAGGCGCTAGTAATACCTTCGGGGCTGACCAAGTAGACCTTATCCTTGGATGCGGGTTCCACCAGAGTATCTCTCAACCAGGTCATGTCCCACAGTCGGGACTTCACCATGTATGCTGCATTAGAGACGTGGGGCACCCCTAGCACCTCATTGATAGTCCGAGCATCCACGAGGACATCCACCCAACGTAGCCGGATGGTAGGATTCGACTCACTCCAACGGACCGCAGGGGGAATGGCATAGAACTCCTGAACCCAGTCGGTTAATGCAGGAGGGGGATCCACTAGCAAAGTTTCCCACCTGAACTCTCTGACCCGGTGGTGGAAATCAGCTGTTTTTCTATCTATCTCAATCATGCGACAACCTCTCTCATAGCAGAAGCTAAGCCTTCGGTAATCTCTGAGCCTTTCCCGACTAGCCTCGTCGGGGAATCGCTCATAGTCATATTCAGGCGCTTGTTGTTCAACCATTGTGTTTTCCTGCAAGGGTAAGAAGGAAATGGGATTAGAAGAGTAATAGGACACGAAAAGGAGGAGGAAGATTTTTCTAAGTGTAACTTGGGAAGGCCACTGGTTTGCGGCCTTCCGTTATAGCGGGTGGTGCGTCCGCAATAGCGGGACCGCTATAGTGGTGATATATCTGTTATTGTGGGACCGCTATAGTGGAGCCCTACCGCTATAGCGGTCTTCATCGTTCCAGATCTTCAAGGGGTGCATCAATGGCGCCCCTTGGTCCAAAACCCTAATTTTGTCATTCCAAGACCAGATTTACCTACCCAAAGTACCCCATTGCTAGTTTCTACAAAAATTTGGGCATAATAACCCCTAAAATCTGCCCGAAATACTATTTTGTTCAAGAAACAACCCTTCAATTTCCGCACCCATTTTTGGCTCATTTTTGGCCAACATTAGTATAATCCTTACGCCCAGAACGCCTTGGAGGCGTTGTAAACGTAAGAGAACATACATGCTTCGGGAATCCGACAAAAATCCAACCAAAATTTAAAGTCCAAACCCACTTCAAAATATGCTCCAAGTTCCTAAAATTCTACCACATTCATGTACAAATTAGTGCAAACGAGTAAAGGAGAGAGTGAGTATGATTAATACCTGGAAATTTTCGATATTGGGAGTGGGACGAACGGGAGAGAAAATGTAGTGTTTGAGTGGAATGTGGGGAGAATGAGGGGAGAACTCCATTTCTCCCCAATTTTATTCTGCTGTCAACCGCTATAGCGGTCGGTTGTCCGCGATAGCAGGACCGCTATAGCGGTGAATTATCCACTACAGCGGATGACCAGTCAGTTTGGGGTACGGGAAATGTTCTCCCGGGTCTTCTTTTTTTCCTTTTATTCATCCAATCCAACATGACATGAGGCCCCAGAATTCTTGGGTGCTCGAAATGGGGACACGTGTGATAGCCCTTGTGAGGCTGGTAAATTCTTTGTCGAGACGAGGTAGTAATAGATTTTCCTTTGGCTGGTTAGACTGGTAAGGGGAAGGTTCGACAACTTGCGTAGGTCCTATAGTTACGCGGTCACTTGGGATAATGAGAGTCCCGGGTCAGTTTCTCTCCTCTGATTTGATTCGGGATCGTTTGGGAATGGGTAAATTGGTATCTGTTGTAATGACTGGGTCTGTCGTTATGTCAATTTTTTCCGATTTAGTAAATTTAGGGAAAATGGTTAAAAATACGTTCGGAATAAATAGGGTGATGTCATGAAATTTTTTTGATTTCCAGAAAGAATCTGGGCTGACGTCACACCGCTATAGCGGTAATTATTTCACAATAGCGGCACCGCTATCGCGGTAAGGCGGACAGCTATAGCGGGGTTATGGGAGACAGAACCTGTGACAGAATTTTATTAAAAAGTATCTTCTCCTCAGTTGGGAAACATACGAGGGTTCCTCCAAAAATCCTCTCATGCTTCTCCAAGGCTGGGAAATCATGAGGAGGAGAGGTCATGGCTAAAGGGACGCGGAACAACGGATTCCAGGATCACGGTTCAGCCAGAAACGCAACCACGGAACCAGAAATGCATCAAATCAGCTGTTGGCATCCAGGTGGCTAGGTTTTATGAGTAGTTAGACTTGTTTACTTTCCGTACCTTGTATAGTAGAAATGGAGAATCCATGTTTTAGGCCTCCGGGCACAGAGTCTGGCGGATTCGGGAATTATTGTGTTGTTTCTAGGATGTACGGAGTAAATGGTGGGTTTCGTGAATGGTATTATGTGGTTAGCTTACTTATTCTGTTGACATAAAATGATGGGTTGATGGACTGGTATGTCGTGAAAGTTCTACGAACCGGGAAAGTGCTTGGGAAGCATGTGGGAAAAAGGGGACAAGAAACTCCTAGGTGGGGTTTCAAGAATATTTAGGGCTTGAGGCTTAGCGGCGGTCTTGCTAAGGTTAGGAAGGGAATCGTGTAGCATGTTTGTATGTTAAAAATAAAAAGAGGAAATTTCTAGTTACATGCTATAACAAAAAGGTTGAACCGATGAATAGTCTTCGAACAAGAATTGATGGTTCGTAGTGTACCCGGAAAGGGGTAGGTGATGGCTTATGATTTTCGGTGAATGTGTATATTCATGTACTCATGTCTAAGTGATTGTATGCATTACATTGCTTAGGGAAGTTGTGTGGAATGTCTAGGTTCCTGTTTACAGTTTGTGATTGAACGGTGTTTAATTGTTGGTTTTACAAGTTGTGTGTGTTCATATATTGACTACGGTTTGTTGACATTCGGTTGGCTCGGGTACCACGCCTGGTATGGGTATAACACATAGTTAGAACGGGTACCACTCTTGGTATGGGTATATCATTCGGTTGGCACGGGTACCACGCCTGGTACGGGTTTACTTTATTGCATCTTGCATTGTTTCATTGACTATTGTATTGCATTGGTTGATATTGGTTCCGTGAGTGGACCAGGTTATTTAACTGAATGTGATACTTGATATTGGTTTTGTAAGTGGATTGGGTTATTTTACTAGATGTAATACTTGGTATTGGTTCCGTGAGTGGATCGGGTTGTCTTGTTAAAGGTGCTATTGTTGGTGGTCCTTGAGTGGCCGGGAACTTTTTATAACTGCGGATTGGTCTTAGTTTAGGCTAGGTTATTCCTTGATATTTGTGTTTGGTCTTGGGTTAGGCCGGGTTGATCATTGACACTTAGGTGTTGTTTAGAAGGGATCCCGGGATGGGTCCAGACTATGTAAAAGAGGATGGGTAAGTGCATTTATTTATATATATATTGTCACCTTGAGTGTACCTAGATGGTCGGGGATTAATTATGATTAATGACTAAGGGTCGGTCGCGGTATAGACCGGGGCAGCTTGTTAATACTAAGGGTGGTTAAGGGGACCTTGGAGGGTCTGGGTCATGTGCAGTAAGGGGATTAGGTGTAACTCTAGGGTTGTCATTATATGTAGCAAGGGTTGCTGGGTGGATTGCATATGGTGGATAGACTGAGAGTCTGGGGTTGTGATCCTGTCTAGTGCACATTTATTAGAGGGTTTACTAGAGATCCGTGGAGGGTTGGACCCTGGTGAGCAATGTTACGAGTATAAGGGGTTGAGTTGAGTAGTTAGCCGGGCTAAGTCAGAAGGATAGTTAGAGCAGTGGACTTAGGCAAGGGAAGGTAGTCCAGGTATGGACCTGGACATCTGCGAAGGGTAAGGTGACTTGGGAAGTCGGGAATAAAGTAGGGCTTAGGAAGTCTAAGGTTAGTGTGACTTGGAAGCCTTGTGGATGAGGGAGTTGGCATCGGAAGAACATGAGGGTGGAAACCAAGTTATTTAATTTCGGTCATGTATTTTCTATTTTTCTTATATGATGGTAGGAGTGGATTCGGGTCGACCGATGATGCCTACCAGTACGTGTGGTTGTACTGACTATACTCTTGCTATACCTTTTGGTATATTCTGGTTGCAAGTTGGTGATGTTTCATTGGTTCGCGATGATGAGATCTCCAACAACTTCTGTCTTCGATTTCCATAGCAGAAGTTGGGTCTTTTACCTCCTTGTATCATTTTGTAGTAGCTCTACCTGTTTTAGACTAGATCCTAAGGGAGGGTATTTTTAAAATGTTGTAAAAGTTTTTTCCGCCGTTTCTTATGTAGCCTATTTCTGAACAGGATTTTGTAAGAAAGGATTTTAGTTATGTATAAAGGTGGCTTAATTTAATGGTTTACTTTAATTCCGCATGTTACCTATTTGACAAGGGGTGAGGGTTCGTCTATCTAGGTGGTTAGAGCAGACACCCACACGGTCCGGTAGTTTGGGTCGTGACATGACTCAACCTCAAACTATACAAATCCTTCGTCAGCCAAAAAAGGGATCAAGAAAAAAGCCCTCAAGACATTTCTAATTATAACATACAATACTGAATTGAAACATCCAGGGCTCGACTCTGAGTGTGTCATTTGCTTATCGAAATTTAGAATTGGAGAAAGAATTAAGGTTCTACCAAAGTGCAACTATAGATTCCACGTCAAGTGTATCAAAAAATGGCTCAATTCACATTCTTCTTGCCCTACTTCCAAGCACTGCCTCATTGAAACATGTCAAAAAATTGTTAATGGCAAGAGTTCTGTTACTACTAATGCAGTTTCATCAGCAATAGTTACAGAAATTATAATAAGGATTGAACCTCTTGAACGTGAAGGTGTTATATCTAATTAACAATCAAAATTATATAGAAAAAAAATAGGATTAGTTTTTAATTGTATGTATGATGTAGAAAAATTAGCTAGCTAGCATGAGGCCAACGCTAGTGTAGCTTTCCAATGATTCATTAGTCTTGCAAGTGTTTATAAAAGTTAAGATATAGTATTTCAATTTCGCATTAACTTATATTTTTACCTTTCGAGAGATTAATTAAGAAGAAAAAACTAGCCTTTAACTTTTTATAAAACATTCATATTATCTTGTCAAACTCAGTATTTAACAGAGACATTGATTAGATATCCAAAAAGATCATTATCTTCCTTTAATTACATACTACCAGAATACTTTAGGCTTAAACTTAATTTCCAAACTGAAGTTTGTATAGGGATTGTGAAAGAAAATCGAGAGAAGATTTCCAAAATTCCACTATGTATTGATTTTCCGAAGAAATGTATATATACATGTATTCTAAAGATTAGAAACACTGCCTATGTGTGTCACATTTATCTTAAAGGAATTAGGAAGGCTAATACTTAATGGAACAGGAAGGGGGGTTAAGAATAGAAAAGACTTGGAATCATAGCACATATGCTTAGAAGCTCATGAGTCTATAATCCAAGTGTGAGAATCAATAGTTTTAAAACAAGATCCAGTACATTTAAGTATAGTACCAGCAACTGCATTAGCATTAATTTCTGATCCTGAGCTTGTTTCCAGTCCCATTTGTTTGAACATGCCTCTGATTTGTGCCATTTACTCCTTGTTGAATTTATGTCCTCCTTCCTTCCACTTGTTCTCACTTTGTGGATTCTCATTTTCTTCAGACATTTCCCCTATCATAGCTGCATTTCCTCTAGGAGAATCCTGATATTCTCTTGTATGTGTAAATTGAAAATCCTCTAGGAACCCTATTATCCTGTAACAGTCACCCTTTAAAATATGTCATATCTTAAGGCAGTTAGTACAGGTCACATTTGGGTTGTATTTAACCTTTCTTGTCTTGTTCCTGAAGAACTTGCTTGCATTGCTTTTGTAAAGGCCTCACTGGTCTATTTACCATGAAAGAAACAATCTCACCAGGAAACTGTGTGTTAGCAAACACTTCTCTCTGATTCTCATCTTGCAACAAGAGAGAGTAAGCATGATCTAGAGTAGGGAGAGGGTTTGCCATGAGGATGTTACTCCTTGCTTGTGAGTACACCTCGTTCAACCCATCAAAAATTGCATAAGTTTCTGATCCTGCAGAGATTTGGCCAATTTCTTTTGCCCATCACATAAACAGACCCAAGTGCACACCACATCTGCATTTAGTGAGTCTAGCTCATCCCATAGTCGTTTAAGCTTAGTAAAGTATCCAGATATGTCTAATGTACCTTGTATTGATCCTGTGATCTCTTTTTGCAGGTGAAATAACTTGGCTCCAATTGTTTTCCCAAATCTATGTTCAAGACTCATCCACAGATCTCTTGCTGTTTTGGAATAAATGACATTGTCTCCTATATCTTTGAAGACTGAATTCAAGATCCATGAAGTAACTATGTGAATGCAGTGACTCCACTATCGACAAGTTGTTGCATTCAGATCTGGTGGTATGATTCATTCATTGATAAACCCCAGTTTATTTTTAGCTGAGAGAGCTATGAAGATAGATATGCGTCATCAGGGAAAACCTTTTCCATCAAAGGAAGTATTCACTAGGTTTTGACCTGGGGCATCTGAAGGTTGAAGAAAGAAAGGGTAATTGATATCAACATTGTTTTCAAATTCAGCCATGGTAGGATTGGTAGTGTTGATTTGTGTTTCTTCAATCATGGTGATTGATTGAAAATCTTTGGATTGACCTATTGCTCTGATACCATGAAAGAAAATTGAGAGAAGATTTTCAAAATTTCCACTGTGTATTGATTTTCCTAAGAAACGTATATATACATGTATTCTACTATAAAGAAAAATAGAAAAGAAACTATATTTTGTGTACACTTATTCCTATATTATTTGCCTAATCTATAACAGAAAATATTCCTTTCTATGTGCATGCTTTGTCACGTGACCTGATCATCACTTTATTGAGGTTCATCAGATGATCGAGATTCAATTCACCAGTGAATAGAGATGCTGCCACGTGTAGGAGACAAGATGTCTATCAATAAGTTATGTGTTCACATGGGTTCTTCAGACAAGACTTCTTTCCTTTCTTTCTTTTTCTTCTTTCCTCGATCTGTGTTATCAATCAAATACCACGCCGGTATGATACATGGACACCTAGGGTCCCCTGCAGGTCATGGCTAGTTGGGTAGAAATAAGTTCCTTTAGCATGTATGTATACTTTTTTGTTTAGAATTGCATTGTTGTATGATTACTCATAGTGAGTTGATGTTGAGAATTGAAATGATATACTAGAGATACTTGATGTGTTGATGAGAGATAGGTGGATAGAAGTTCCATGTGATATGATTTGAAAGTGAATTCTTATACATTTTTGTGGTGATATTCAGTGACTTTTGAACTTGATAGTACTATTGTTGATTGACTTGAGATGTTATCTGTTAACTGAACTATTTGCTAAGTGTTAAGGTGTATTTTACTTGTTATGTGATTTTGCCATATACTTGTTCTAATTTGAGTGACCTATGATATCTACCAGTACATAGTGTTTTGTACTGATACTATCCTGTACTCTTCTTTTGTTGAGTGCAGACTATGTTCCAGAGGCTGAGACGCGACCTCGGCTAGTAGAAGACTGATTAAAAATCCAAGGGTGAGCACTACTTCTCAGGCTGTCGTGGATTCTCTGCGAATTGTTGTCCTTTTTCCGGACAGTGGAACTCGTACTATTACTTTTACTGTTTTCCTAGTACTTTTAGATATCTTAGACGTTGTTTATGGATTAGAGTTCTTGTACGATGATTTTCAATTCTTGGAGAATGTTGAATAGTTTCCGCATATGTTTCATTTATACTGGTTTGACTTTCCTTATGATTTAATTAAAGTCTAGTTTTGATTTACTTTTTCTTAAAACTGGCTAAGTATAAGGTTTGAATTCGGATTAGTTGGTTCTCCCACCAAAGGATTAGTGTGGATGTCACACATGGCCAAGTTGGATCGTAACACCTCAAGTTTGCTTTTTTTGAAATTTCGTTCAAGTTTTCTACACAACATATGTTTACATTTCTCATCAATTATTAACAAGTACAATTCAGCTAATGTATAGTATATGATGTTGACAACCAATATAATGTTTCTTCCAACTGTCTTCAACAAAACTACAGCTCAATCATGGAGTAGTATACAAGAAAATTGATTAGTCCTTTAATAAATTGTTACTTTGCGGCTAGATAGGCCTCAAACAAGATAAACTTTGATCCAACAGGCGAGTAATCTCTCGAGATTTGTTACCAAATGGGTACTTGTTAAATAATATTTCCTTCATCCGATTCGATGTGGCATCGTTTAATTTGTCACGATATTTAAAAAAAGGAAAGACTTTTGAAATTTGTGATTTAAAATAATCCTTAGATATTTGTGTAGTTGTAAATCATTTCATTGATGATAAATGTGGACTTTTATAATTAAATTATTGTAATTATAGTAAGATAATATTCTTTTTGAGCAAATTAAAAAAGAAAGAATGCCACATAAAATGGATGGAGGAACAATAATCAAGGATTTGGTTTCTGAACGAAATCTAGATGATTATTTACAAGAAGAAGAAAAAAGTAATCAAGTGGATGCCATGGAAAATCCCGAATTGTAACCAATGAAAAGGAAGATATGGTTTCAAGTTTTTACAATACATATATTGTTTTTACTTCTCTTTTTAGTAACAAACACTAAAAAAATTGGAATTAATAATTAGTTATGAACTTTATCGTCAGATTGCTAATAGCTAACAAATATTTTTAATAATCAATTACTAAATAGAATTAACGATCAATTTTACTATTTAGCTACATAGTTTAGCCGGTCACTACTTCCTATTTTTTTAGTAGTGAATTACTTAGTTAATATATGATGTTTTCCCAAGTCGCCTTTAGCTTCCAAGAATTAAGTTATTATTTCTTGAATGAAATGAGATGATGCATTTGTAATTGCAATTGATCTAAACACATATTTCATATATATTCAATATGGTCTTTTCATTACATGAGACATCTCACTATGTTTTTTTTTTTTGGTTTTATTTTAGTTTAATTTTTGAAAATATAGCTTTGAGAAAGAAATGAAAGATTAAAAAACGAGAGAATTTTTCATAAAAGTACCAGATAATTTGGTCCTCTCGGCCTTACCATGCAAAAGGGGATGTTTATAAGCGAAATTTCATAAGTAGTGCTATTTCATCCGTTTTTATAGGATAGCTTTTTAAAAAATGAGAGAATTTTTCATAGAAGTACCGGACAATTTGATCCTCTCAGCCTTACCATGCAACGCAAAAAGGAATGTTTAATTATAAGCAACAATTTCATAAGTAGTGCTATTAGCATCCGTTTTTATAGAATATAGCAAGACTTTTTTTCTCTTTCAAATCCTAGTACTTCGCAATGCGAATGGGGCCATCAGTCAATTTTTTTAATTAATACAAGCAAATACATATATTTAATCCTATATATGAGAGTGGTCCTTGGTAAAATTTTCAAACAACTTGAACTAGTTAATAGACAAGAATTTAAGTGCCTAACTGAAGATTTGGACATGTACTAGGAATCAATTAACATGAAACCACACAAATAATTCAGAAAAAAGCTGAATCATACATATCAAAAGGTAGACATTAACATATGATTTAATTACAAATATATGTTAACAAGACCCAAGCAGTACTTTTTTATATCATTTGGTACCACTTTTCCTATTATTTATCAGTTCAATCTCTACATAAATTTCTTATCAAGTTTGTAGTCAGTGTACATGGAATAGAGTAGCATATCATATTGATTCTAGTGAAGTTTATTCATGTTTACAATCGCTAAACTTGGTCGGTTTTGTCACCCCACTTGTCGAGTTTTTCTTTATTATTGAGGGATTTTACGATCAGCTGCTTAGATCAAACAACTACTCAATTGTTGTTTTAGATGCCGCCTAATGTACTGAAGAACTAAGTTTTTATCGCCTAACAGGAAGGCAGAATGTAATCAATGGTAGTTATTGATAAATCAACACTAGCTACTACAAAAACTGGGGAAAATGACCTCAAAAAATCAACTTCCTGGAATCGATTTTCCAAAAAAAAAACCTCTTAGGCCTGAAAATCCTTGGTCGCTATTTAATACCAACCTTTGGAGGTCAAATTTATTTTTATTTATTATTAAATATTATAAATAAGTAAAAGAAAAATATTCTACGAAAAAACATTTTCCTTCGTACCACACACACCCTAAAGCATGTCAATTGCCCCTTTACACTAGCAAGAAATGATATATTTGAACACCACCAAACGCCCTCTCTGTATTTAAGGTCCTTCGAGCTGAAATAGACCCTATCAAAATTAGTTCCACAAACATCTTCCGTTTATCTGGACGTGAGCGTTCTTTTTAACCTCGAGCTACAAGTACTTTTTCAAATGTATCTATTAATATCCTTTTACTATTCCATTATCAATATATTATCACGAAAATAAATTTCTTAGTTGATTAATGTTGCCTACTCATAGATAAAATCTTCTAGATTTCTCTCTTAAGATAAAGTGTGGCCAATAATATAACATATTTTCTGCAACAGTATACACTCGACTCCGTAATTGGATAGGGTCGAAGTGGTTATTAGTACATTATGACTTAATTATGAGCAACCAAACAAACAATAACCAATTAATTAACTATCTTAATTAGTACAAATATTTAAAAAATAAAGAGTTAATCTAAAAAGGAGTACTGTTATGATATAAATATAATATTTCTATGTGGACGGATTGAGGAAAAACCATGCAAGGCATGGGTTCTGTTACCACTCTTTATCTTTAAAAAAATATAGTTGTAGTACTTAACAAAGATTTTATCAAGTACATATCTCAAAAAAATTATCTTGCTTTAATTACAAGCCACAAGAATATATAATCTTGATTTCAAAATTGATCTGATGCCTTGTGAATTGTCATCTAACTAGTAATTTGATTGGGCAAAATTAAGATTATAGTGGATAACAACTTTGTCTCCAAATCTACAAGGATTAATGGATAAGCTGGAGATTAGGAAGCATCACCATATATAATTAGAAAATGACAAATACTCACTCCGTTCATTTTTACTTGTCCACATTCAAAAATAGATTTTCACATTTGTTACTTTAACATATTATATTAAAAAAAGATAGTAATTATTTCCATGTTTTACTCTTAGAATTAATTACTTATTTCTCAAATTATTTTTCGAGACTTAATACCAAACATCAATTAATATAAATGTTATGATAAAATACTCATATAAGTCATTACTTTTAAGGGACATACATAGTTCAAAATGAACAAATAAAAGTGAACGAAGAAAGTAGTACTAAAAGCCTAAAAAGGAAATATGTAATGGACTATATATATGGTAATTCAATTTTACTTTATCATACTAAAATCGCTAAATTATTTTTTGTAATGAAAAAATTTACTTAACTTATCTAAAGTATCACTAAACTCGCTAGGTTATTTTTTGTAATCAAAAGGTCATTTAACTTTGCTTAAGTATCACAAAAAATTATTAAGAGAAACAAAATCAAATAAATATTTTATATAAAATAGAATGACTTTTTGGTTATGAAAAAAAAATTGTTCATTTCGATTTCTCTCTTGTAACCGTTACTCGAATTCATGCAAGTATATCCACGCCCCATGTGAATTGGCTAGGAAGAATAAAACTTATTTGAAGTACTAATAAAAGCATGCATTACAAACTTACTGACTTCTTATTATATTTAACAAAGTTCAGTGTTCTTTTATTGCATAAGATAGTTCAGTGACTTTTTGCGATATTTAAATAAAATTGAGTGATTATTATTATTATAAATAATAGTTTAATTACTTTAGTGCAATAAAACAAAAAGTAAGTTACCATATATGTATCCCATAGAAAAATAGACTTTAATGGAAGATTTTTTATTTTAATATTCAAATATTATTTAAAAGCACGAGTAATTTTTATATTTGTCTATTATCGAATGGTTATGCTCATCAGAAATTAATATCTTCCATTAAAAATATGAAAACATTTTTTTTACCTAGCAGCCTACTAAAAGTTCTCACTACCGTTGCTGCTATGAGTGCTACCCCTATTCCCCTAATATGGAGATCTTTTTTACTTTTAAGTTTCCTTCTATTGTCTTCTAGTTAGGCCTCCTAATTAGGAACAATATATATTTTTAATGTTATCTTTTTTATAATCTATTTTTTTTAAAATAAGCTTGTGAGACCCTTGAATCCACATGTCAATCAATAAACTGCTTCATATAAGTAAGATTGATTATGCGGCTCACATAGTAAAATTTCTCGAAATATGCTTTGAGTTATATAGGAATATTCTATAGGATTACTTTAAAAAATGACAATTTTATTTAGTAGTAGTAGCAGCAGCAGCAGTACACTAGGAGAAATCAAAAGGATACACTAGGAAATGAAAAGGTAACTTATGTTGTGGAAGATATGGTTTCAAGTTTTCTACACAACATATGTTTACATTTCTCATCAATTATTAACAAGTACAATTCAGCTAACATATAGTATATGATGTTGACAACCAATATAATGTTTCTTCCAACTGTCTCCAACAAAACTACAGCTCAATCATGGAGAATAGTATACAACAAAATTGATTAGTCCTTTAATAAATTGTTACTTTGCGGCTAGATAGGCCTCAAACAAGATAAAATTTGATCCAACAGGAGAGTAATCTTTCAAGATTTCATACCAAATGCGGACTTGTTAAATACTACTCCATCCGTCCCATATTAATTGGTCACCTTACTAAAAATAGTTTTTCTGTATAATTTGTTGGTTACCTTACTAAATCAAGAAAACATTAATCAAAATTTTCTCATATTGCCCTTGTATTTAATTCTTTTTGAAAATGTTCACACTTGTTTGTAAAGTTTCAAAGAAGTTTTTTAAGGGGTGAATTAGTAAAATTTCATTTTTATTTATGATTTCTTAACATGCGTGTGAAAAGAAAAGTGACCAACTAATATGGAACAGAGAGGAAGAAACATTATCAAGGATTTGGTTTTGTGAACGAAATCTACTTACAAGAAAAGAAAAAAAAAGTGATTAAGTGGATGCAAATCCAAAACGGTAATGAAAGGGAAGATATGGTTTCAAGTTTTTACAATACATATGCTGTTTTTGCTTCTCTTTTTTAGTAACAAACACTGCCAAAAAAAAAATTAGAATTAGTTATGAAGTTTGTGGCTTATCTGTCGTTAAATTGCCAGTAGCTAATAGAATTTTTTAATAATTTGTCATTAATCCGTCCCTAGATTTCATTAATGACGATTTCGCTGTTTAGCTATACATAATTTGCCAATCGTTAATTTTTATTTTTTTGATAGTGAATTACTTAGTTGATATACGACATTTCCCAAGTCGGCTTTGACTTCCAAGAATTAAGTTATAATTTTCTCTTGAAAGAACTGGGAAAAGATGCTGCTTTTGTAATTGCAATTGATCTAATTAGACCTGTTTCGTATACATATAAAATATGGTATTTTCGTTGCATGAGACATCTCTCTATTTTTATTTTTATTTTTTTTGTTTTATATCAGTTTAATTTTCGAAAAATTAGCTTTGGAAAAAAAATGGAAGGTTGAGAAACGAGAGAAATTTTCATGAAATTAAGTACCAGACAATTTGATCCTCAGCCTTACCATGCAAAAAAGAATCCATACCCTCCATCACCTGGCTCTATTATATCCTTGAAATCCAGCTTTAGCCTTTAAAATATCCTTCAAGTTAATATACCACGTATTAAAAATAAAAAAGGACCAAAAATACCCCTAAACTATAGGAAAAGGTCTTAAAATACCCTCCATTCACCTTTTTGACTCACTTATACCCTTGAAACCACTACAAGAAAATGCTCAATCTATGACGATTTATTTGCGAAAGTTTTGAAAATCCCTACTAGTAATTCATTTTGTGACATTTTGTTCTAACTCCCATAATATAAATTATTTTGTGACGATTTTATTACAAAGGTTAAAAAATTGTCACAGTTTAATATAAATTGTGGTGATTACCGACTCCCACAAATTTATTACTTTTAGAAAATATTTTTTATTTATTTTTTTTATTTTATCATATTCAAATTATATGATATATAGCTAACGTTGAAAGTTAACTCATTATATATACCAGTGTATTAGAAGGCGGGGGCGTAAGGCGAAGCGTTTTATTTAGCACGGGGCGATGCGTAAGCACCGGGGCATTGGGGCGTAAGTCCCGTGGATTTTTAATTTTTAATTTATAATATAATAAAATAATATAATAACTCTATTAAAAAATACATGGCCTTTTCCACAGAAAAGGGGAATCTTGTGTTCCAATAAAAGCAGAAGTGATGTGGATTATTCACAATTTTTAAAAATTTAAAACATGATTAAAAAAACTCATAAAAAATAAACTTCTAACATCATTTTACAAGTAGAAATAATGCAATGATATAAAAGCTATTACTTATGAGATTCAATCAACTCTAACATTTTAACTCCTAACAATAAAAGAATCACATTTCTTAGAATATATGACTATACTATGCAATTTACCTTCAAAAAAAAAAAACTATTAGTATTATAATTAAAATTTCACTCCTTCATGAATAAAAAAAATATTTTCAAATAATAAAACAGTAAAATATGATAATTTTGAGACATAGGAATCAGAAACATGAAGATCAATGACAAGTGAAGATGTACAATTTGGCTATGTGTTTTAAAAAAAATATTAAGCGATATTCACCCTCACGACATTCTCAACTAGTAAATAAGCAATTAGTTTTCTCAACTTTCTTATTTCTATAAATGGGAAAAACTACTAAACATCATTCATTTATTGAGGAATTATGAGGATCAACAATGTTGACTAAGAAATTTGAGACATAATTGGGTAGAACTGTTAGGCGAGCCCCGAGTGTTGGGCGTTAGGCGTATTTGGGGCGTACGCTCAAGCGCTTAGGACGTAAGCCTCATAGGACTTAAGCCCCATACGTGAGCCCCGAAGCATTTTACCAGTGTCTCGCCCCGGAGCAAACCTCGGAGCGAGCCTCAAAACTGCTTTTTAAAACACTGATAAATACACACAAATACACACCCTTCTCCTTCTTCATTTTAATAGAATTGTAATTCTTTTATCCTCTATTTTTTTATTTATTAAGGCATGCACTCTCTAAATTTTATTTTATTTTTACTTTGTCTATCCAATTTTATTTCAACATTTTATTTTATATATTACTTCTTGGTATTAGATATTTGTGTTATTTAGTGATTTTGGTTGCCCCATAACACAATAATTTAATTGTCAAATTCATTATATTTATTTTTGTATACATTTTAAGCTCTTGTAGTAGTTAATTTTTTAAGGTAAAACTTATAATTAATAGTTCCAAGTAAGTTTTCTGAAAAAAAAGTTTGTTTATGCGCAAAAAAAAAAGAGAAAAAATTTTCCATTTTGCATTTGCACCAAATCCAACTAAAATCTTAATAACTTTTCCCTCCCAATTTTTTTTTTATCAAAGATAGAAAATTTCCCCCCAAAAATCCTAACCCCCCCCCCCCAAAGTCTCAAACACACAATTTCCATATCTCTTCCCCCCCCCCCCCCCCCTTTTCATTCATCATCTCTCTTTTCTTTTTTTTGTGCCCACCCATGGAGGATGAGCATCACCCTTCCTTACCTCATTTTTTAGTTTAATTTTATTTTACACATATTTTTTGTTAATTAACTTTATCTTTTGTAGGTCCCACAAAGTGGAGTGAATGATAAATAATTTTGTGAATATAAAGGTAATTCTCTGTCACATAATTGAAAATTCACACTAGAATTTGAATTTTATATTTTTGTTCTTTTTATTATTTAATTCATATGCATATATGTATTTTGCAGTTATTAAATTTAATGCATCGATACTTTTACATATTTCAGGATTTTTTTGAATTCTTACCACATCATAAAATCATTTATACTTGGCCTTTAATTGATTTCAAGTAAGTCTTGATTTTATTTTATTTAGTTAAGTATCATGTAATATTTTATTCTTAATTGAATTTGACTATTCCAAATTAAAGGACAATTAGATTGTGATCGATATTAATGTAACTTTAAATTGTGTATTTTTTTATTCAATACAGTAAATTATTAGATTTATAATTATTTTCTAGTTAATAAAAGGAAAAAAATAAAGTCAAGGAGGAGAGTCTACTTTGTAAATTAAGAGAAGTGAGAAATATGAATCAACATATTAAAATAAAATGAGCACCATTATATAATTTTGAAAACATAAGCCTAGGTAATGTTTATGGTTTGATTTTTTTAAAAAACTTTCTATTTCAAATATCTATGTTCTTATTGTAGTATTCTTAATTAGTAGATATCTGTTATTTATAGTAGAAAATAGAATTTCCTATCATTTTAAATGAATATTATTACAATTTCTCAATCACTATTTAGTGTTTTGACACTTATTAAAGTAAATTTTTATCATCCATAATCTTGTAAACTTTTGTCAAATTCAAAGTTTAGTATGAACTTTCTTTTTCGATGAATTTTATATGTTGTTTATTAAAACATCCGAAAATATATTTGTATCAGTATATGTTTATTTAATCATTTATAAGATTTTCATTATTTCTGATGCAGATATCACCAAGCAAGGAATTGTTTAGATTTTTAAGGATTTAAATTTGTAGTGTTCAAATTATTATACACAAGTTTATATTACTTTACTTTGACATGAATTTAGACTTGTGAAGCTCGTTAATATGAATTCGTTTGATGAAATTTGATTTATATTAAATGTGTTATTTAGTAAGATTATTTTTTCGTAGTATATAATTGAAAACTTGATGTAAATCAAATACCATTTTATTTTTTAAAAAAAGATACTATGTGACAACCGTAAGCCTTCACAAATTAAATTATGCAAATATTAATTTTATATTATGACAATTATAAACCCACACAAATCTAATTCTTAAAATATTGAGATCATATTGTGAAGGTTCTAAATTATCACAAATTGATATTAAAAATCTTCACAAATTTAAAAGTCATTTTATGGCGGACGTCGTGGAGGTTTATTAAAATTGCCTCAAATATGCTCGTGGCAAGGCTAATCGTGAGATTTTGTAAAATCGCCACAATATAATTTTTGGGAGCAATAAACTGCCACAAATTGACAAAATAACCCCCATAAATTGAGCATTTTTTTTGTAGTGAACTAACAGCCTCCTCTGTATTTTTTATTTTTTTAAAAATTACTTATTATGTATCATTTTTTATTGAGTAAAATAAAAACCTCAGCCTACCAAGCTGATGACATAGCAAATAAGATTAACTAAAAATTAAATGTCAGCAAATAAAAATAAATACTACTAGTTAAGAACTGAAAAAAGAGATGACTAGAGAAATTTTTTATCATTGAACAATGCTATCACCGCCAAGATAATTAATTATCAATGACTAAAAATATGAAACTAAAAGTTGGCGTCCTTTTTACCAAATAGACATTGTTATCACATAAGCTAATCAACAATTGACATGTACCCGCACTAGTATCGATAAGAGCATAATCAATGAGAAAATAGCAAAAAATAAGAAGTGTTTCAAGTCATATTTAAGTTCAATTAGTTCGAGAGATTGAAGAATTTGGGATAAGATTTGACATAGAAAACAAGGTTGATGGGTCTATCTCCGGTAATCTCTATTTATTTTGGCAAATATATTTTCGACCAATCAAAAATTTTAATTTTCATAACACTAGTAAGTATAAATGTGACACTAATATGTTTTAATTTTTCGATAAAATTTTATTATCGAAAGAGTTGGTACTTTGTTGACTCTTCACTTCACTTTATCTCTTCTCTTTTTCGAGTTCTTAACTAGTATTTATTTTTATTTGCTGACATGTAATTTTAGTGAATCGTATTTTCCATGTCATCAGCTTAGTGAGGTAGATTTTTATTCTACCCAATAAAAAAATGACACGTAATAAGTAATTTTTTAAAAAATAAAATATAGATGGGCCGGGTTGTTAGTCTCAAAGTTATAAGTGAACCAAAAAGGTGGATGTGGTGTATTTTTATACCTTTTTTATAGTTCAAGAGTATTTTTGGCCTTTTTTCATTTTTAATATGTGATATGTTAATTGAAAGGTATTTTAGATCCAAAAGATGGATGTAATGGATATAATAGAGCCAATAGGCGGATAGATTTTATTATAATACAATTTCCAATAAATGAAGAGTAATTTAGACCCTTTACCGAATATAAAATATAATAAAATTTTATTTTTTTCAAATTCTAATACTCCGTAATGCGAATGTGGCCCATCAGTCAATAATTTTAATTAATAAGCAAGCAAATACATATATTTGATCCATTTCTTGGGAGTGGTCCTTGGTAAAATTTTCAAACAACTTGAACTAGTTAATAGACCAGAGATTCAAGTGCCTAACTGAAGATTTGGTGATGTACTAGGAATCTAGATCAATTGATATGAAACCACACAAATAATTCAGAAAAAAAAAAGAAGAAAAAAGCTGAATCATACGTATCAAAAGGTAGACATTAATATATGATTTAATTACAAACTTCTATTAACAAGACCCAAGTAGTACTTTTTATATCATTTGGTACCACTTTTCCTATTAATTATCAGTTCAATCTCAATCTACATAAATTTCTTATCAAGTTTGTAGTACGTGCACGTGGAATAGATCAGTAGCATATCAGATTGAGCGATTTTATGATCTGCTTAGATCAAACAAGTACTTAATTGTTATTTTAGCTTCTACCCAATGTACTAAAGAACTTATCAGTCACCAAACAAGAAGTAAAGGGCGGAATGTAATCAATAATTGTTATTGATAATCAAGAATCAAAATAATTGAAAAAGTATTCTATATTTTTTTGATATACAATTGATAAACCAGAAATTATTTATATACAAAGACCTATAATTATAAGCATGATTTTAACGCTATATCTTGCAAAATATTATTGCATATCTTGTACAATATCGGGAGTGTGAATACAATCATATCTGATATGATTACATTCCTCATCAAATTGATGCTACGTATCAAGAAGCATTAGTTTGGATAATGAAACCTAGTGCATACTTCTTGTTATTGCTTTTTGTAAACAGGTCTGTCAATTGATCATGAAACGTGATTTATTGAAACTGATGACTTGATCAACAACAAGTTCACTAATATAATGGCAATCCACTAGGAGTTAGAATTCGAAGACAAAATGACCAAGGAATCAATTAGTAATATACCTTCTCACCGAATCACACGTAGAGATATTGATAGCATATATAGAACTAATAGTATTTCATAGCTAATTGATTGAGCAGCTGCCCGTGAAAAGTCTTCGACAAAAAGCGCTCAAACTTTTTTTTTTAGTGTGCTTTATTTTCTCATAGTGGAATGAATTTATTGCTACTTGTATTGCACTAGTATTGTCAACATGCAATTTAGTGGCGTCATTGACAGAGATACAAAGTTCTGCCAGCAATCAATGAATACACACAATTTGGAGCAAGCAACTGATATTGATCTATATTCCGCCTTCATTGATGACTTTGAAATTCTTGTTGTTGCACTTCTATTAAACAAGTGATGATCCAATTGGCATACACTATCTTGTGGTAGATTTGTGAAAGTTTGAACATCCTATCCAATCTACATCTAAATAAGGTAATTTGAAATGTTATTAATTTAGAAGTTCGAGAAAATAAATTGGAAGAAAGGAAGATCAAAATTGTATGTTAACACATATCCTTCGAGGTTTAGAGGTGATACTAAATGAAAGAATATTTATTTTTCGTTCAATTCATTTTAAAGACAATATTTTTATGCGAAAGTTATTACCTTTTCACAGATGGTATATTGCTTTAAATAGATTTTAGAATACTTGTATACATCATATATTTTCTTTGTCTCTTTCCGGCCTTTAACAAGGGGATCATTGAGACTTACGGAGTACCACTTTTTTCGTCCCATTTTATGTGGCATCATGTGATTTGGCACAATATTTAAGAAAAAAATGAAAAATTTTGAAACTTGTGGTCTAAAAAAATTCTTAGATATTTGTGTAGTTGTAATTCATTTGGTAAAAGGAAAATTTTCAAGTTAAATTATTTCTAATTATAGTAAGGTGACATTCTTCTTGAAACGGACTAAAAAGGAAATGGTTCGACATAAAATGAGATGGAGGGAGTAATAATTAGTAAACTAACAGTCTCTTTATGGGACCTATATAAGCCTAGGTCAATGTAGATGCAAGGGTAACATACAAGCATATTACAGATCTAGGATAGTCTCTTACATCAGCGGCCGTTTGGTGAGCTCCGCCTTTGAGTCGTTGAGTTTCATTAATGTTAACAAATAACAGTCAGTCATTTTTTTATTTGTCTAATAGTTTGAGAATTTGTTGGAGAATTCATGAACCGAACAATCACTTTTTTTCTGTTTGAATTTGCACCTAGATATGCCCTTATAATTAGTGAAAAGAATTATATTTACACCTCAACTAGGTAAAATAGAACAAATTTACCATTCGTTTGAATTTGATGCCAAATATGCCCTTAAAATCAAGAACTAAGGTGAGTCTTTAATTTATTTTTCAAATAATATATGAAAAAGGAAACTTCTATAAACATTAGTCATACACCCCACCCCATCTCTCTCTTGAAAGTCAATCAAAAGTAAGACGCTTGCAATTTTTTTTGAAAAACTTAGATGAGTAATTTTTAATAAATAATTACTGTTTTGTAATATTTTTTATTTATTATCATTTATAGTAATATTTAGTAATACTATGATAAATTTGCACTATGTATTAAAAGTGAATTATACATGCAATATAGATGTATTATAAGTGTTTTAAAATGTATTATGCATGTTTGGTAAGAAACTGACACAATGTATTATAAGTGTATTAAAGTGTGTGATAAATATATTATTCATTAATCAAACTTGTATTATATGTGTTTTATAAATTATTTTCTACAATATATATTAAAATTGTATTATAAATATATAGTGTCCAAAAAAAATTATTACTATAAATGATAAATATTTTCTTAATATAATATATATAGAGAGAGAGAGAGGGGGGGGTAAGTTTCCCAGTATTTTCCATGTAGCAGAAAGAAATAAGAAATGGGGAAACCTCCTGCTTCCTTCTTGGGCTTTAAGGATCCCAATAGCATTTTTTGGAGAGTTGATTAACCATCCATCATATAACGCGTGGCAGCTTAGTCGGCAATCGGCAATTCCGTTGGTCCATTTTTGAGTGGATAGCCCATTAGCTTATATAGAGGGTCTTAGTGGAGCATTTTAATTGAAAAGAAAACATATTTGAAGTCTAATTTGAATGTACTGATAATATAAATATTTTCTTTTAACATTATCAGGTTATAGTATCCTATAATAAAAAAAAATTATCTATAATAAACTAGTGAAGGATTTTAAGTATCATCCCAGGTGTGCTAAGATAAATCTCGTACACTTGGAGTTTGCGGATGATTTATTCTTTTTCTGTAGAGGAGATGTGCAATCTGTGAATGCTCTGTATAAGCAATTTAAAACTTTTTCAGATGCCTCAGGTTTGGTTGCTAATCCATAGAAGAGTTCAATGTACTTTGGGGGAGTTAAGCACACAGTTAAACAACAGATTCTTAGTGAACTTGGGTATAGTAGGGGAGAGCTGCAGTTTAGATATCTTAGAGTTCCTTTAAGCACTAAAAGGCTAACTGTACTCCAATGTGAACCATTAATTGAGAAAATGCTTGGCAAAGTTATTTCTTCGACCTCAAGGTTTCTGTCATATGCTGGGAGAACAGAGTTACTAAGAAGTGCGATCTTTGCTATCCAAACCTTTTGGGATCAGGTGTTTGTGCTTCCAAAGAAGCTTACTGAGTTTATAGAAGATGTTTGTAAGAGGTTTTTATGGACTGGATCTACTGAATACTCTAGAAAGGCTCTTGTGGCCTAGAAGAAATTGTGTTGTCCTTTAGTGGCTGGTGGATTAAACTTGATCAATGTGCCTGTGTAGAATAGAGCAGATGTTTGTAAATTATTTTGGCACCAGGGAAGCTATGGGTACAATGGGTGCATGCCTATTATATAAAGGGACAATCTGTTTGATTCGATGTTCCTAAGACTATTTCATGGGTAGTTCAAAAGGTATTTAAAGCTAAGAATTACTTGATATCTGCTGGCTACTGTGAGAATAATCTTATTCAGACAAACAAGTTTTCTATCAGAGATGTCTACAAGAGGCTGCAAGGCTCTTTTTCTAAGGTGCGATAGAGAAAAATCATATGTAACAATAAAGGATGCTCCAAATGGATTTTTATCCTTAAATTGGCTATTCTAGGACGATTGGCTACAAAGGACAGACTTGGGAGATGTGGAGTGACAACTTATCTGCTGTGTCCACTCTGCAACTTGGAAAATGAGACATTGTTGCATCTGTTCTTCAAGTGTAGGGTATCGGGAGTTATATGGAAGAAGTTACTCGTTTGGCAAGACATTCAAAGGAACTCTCTGAATTGGCAAGAGGAAATTTCTTGGGATATTCAATATTGTGGTGGAAGGAGTAGAGGAGCGAAAGTGTATAGTTATTGGCGGCCACTACGTATCAAGTGTGGATGGAGAGAAATGTTGTGATCTTTCAGAAGAGACGATGGTCCCCAAATGTCATAGTTAAGATAGTCATCCAGGAAGTATTACTCAGGCTTAGTATTGTTTCCAAATTAGCACATTACATGGATCGCTTAAATTTCTATCCCCTATAGGAACTGAGGTTTGACGATAGAAAGTGCTAGGATGGTTGTGAGTCTAGACGCTCTCAACTGGGATCTGATGTCCAGTTGGGAAGCGCTTAATTTTTTATTTTTATTTTGTATTGAGCTGTAACCTCCTTACTTGGTAATAAATAAAATGTTTATTTACCAAAAAAAAAAAACTAAATTTTACAACTTTAGAAAAATAAAATAGAAAGATTATTATGATAGATAAAAATATACTGATGGTGTAAAAAAGATTTTGCAATTTTTAGGTGTATATAAAAATTAAATAAAAAATATCTTGTAGTACTAAGTTTGAATAAATGCATTGAAGTTGCAGGCTTAGAAATCACGAGAACAGAGAAGTTGAGGAGAGATTAGATGGGATTACGATACCAAAATGCATACAATTTAGATATCAAGGCTCATATTTTAAAAAATAGTATGATAGATGGAGATGTTACTCATAGGATTAAAAATTGAATGATTGAAGTGGAGAAATGTTACCAAAGTGTTATGTGATAAAAATTGCATACTGAAGTGAAAAGTAAGTTTTATAGAATAACTATAAATCTGACAATGTTATATGGTAGTAAATGTTGGATTGTCAAAGTCCAATATATCCATAAAACGGGTGTTGCATAATGGAGATGCTAGGATGAATATAATGTGCAATCATATCAAATATGATAAGATTAAAAAATGACTATATTTATCAAAAGGTGCAAGTAGCACACATTGAGGATAAAATGTAAGAAGGTCACTTGAGATGGATTAGATATGTTTTGTGTCGGCCTACAAATACATTATATCGAATCGGAGTTGTGAAACTATGGTAAGTGAAGATTTAAAATGGGAACAATATAGGCATAAAATCACATGGAAGTAAGTTATTAAGAAAGATCAAAAAATGCTTGGTACCGATGTAGACATAGCTAAAATGATATAAATTTATTCTGCCAACATAATAATAATAATTTTAAAAAATTAATTCAACCGGCTTGAAGTAGAAATCGTAACATGATTAGTGAAAAATTACATGGCTAATTTCTTTTGGGGCTCCATTGAGGAAAAAAATAAATATCATTGGAGTTCTTGGGATAAATTGTATTTTCCAAAGGAGAAGATGGTCTTGACTTTAGAAGTATTTTTAATGTTAGTAAGAGTTTAACTATGAAAAGATGGTGGAGGCTTAGAACATGTAATTCTCTATGGGGTATATTTATTTTAGCTAAATATTGTTCTACCCATCATGTTGCCTCTGTTATTCAACCTATTCATTCCTTTACCTTGAAAACAGTTGATCAATATTAGAGATCGAGTGAAAGATCTTTTAATTTGAAAAATCAATAAGGGTAATAGTAATTTTTGGTGGGATAATTGGTGTGAGATGGGTGTTGTAACTAACATTATCCATAGAAATAATTTTAATTATGCCGAACTTGTTAGTAATTTTACTACTAATGACATTTGGGAGATAGAACAGTTACATCTTTCTGAATTTTTTGCTGAACACATCAACACCATTGACATAGGTAATCAAAATTTAATTGATACTCCTATTTAGATGCCTAGCAGTAATAGTATTTTCTCTACTGCATCTGCCTGAAGGCATATTAGACAGAAAAATAAAATTTCTCATTTCTTAAAGAAGATTTGGCATAAACATTTGCCTTTTAAAATGTCTTTCTTAATGTGGAGATTTTTAAAAAGAAACTTGCCTTTTAATGATACTATTGTTGCTAGATTTGGAATTAATTGTGATGCCAGGTGTTTTTGTTGCCCTATTGACTAAAGAGATACTATGCACCACACTTTCATTGGCGGGAAAATTACTGAACTTATGTGAAATTTCTTTGGAAACCCTGTTGAAATTTCTTGGGAGGATATACCTATCAGGTATATGCTTCAAAAATGGTGAAATATCAAGCCAAAAAATTCACTTCATCAAACTATTTTACAAATTACTCCTGTAGTAATTTGTTGGGAGATATGAAAAGAAAAATGTTCAATCATATATGGAGGTAGCAGATGTTATACAAAGAGAATTTAATATCAAATCCTTTCTCATTTGAAATGGGTAGTCTCCAAGACAAAGACTAATACATAATGGAGCTCTAGGTGGGAAGTTATTTATCAACAAGTTACGGGTCTTATCCCCAAGATTGAATGTACTGTGGTGAAATGGTTTAAGCCCCATGAAAATTGGGTGAAGATCAATACTGATGGAAGCAGGGATGCAAGTGGAAGAGATGGAACTGGAGGAATTTGTAGAGATCACAGAGGTAAAATTATCATGGCCTTTACTCGAAGTATTGGTATAGACACTAGCAATATGGCCGAAGCCAAAGCTGCTATATATTGTCTGGAATGGGGTTCTCAAAATGGACATAACAATGTAATCTTGAAATGTGATTCAAAGATAGTCGTTGAGATGATCAAAGGTAATTACAATATCCTTTAGCAAATGAAGAACATCATTACTCTTATTCAAAATATTTCAAGTACTATTGCTTATGAGGTTCGACATTGTTATAGGGAAGCCAACCTAGTCGCAGATGCCCTAGCAAAATGGAGTATTACAAATGAGGAGCGGGTAATTTTTGCACATGCTCACCTACCATCAATAGCCATCGGACCTTACCAACTTGATCTCATACAAATGGAGTCCCTAAGGCATAAGCAGAGGAAGAATTATTTTGTATAGAAATATTGATCCAGTTGAAATGTTATAGCTATTTTTTGCTTATCACGCTGGACTTGTGTAATTGTGCAAAGTTTGTACAGTTTTTGTCTGAGCCTTATTTTTTGCGAAGCAGTGGGGTGAGCCTATACTCCCCTCAGCTTTGTAATTTTATTCATTAATATAAAGATCACACCATCATACGGAGATTAAAAAAATTAAAAAAGAAAGTGAAACACAAGAACAGCAACTATTTTTTTAGCCGTTCACCATTACTTTTCCTTATCAAAACAATATATATTTTCTATATAAGAGAATTTATTTAATACTTCTAAAAAGCTCCACTTGTTTATAACAACAAACTCTTAACCTTTAGTGCTTTGTAGTAAATCTAGTTAATTAAAATATAATATCCTTCCATATTCATTTAAGCCTCAAAAAGTTGATCCACATTTTACCCCTGTTAGCCCCATAAATTTGTCCTATATAAGCCACTGCCTCCAAGGGGGAACTTCAATTCAATCAACATTCAACACCAATAAACAAAAAATACACAAAGTCAGTCTAAACAAAAAGCTCTATGGCAACTATAACTTCCACTATATTCATTCAAGAATTCATGGAAAACTTCCACTACTCAAGAAGATTACTCCTGGAGGCCGCCATGGCGCCGCCTCCGGCGGCAGCCGGAATTAGCCACGATCCAATTGATGATCTACCAATTGGAAATAACTTCAACACATTTGATGCAAATGCTATTATGGTATTGGCAGTACTTGTAAGTGCCTTGATTTGTTCACTTGTGTTGAACTCCATCATAAAATGTGCATTTAGGTGCTCTACCCTAATATTGGTTGACTCATACTCAAACCATACAAATCCTTCATCAGCCAATAAAGGAATCAAGAAAAAAGCCCTCAAGACATTTCCAATAATAGCATACACTACTGAATTGAAATATCCAGGGCTCGACTCTGAGTGTGTCATTTGCTTATTGGATTTCGGAATTGGAGAGAGAGTTAAGGTTTTACCTAAGTGCAACCATGGATTCCACGTCAAGTGTATCGATAAATGGCTCAATTCACACTCTTCTTGCCCTACTTGCAGGAGCTGCCTCATTGAAACTTGTCAAAAGATTGTTAAGGGCGAGAGTTTTGTTACTACAAATGCGATTTCATCACCAACAGTTGAAGAAACCATAATAAGGATAGAACCTCTCGAACGTGAAGGTGTTATATTTAATTAACAATCAAAATTAGATAGAAAAATAGGATTAGTACTTAATTGTATGAACATCGATGTAGAAAATTAGCTAGCTAGCATGTGGCCAACGCCAGTGTAGCTTTCCAATGATCCATTAGTCTTGCAAGTGCTTATAAAAGTTAAAATATAGTATTTCAATTTCTTATTAATCTATATTTCTTCCTTTCGAGAGATTAATTAAGAACTATCCTTTAACTTTTTATAAAACATTCATATTATCTTTTCAAAATCAATATTAACAGGCACATAGATTAGATATCCAAGAAGATCATTATCCTCCTTTAATTACAAACCACAAGAATATATACTTTAGGCTTAAACAGAATTTTGTATAGGGGTTGAGGGCTAGCTTATATGGTGAGCTTCCGGCCTTTTCAAGTTGAGGTAGATGGTTCAAACCCCGTCAATAATATATTAATAAATTTATAAGTATCACTTTCCCAGTTGACCTGGAATTGATTCATAAGAAATACAAACAAATATAAACAATTCATGAGCCAAATTCAAGAAAATGTCAAAGCGGTCCTTAATTAACAATCAAGTAGTGCCAACACTTTGCTTTTCCTTCCATTATCGTTTAAGAAACAAGAAAATTGCATCAACTAATTTAGAGACAATTTAAAGTACCAACTTTGCCAATATACAAGAAAAAGAAGTTAGCAGGAACATGTTGCATTTTTTGCTGATAAGGAAATTTTTAATCTCTATTTGTGTCGAGGCAAAAGTAAAGTGCTAAAAGTCTTTTATGAAAAAGGATAACCTTCAAGGATGAAAAAGACAGAAGACTAAGGAATATCCACATGCACTATATTGTGTTGGTGGTTTGGTGATAAAGATCCAAGAAATCATCTATTCAATCCCACCAACAAAGAAAATAATTAAGACTTTGATTAATCTAGTGAATCCATATCGCAATGCCATAAAGTATTGTAGGAAAAATAACTTGAAAAAAGACAAAGGTCCCACTATCTCATCATGGCCCACACCTTTATTGTACTCTATCCGTTCTAATTTATGTGACACTGTTTGACTTGACATAAAATTTAAAGGGAAAAAAAGAAAGAATTGTGAAATTTGTGATCTAAAACACACCTTAGACATTTATGTGGTTATAAATCATTTCATTAACGGTAAAATAATTTTTTTAAAGTTAAGTTATTTATAATTATAGAAAGTTAACATTCTTTTTAAACATGCTAAGAGGGAGAGTATGTCATATAAATTTGGGCAGAGAGAGTAATTAGGCATTATTTCTAATTTTCTTTGAGAAAATATAATTAAGTTTTTCATATTGGCTAATTCTTTTTCTTGGAGGGAAAAATTCTGGAGTACTTTGATAAATTGAGTTTTTTTCCTTCTCACTCGGCACATCCACAATGTACCCCTAGGGGCTTTGAGAGTCTTGTTAGTTGAAGAATTTGCAAGACGTAAGTGTTACCTTGTTATTTGTGCACTGAGTTTTTTTTTCTAGGTGAATTTTGTGAGATTATTTCTCACGTTATTTTATATTCTTTTTTATATAGTAAATTTCTCATCTTTGCATGTGGATCACAGTGGATGCTTGTAATAAGTTGACCGAACCTTGTTAAATTACTCTATCTCTCTTGATATATTCTCTTTTGTTGTCTTGTTTATTGTCTTTTGAGATTTGTTTTGTTAGTTTCTGCATGACACCTGATTATTTCGATATAACAGTAATGGTGAAAGGTCACATTCATAAAATTATGCACAACTGTTCTTGGCATCAGGGGAAGCTTACAAATTTGGCCGAATCCAACAATTTTGGTCCATATTCAATAATTTCTTAAAGAAATTTATTAAATATGTATAAGTTATTAATTTAGAACTAATAATTTTAAATTTTAAATTCATAAACTTCAAATCTCAGCTCCACCTCTACTTGCCACTTGTATTTATATATTATTATCATGTCCTATCACTAAGCAATAAGTGCCACTACCTCTTTAGTTAGGCTCCACACCCCATGTGGAATATATTTCTGATAAGAACTTCAAGGATTCATGCACCATAATAGTTGAACTATTGAGTACTCTCAAGTGTCTTTCTCAGATATTCTTAACTAAGTCAACCATGCTTTTTCTTTCTGGAAGTGGCAATGTTATTTTGTAGCCATGAACTAAGTTAAATTGAATAATGATGATGTTGTTGCATTGTAATTTTTTCAGGTGATGTGAGTTAAAGAGGTATGTAGGAACGTGTACGAGAATACAATGAAGTTGCAAATGATTAGCATGAAGAACAACATGTGTATGAACCTAGCTAATTCAATTCTCAATTTGTGCATGTCATTCTTACGCGAGGGCCATGCTAGTTTTCTGTGTGTCGTTCTAATTTTATCGGATGTCCCCAAACTCCAAAGGGAGTCTAGTTAATTCAAGTTCAAGGATATGCAACACATATTTTATGAGGAATTTGGACATACCTCCTAAAGAAACAATTACAGCCCTTACAGTCTATTTTTCTTTAGTTCAGATAGTTCATCCTTTCTATTCTTTTTTTGTTAAAGAGAGGATAATATATATTGGTATCAAGTTATAACAATAAGAGTCATTACAGACTATATATATATATTTTTTATCGGGTTGGAAGTGAGGGGTGCTTACCATCCGAGCAACGACTTCTTGTCATAAAAGTCATTACAGACTATATATTCGAGGCCAACACCACATCCATGAAGTTGTGCACAACTAACCTTTGCCCTTTGTATATTTCAATCATTTCCTATCACTATAAGCAGTGAAGTGCCAATGCCCATTTACTTAGGCTCCACATATATACCAAGTGGGAATTCTGATAAGGATTTCAAGGATCCATAGATACGACAGTTGTACTATTCACTCACTCTAATTGTCTTTCTTTGATTTTGACTATGCTTTTAGAAGTCAACTATGCATTTTTTTCCTTTCATTTGGGTCAACCAGTGCGCGTAGCTACATGGGTTGAAGGGTGGTCAAATATGAAGGATGGTCACTTGAACATCCTTCGTCGAAAAATTATATTGTGCAAAGAGAAAATAATACTGTGTATATAGGTCAAAAATAACTTCTTCGAAGATATATATTAAATTTTTGAACACTTTTAACAAAATTTCTAGTTCGGACACTAAGGTCAACGACTCTTCAAATAATTCACACACAAACATGGGCTTTCTGGAAGTGGCTATGTTGCTTTGTGTGACAAGTCAAATTTACGACACAAGCACTGTTATATCATATAATCACTAAACTAAGAGTCTGTTTGGATTGACTTATTTTAAGTGTTTTTAAATCAAAATAATTTTTAAATTTTTTAGTAGTATTTGGATAAAGTAAAAAGTGTTTTTGAACACTTTATTTTAAGCCAAAACAATAAAAAAAAAAGCTAAAAATAAAAAATTGAGATTTTCAATTTAAAAAAAGCAGCTTGAAATAAGCCTATCCAAATAGGCTCCAAGAATTACAATAGGAAAATAAAACAAATTAGGAAATTGCATAACAACAATCAATTGGTAAAACTAGAGGTGTCAAATGGACGGGTTGAGTTGAAATTGAAGAGATTAAAATGAGTTGAATTATAATTGGATTGGGTCCTGACCGATAAAAACTTACCCACACCCGGTGTTTACACCCAATTTAATTAGGCTAACCATAGTCTATTTTTACTAAATAAAAATATTAAATAATGAAGTAAAGGCAATAACATAAGTTAGAAAGATCTATTTTTCTTTATTTCTTGAGCTCTTCTTCTCGGGAAAGCTTCTGCATTTTATTTTCTTGGTTATTTCCCCATTGAAAATCCGAAAGTTAACTATGAAGCACATTGTTGGGTGTTCACATATGAAAATTTTATGATTCTAATTTTTTTTAAATTATGTAGCAATCGTGAAGTGTTGTAAGGTTGGAGTCATTCACTTAGAAATTGAAATTCTTCATGTAGACTAATTTGATAGTACTACTTACTAGTATTATTTTGAGACATTTGATCATAGGAGAAATAAGTGAAGGTTTCCATTGGTTTTAGATAGTATTGTAGCATTTCTACACATTCACAAAAAATTCTTGATTGCTTTTGTTTATATTGTTAATGTCCAGTTGGTAATGAACTCTGGTGAATGAAAAAAAATCATATTTGCAATGGCCAATAATGACCTTTGTGATATGATAAGCAGCAGATGTAGTACTAGATTGATTGAAGAGAGAATAGGAAGACCATTAAGTTTATGATATTATTATTAATTAAGATTATGTGTAAAATACACTGTAGTTAACTATGGTTAATTAGTAACAGCTGCAATTAAATAAAGTAACATGTGCCATTTTTTTATTAGTTGGGTGTAAACACCAGGTGCGGGTAAGTTTTTACCATCATGACCCCCCCCCCCCCCCTCCCTCCAAATTTACTTTGGATTGGATTAAATTGGGCTAAAAATTGAGTTGAGTCATGACCCGTCTAATTTGACCCGTTTAATCTAAACAATACTACTACTTATATTAACATACTTTTATATTATTATATTATAATTACCCACCCCATTAATCTTTTTGTATTTCACCCCACTCACCCCAACCCCAACCCCACCCTAACTCCCTCCCCCACCCAAATTCAATTTTTTAAATTTTTAAAAAAATTTCTTTTAGAAAGTTATTTTTTTTTGTACCCCATCCACCCCACTTTACCTCCCCCTCCCCATTACCATCTTCCCCCACCCACACAAAATTTAGCTTTTAATTATTTTTTAAAAAAAATTATATTTTTTTTAAAAAAAATATGTTTTTTTTAAAAAAAAATATAAAAAAGTATTTTTTTTGTATCCCAACCCCCACCCCACTCCCACCACCTTCACCCCCATCCAAAATCTATTTTTTGATAATATTTTTTGTATCCCAATCCTCCCCCCTCCCACACCCCACTTCACCCAAAATTTAATTTTTAATTTATTTTTTAAAAAAAATAATAATAATAATAATAATTTTTTTAAAATAATAATTTTTTTTGAATCCAACCCCCTCCCCCTCCCTCTCCCCTCACCCACCCATAACTCATTTTTTTAATTTTTATTTAAAAAAAATTAAAAAGTAATATTTTTAACCCACTCTCCCAACCTCTCCCCCCCCCCCCCCTCAAACCATACCCCAACCTCAACATAGAGTTCGGAGTGGAGGTGGGGCAGGGGTGGGTGATTTTCCTTCATCACGAAAATTATTTTATTTATTTTCAAGGAGCTTGTTTCTTAAAGAAAATATTAAGTATTAAAGAAGGGGGTTGAAGTGGAGATATAATTAATTGGGTTCAACTCAAGATTATATTTTAAAGAGAAAATTTCACAAATAGCAAACTTGAGCCCATAATTAAGGAGGAGATAGCAGCCCTTTTGAAATTACAGGTGACAATAATTAAAATGGCAAAATATTGCTATTTTAATTGTATTTAATGGCTGAAATTAATCTGTCAAATACAAATACATATTGAGGTGGAAGAGTTATTTTAGGTGACTGTTACCATTTAAAAAGGAAAGGATCTTTAGTGATTTTAATTCATTCATTATATCAATGATCTTTAAAAAGGAAAGAATCTTTAATGATTTTAATTCTTTCCTCATATCACGAGCGTTATCTGCATTTTCAGATTTTATTTCCAAATGAAAAACTTAAATCTGGTGGAAACTATAAAATTTTAAAAAATATTTTGAATGTATTTGTCTTTATAAGGTTGTTATAGTTGTATTTGTGATTTTGTCAATTCTACTAAAAATATAAAATGTATATTTTTATTTGTGTAAATATATATACCAGACCAGCCAAACATACAAATCATTTTGTATTGTGTATTCGCTTTGCATACAACTAATACATATGTCAGAACAACAAAAAAAATTATTTTTATTTATATCCAAATACAAATACATTTGATATGTTTGTATGTTAAGTACATATACCAGACCAGTCAAACACATACAAATACATTTGAGTTTTCAATTTGTGTCGATACATATACAAGAGCAGTCAAAATACATTTAGATTTGTATTCGAGTACACAAGAGCAGTCAAAATACATTTGAATTTGTATTCGAGTACAAATACATTTGATATATTTGTATGTTAAGTACATATACTAGATCAGCTAAACACATAGAAATAAATTTGAGTTTTCAATGTGTGTCGATACATATACAAGAGCAGACAAAATACATTTGTATTTGTATTTGAGTATATTTTGTATTAAAAATATATTTACAGGATAATTACAAAGTCTAAGAAGAGAAATACATTCTCGTGTGAAAAGTACAAACATATATATTTGTGTTGGATCAAAAAATACAAATACAACAAATTTGTGTGCAAAATTTATAATATTCATATACATATAGAAAATTTAAAATATAATTTTAAAAAAATATATAAACTATTTGCAAAACACAATGTTGATGAAAAGCAGAAGACCATGTTTGTTATGACCTCTATCAAAGGTATCGATCGCCGTTTTGCTAACATTGCCTAAAAAAAGCTGATATCGATATGAACAAGAGAGCTGGTGAGCTTTCTGCTGCAGAGCTTGACAACTTGATGGTGATTGTGGCTAATCCTCGTCAATTCAAAATCTCAGATTAGTTTTTGAACAAATAAAAGGATTACAGAATGACGATTAATTTGGGTGTAATGACAAGAATATTAAAATTGTGGGAGAGAGGTTTGATTGAAAAAGGAAGTGAATATTGGTTGGGCATGGCTTTAGGAGGGGAATGAAACTCTTCTAATTGTATTTGAATTTATGGATGGGTGTGGTCAAAATATTGTTATATTGTTGTGGATAGTAATTTTTTGAAAGTGTTGTTATGGATTATAATTAAGGGCTTAAGTATGTCATGCCATGTAGTTTCTTATTTTGAATGGATTAAGCTTAAATGGGTTGAAAGTTGACCCAATATCAATTTATCATGAACCCAACCTATAAGATTCTGAATGGATTGAGCGAATTATGTGTTATTGAGTTCATTTTGATATCCCTAGGTAAAACGAATGGAACAATTGAAGAAGATAATTACACGAAGAAAACTAGAAAGGATGAGAACTATACGCTCAGCAAAAGGGGATGAGATGAACAAACATTTTTCTCAACAATAGGCATAAATCCATTTTTTTTAATCCTTGGTCCTTTTTAAGTAGTTGCTAATTGTCCCTAAATCTTAAATAAAATTCTTTAATATTTTACTCGACTCCATAATTTCAATTGAATCAGTTTTATTTAGGAAAAAAAAAATATATACACAATATAAGATTTTTTTATTATAAGTCATATCATAATTTATTTGTTTTCAATTCATACCAATAGTTTTTTAACAAATTATACCAAAACAGTAAAAAGAATTAAAGTATTTTAATAAAATAAAAACTATAAAAAAATTTAATATGCAGATCCATATTTTAATAAATTAAAACTAATTTTACAATTATTCCTAAAAAATAGTTGGTGGTTAAATAAGGATATCAATCATCCCATGTCTCTCCAATAACAGTTTTTCCTTTTTTTAGTCTTTCAGAATTCAAATAGATTCTCTCCCAAAGTTACCTGATAAATAAAATTTATTGTCAATGAACAAATTATTCTTCGTTATTCTATTGATACCAAATCTAATATCATATTCAAATACAAAATATTTTAATAGAAAATATACATAGACTATAATTTAGTGTATGAGAAAGATATTAAAATTGATTTCAATAGAATATGTATTAATATTCCATTCATACCAAATTTAATACAATATTCACACACAAAAATTTATTAATAAGAAATGTACTTGGACTATCATTTATTGTATGAAAAATGTATAAAAAGCAATATAAATAAAAATAAATTAATATTTTGTTGATACCAAATTTGGAACCATATTCCTTGGTGAAAAATAATCAAGGTAGGACAATTAAGAGAGAGAGAGAGAGAGAGAGAAATAAATATTTTTTTCTCCATTTAAAACTCTTCTAATAAATATTCTAATCATTAATTAAGTAAAATTAATTTTTTTCTCTTATTAAATTTTTTTTAAAAAAACACAGTAAAAATATAACTTTTTATCTAAACTGGTATGACTTGTAATTAAAAACTTGATTTTGTAAATAGAAAAAAGTACATGTATAACTTGTAATTTAAAGTCTTAAAACGATATGTGGTGTCATTTTTTCCTTTTATCACTTCTAACGCATTGCGAAGGAAAGAAAGCTCAACCCGTCTTCTTTAGAAGAATTTTTCTGCATCAGTATATCAGTTGATTAGATATGAAGCTATGTAGCAAGATCCCCCATCGGGTTAAGAATTCCTCTTTTTTCTGCCTCTGACTCTTATGGAATCAGCCCGGTTCACAGCTATTTGGAGCCACGAGAAACCAAAAATTAAATTATACTAAGTATTAACTGCGTGGCGTAAATATTTTCAAATATAGACAAAAAGCATAATCTTCTCCTGTTATGCGTATCGATTTCTCCTAGTACTCTAAAAATTATATATGGTCCTACGTATATATATGAATTAGGAAACACTTAATTATTATCATTAAGATGCTGTACATTTAAAAATTTACGTAAAAATAAGATATTTTACCATTATTTCATTCATTTCATCGCTAATCGCCATTGCTAACTATTATCAAATATCACCATTCACCATTCATAATCATCATTGTTGTCAATCACCACAATCGTCCGTCATCATTTATAGCCACACCACTAACTATCATTACCGCAATCACGTCATCAATTACTATTGATAATCACCACCATCAGCCGTCATTATACATTGTTAACCATCTCTATCAGTAAATCATCACTATTATTAATTATCACCACCACAATTAGCAGTCACTACCCTCAATTGTCACCATATAAAACAAATGAGGCCTTACACCTATCCAACTCATAGCCTGGTTTAGCCCAAAACATAATATTCAAGGATAAATTACCTAAAGAACTAAACATCCCTAAAGAACTAAATATAATTATTCCGCTATAGCGGAACCGTCATAGCGGAGGGTTAACCGCCATAGCGGAGTGACGGGAGGCAGAAGTCTCAGGACGGGATTTAATAAAAGATGGTCTCCTCCTCAATTGGAAAACATACAAGGGTTTCTCCAAAAATTCTCCCATTCTGCTCCAAGGCTAGGGAAACATGAGGAGGAGGGGTCATGGTTGGAGGGACGCAGAAAAGTGGATTCCAGGACCATCATTCAGCCGGGAACGCCTTCACGGAGCCAGAAACGCACGGTGGCAGCTGCTTGGCATCCAGGTAGGCTAGGTTTTCATGAGTAGTTAGACCTGTTTACATTCTGTATTCATCGTATAGCGAAATGAAAATAAAATGTTTTAGGCCTTTGAGCACGGAGTCTGGCGGATTGGATACTGGTTATTGTGGAAATTTGGATTGCGTGAAATAAGTGGCTAGTTAGTGATGTGTATAAAATGCTTGTTGTTGTCATCTTGGTAAAATAAAATGAAAGGTTCGGGGAATCTGGAAAGGGCTTGAAAACCACGGGTAATAAGAATCAGGAACTCCTAGTTGCGGTTTTCGGGAATGTAAGTGGAAAGAATACAGTCGTCAGGTTTACTAACGGCTAAGAGGAGGTTTACATTGTGTTGTTGGGTAGTGGTAAGGTTTCGGAATTCACATAGTTGCTAACGTTTAGTAAGAAAGGGAATCGGTTATGTTGTGCTAAAACAATGAGGCGAACCGGGTTAGTCTATGAACGAGATTTGACGGTTCACCATCTACCCGGAATGGGGTAGGTGATGGCTTAAGATTCCTGTGAATGTTGTATATATTTGTACTCTTATCTAAGTGTTTGTATGAATTAAATTGCTTAGGGGAATTATTTAGAATGTCTAAGGGTCCTGTTTTACAGTATGTGGATTGAATGGTGTGTTACTTGTTGGTTTTTACAAGTTTTTTGTTCATTATTTGACTGTGGACTAATTGACTTTTGGTTGGCTCGGGTACCACGCCTGGTACAGAATACTAACGGTTGGCTCGGGTACCACGCCTGGTACGGGTATAACAAATGGTTGGCTCGGGTACCACACCTGGTATAAATACTAATGGTTGGCTCGGGTACCACGCTTGGTACGAGTTTATTTTACTGCATCATTGCATTAATATTATTGTATTGCATTGACTGATATTGGTTTCGTGAGTGGATCGAGCTGTGTTATTAAAATATGATAATTGTTGGTGGTTTTTGAGTGACCGGGAATCCTGTTATATCTATTGAGTTGATCTTGGATTAGGTCAGGTTCTCTGCTTAACACTTAAGTATTGTCTAGAGGGGATCCCGGGGTGGGTTCGGGCTATATTTGTGTGGTTAATGGGTTGTAGTTGTTCATGGTCATATGATTAATCGAGCTGCACGTGAAAACTAGGCCTGGGAGATGGTTGAGAGTCGGGTGTTGCATCACTAGTGGGTATTATCATAAGAGAGATTCTTGGGAACCCTTGGGGGGTCCAGATTTTTATAGAGAGGGTACTATAAGGGTGATAGGTCTAGAATGACAGTAGTTGGGATGGTTTTCGAAATGTGCAGTTTTGGAAATTTGTAGAGTAAACAGGGTGGTAGTCCGGGTCAGGACTTAGGGGTAGACTAGTAGTGAGACTTGGGAAGTCTAAGGTTGATAAGAATTGGGGAGTCTAAGGTTAGTATGACTTGAGTAGTCTGAGAAGTGGGGGAGTTGGCAGCGTAAGGAGTAGGAAGGGGGTTGGAGGATGGAAATTAACTTTCATTATTTGCAGTCATGTTTTTCCTATTTTGTTATATGATGATAGGAGTGGATTCGGATCGACCAATGATGCCTACCAGTACGTGTATTTGTACTGATTCTACTCTTGCTATACCTTTTGGGGTATAGTCTGATTGCAGGGTTGGTGATATTTCATAGGTTCACGGCGATGAGGATCTCTAGCAGCTTCTGTCCTTCGACTCCATGATGGAAGTTGTGTCTTTTCTTTCCTGTATAAATCTTGTAGTAGCTCTTGTACCTGTTTAGACTAGATCCTAGGGAGGGGTAATTCAGGTGTAAAACCATTTTCTATTTTCAAATGTTGTAATAACAAGGTTTTTATAATAAAAAGAAAGTTTATTTTGCTACTTTCTATTTTTTCGCATGTCACCTGTTGGACGGGTGGTGAGGGTTTGTCTATCTAGATGATTAGAGTAGGCACCCGCACTGCCCGGTGGGTTGGGTCGTGAAAGATGGTATCAAAGCCTAGGTTACCGATCTCTCAGTACAAGAGCAAAGTATCGAATAGAGTCCTACGGATTGGTGTGTTGACATCCACATCTAATCTTTGGGGAGCTATGAAGCATTCTAGGAAACATCTCCCTCATTTCATTCTTTCGTGCGGTTCGCTTACTTGCTTGTATGGGTTGAGTCTAATTGGTATCTCTCGATTACAATTGGTATCTCAGCAAGGTAAAGGAGGCCGTGGTACTTCGGTTACGACTGGATAAGCAAGAGAAAAATTGGAACCGGGAAGGTTCTAATTGGTATCTGGCCTGAGAGGCTGTGGCAAGCATGGATAACCGGCTAATGGTCATCCATGGTATGAACAAAGATGAAATTGTGTGGTTTGATTAGTTTGGTTGTGACTTAAAGTTGAAATATGGTGTTGTGCGATTCTGGTGTGACTTATTTGAGATGTCCGTGAATTGTTAATTGTTGTGCATATAGAGTCTGCAGAAAGTCATTAAGTGGAAAATTTTGTGTACCTTAGGCTGTGGTAATCTGTTAAATGTCCTGATTTAAAGAGTGGTATTGCATGTTAAAAAGGGCTTATCATCGGTTAAGATGATAAGGAATTAAAAACTGTGATTGTAGGGAAGCTTCGGTTTCAGTACAGTCAGGACTTGGTTGGGAACCATGGGAACAAAAGAGTCATTAGTGTAATGGCGGGAAGGTATTGTCGGAAAATAATTGTTGTGTGATTTCTTTATAATTGATAGTGTGTTATGCCTGATTGTGATACGTTCGATGCCAGGAATGGGCTTGAGGGTGGTTTAAGACCATGACCGGATTTACAGGTTTGGACAGTTGTAACCGGGAAGGGGGATGAGTGCATTTAGCTGAAAAACAAATTTCTGTACTGGTTACTATCAGGACCGCCATAGCGGACGACACCGCTATGATGCTCCCGCTATCGCGTATTTTTCTCCGCTATAGCAGATCCTCTATAGCGGAGGGGCATCTTCCATAGCGGAGGCGTGTGGGGCAAAAAGCCTGCTCTACTTTCTCCTGTTTTCATTCCTTCCCGGGGGTAATATAGAGGAAAGTATTAAGTTACGAATCACTGTGTAAATCAAGAAAAGCATGTATAACTAATATACTACGCATAAAGAGGGAAATAGTGTCTAAAATAGCATCCACGTGCTAAAACGAAAGGAAAGAGAAGAAGGGAAATATTGTCTTAACAAGCCCCAAACAGAGGCAACCCAAAGACGTACAAAAAATGTGTCTAGTAAAAGGGGGAGGGGGAGGTCCTAAGCCTCATCATCGCTCAGGAAGGGGAACTCTTGCGTGTCCTTGGGCTCAAGTGCGGGGAGCGCTTGCCCCGGGGCAACACAAGACAACATGACCTTAACGGTCTTCCACATTCGGGCTAACATGCGGTCCCAGGAGCGTCTCTTCTTCTTATCCTCCTCTAACTCCCTCCGGAGTGCAGTAAAGTCCTGAGCGGTGGGGTGCGGGGCTGCACCTTCAGCAGCAACAGTGCCTTCCATGAACCTCCTGACAACACCCAAATTCTCCTCTAGCTGGGTGCTAGTGACCGCGGGTTGGGGTTGGGAAGGGGCAGGTGTGTCATCATCATCATCATCGTCGTCGGCCTCCTCAACCGGCTGTGTAACAACCCAACCTATCAGGTCATGTGAGCGCCTACTCTAATCACCTAGATAGACGAACCCTTACCACTCATCCAATAGGTAACATGCAGAATTAAAGTAAACCTTTAAATTAAGCCACCTTTACAAATCCTGTTCAGAAATAGGCTACATAAGAAATTGCGGAAAAACCTTTACAATATTTAAATCCCTCCCTAGGATCTAGTCTAAACAGGTACAAGAGCTTCTACAAGGTGACACAAAGAGATAAAAGACCCAACTTCCGCCATGGAATCGAAGACAGAAGTTGCTGGAGACCCTCATCGCCGTGAACCTATGAAACATCACCAACCTGCAACCAGACTATACCAAAAAGGTATAGTAAGAGTAGAGTCAGTACAAACACACGTACTGGTAGGCATCATCGGTCGACCCAGATCCATTCCTACTATCATATAAGAAAAATAGGGAAAGACATGAAATAAACATTATAGCTCCCTCCTTCACCTTTAACCTTGACCCTGACATTTAGGACTTCCCAAGTCACCTTGATACGTAGAGTTCCCAAGTCACATTTAACCTTTACTCCAATCAACTACCTTGACTAAATATTCAGATTTGACCCGGCTAGCTGCCCAACTAAAACTGCTATTATACCCAAGTATTACCTACCATTTTCCAGCACTTTCCCGGACCTCTAGGACAACTTTACCACCTGGTTATATTAACCAATAACCATGCTCAGACTCTCCGTCTTCCTCTATATTTACCAATCACATGCAACTCACCTAGAAACAATTGACACCTTCAATGACAACAACAGAGTTATATCTAAATCTCTTTCTCATCCCAAAACCCGAACCCTCTAAGGATCCTCTAACCACACCTAAGTGTTCAACAAGCTACCCGGTCTACCCCAAGACCCATCCTTATGCTTATTAATGCAATTAATCCTTGACCATCATTAGTACACTTAATCACAATAAAACATGAATTCATAACCTCGTTTACATAGTTCGAATCCCCCTAACACATCTAGGTGTTAAACATGACAACCCGGTCTACACCAAGACCAACTCATAACATGATGCAACAACCCGGCCTACACCAAGACCAACTAATACATGATGTAACAACCCGGCTTACATCAAGACCAAACTAATAACATGATATAACAACCCGGCCTACACCAAGACCGAACTAATAACATGATATAACAACCCGGCCTACACCAAGACCAAACTCATAACATGATATAACAACCCGGCCTAAACCAAGAACAAACTAATAACATGATATAACAGAATTCTTGGTCACTCAAGGACCACCATTGGACATCACGATTCAATAAAAATAGCCCAGTCCACTCACGAAACCAATACCAAGGATCACATTTAGTAAAATAACTCGGTCCACTCACGGAACCAATATCAACCAATGCAATACAATAGTCAATGAAACAATGCAAAATGCAATAAAGTAAACCTGTACCAGGCGTGGTACCCGTTCCAACCGAATATTATACCCGTACCAAGCATGGTACCCGTGACAACCATGTGTTATACCCATACCAGGCGTGGTACCCGTGCCAACCATGTGTTATACCCATACCAGGCATGGTACCCGTGCCAACTACGTGTTATTCCCATATCAGGCGTGGTACCCGAGCCAACTAAATATCAACCAACCACAGTCAAAATATGAACACACACAACTTGTAAAACCAACAAGTAAAATCATTCAATCACAGACTATAAACAGGAACCTAGACATTTCATACAATTTTCCTAAGCAATGTAATACATACAATCACTTAGACATGAGTACATGAATATACACATCCGCAGAAAATCATAAGCCATCACCTACCCTATTTCCAGGTAACCGATGAACCATTAAATCCTGTCCGAAGACTATTCCCCGATTCACCCTTTTTATTATAACATATAACTAGCGATTTCCCTTTTTAGATAAACACACAAGTATGCGACACGCTTCTCTTTTCTAACCTTAGCCAGACCGCCGCTAAGCCTCAAGCAATAAACATTCCTGAAAACCCACCTAGGAGATTCCTATTCCCACTTTCCATGCTTTCAAGCACTTCCCCGGTTCCCCGAACCTTCCCGACACGCTAGTCCCTCAACCCATCATTTTATCATGATATTATGAATAAGTTGAACACATAATACCATTCACAAGACCAGCCATTCTGTACATCCTAGAAATAACACAACCAATCCCGAATCTTCCAGACTCGGTACTCGAAGGTCTAAAACATGGTTTCTCTATTTCTACCATACAACAAGTACGGAAAGTAAACAGGTCTAACTAATCATGAAAACCTAGCCTACAATAAGTATTATACAATAAGACCATGGCCAGATTTACAGGTTTGGACAGTGGTTTAAGAGGGATGAATGCATTTAACTGAAAATCAAATTTCTGTACTGGTTACCATCAGGACCGCCATAGCGGACGGCACCACTACGATGCTCCCGCTATAGCAGAGGGGCATCTGCCATAGTGGAGGTGCATAGGGCAGAAAGCTTGCTCTACTTTTTCCTGTTTTCATTCCTTCCGTGGGGGAAATATAGAGGCAAGTATTAAGCTACGAATCACTGTGTAAATCAACAAAAGCATGTATAACTAATATACTACGCATAAAGAGGGAAATAGTGTCTAAAACTAACATCCACATGCTAAAATGAAAGAAAAGAGGGGAAGGGAAATATTTTCTTAACAAACCCCAAATGGAGGAATCCCAAAGCAGTAAAAAAAAGTGTCTAATAAAAGGTGAAGGGGGAGGTCCTAAGCCTCATCATCGCTCAGGAAGGGGAACTCTTGCGTGTCCTCGGGCTTAAGTGTGAGGAGCGCTTGGCCCGAGGCAACACAAGAGAACATGACCTTAATGGTGTTCCACATTTGGGATAACATGCGGTCTCGAGACCATCTGTTCTTCTTGTCCTCCTCTAACTCCCTCCAGAGTGCAACAAAGTCCTGAGTGGTGAGAGGTGGGGCTGCACCTTCAGCAGCAGTAGTGCCTTCCATGAACCTCCTGACAACAACCAAATTCTCCTCTAGCTGGGTGCTAGTGACCACAGGCTGGGGCTGGGAAGGGGAAGGTGTGTCATCATCATCATCATCATCATCATCGGCCTCCTCAACCGGCTGACTGTTCCCGGCTTCATCCATCTTCCTCTTCTTCTTGGAGACCACTTTCACTCAGACAGGGTCAAAGGGGTCATCCATAGCCATCTCTAAGTCAGTATGGTCCTCAAGCACTCTAACTCGCCTGCATAGTTCAGACACCAAGCCCGGAAGATAAGGGCCCTTCCTATGACCCCGGTAGAAGTCCTTCCATTCGGAGATGATCTGCTCCCCCATGTTCATAATTATACCCTACATGGCACAAGAAATCACCAGGTCTCAAGCATAGGTCACATCAGTCTTGTTTCTCGATGGGAAGATTCTCTGAGATACCAAGTTTAACCACATCCTAGCCTCTACAAAAAAGTATGTGCTAGTGACGCCCTCGGGGCTGACCCAATAGACCTAGTTTCTATACTCTGTATCTACTAAAGTATCCTTCAACCAGGTCATGTCCCAAAGCCTTGCCTTAGTCTCGTATGCATCATTGGAGATGTGAGGCACTCCAAGCACCTCATTGACAGTTTGAGCATCCACTGGTACGTTTATTCCTTGGATGCGGATGGTGGGATTAGGCTCATACCAAAGGACTGTAGAGAGAATGGCATAGAACTCCCGTACCCAGCCTGTCTGTGCGGGAGGAGGAGCTACTAGCAAGGACTCCCAACTAAACTCTCAAACTTTGTGATGGAAGGCGGCTGCCTTCTTATCCACACTTGTTATCTTGCACCCTCTCTTATAGCAAATGCCCAGTCTTTGGTAGTCCATAAGCCGCTCTCAGCTAGCTTCATCGGGGAAACGCTCGTGAAATAGACGGGCAATTATTGTCCTCCAGCCATTGGAAGTATAACCTGTAATATGGAAAGAAAATTGGATTAGAACTCAATAAGGTCTAAGGGGTATGGAAAAGGGGGGAAATTTTTTCTAAGTGTCAGCTTGAGAAGCTACTGGTTTGCAGCCTTCCGCTATAGCGGACTATCATCCGCCATAGCAAAAAAATATCTGTTGTAGCGGAACCGCTATAGTGGAGCTGTAATGACCAGGTTTGTCATTACGGGTAAACCATTTGTGCCAAGTTTTTGGTTAGAAAATTTCTGGGTTTGGGAGTTGAAAATTTTGGGCTAGACTAGTCTCGACTGGTTTTGGAGAGAGGTAGGGTCTAGGAAAATCTGGATAAGGATTGGGTTAGATGTCTTGGTTTGAGCTAGTTTTCCTTATAGCTAAGACATAGAGGAGTCTGGAGGACTTTTCAGAATCGAATTCGGGTAAGTAGAACTCCCAAAATTGAGGTTGACGTGAAGGGGTTGTTCTGGAACGTTAGAAAATAAGTGTGTTGTAAAATGGACCAATTTTGGAGATTTCTCAACATTCTGTCCGTGACGAGTGCTACTGTTCCACCACGGCGACCTCTGCTATAGCAGAATAATCACCACTATAGCTGAAGTCAAGACGGTCAACCTCTACCATAGTTGTTGACTCCACTACAACGATACCATTATAGCAGAGTAGGGACTGCTATAGCGGAGTAATGGGACCAGAAAACCCAGAAAATGAGTTTTTAATTTTATTCTCTTCTCTTCAGCCCCAAAAACAGATGAGAGTTATTTCAAACACCCTCCTAGGCTGCTCCAAGGCTTAAGAGCCATGGGGATGAGGAATTCCGGTAAAAAGGATGCAAAACTACGGATTCGGGCCTGCAGAACCGCCAGGAACACCTCAATGGAGCTAGAAACGCAAGATTGTAGCTGCTTGGCGTCCAGGTAGGCTAAGTTTTCATTGAGTAGATAGACCTGCTTACATTCTATACTAATTGTATAGTGGGAAAGGAGAATCCATGATTAGGCCTCCGGGCATGGAGTCTGGTGGATTTGGTGTTGGTTATGTAGGTGCTAGGAATTGGTTGGATTGAATTATGGGTTATTGATAATTGTTTGGGGCTGTTTATGTTATCTTGGTATGATAAGATGATAGGGCTCAGGGACTGGAATGTCGGGAAGGTTCGGGGAACCGGGAATTGCAAGGATAACTAAATGGGTATGAAAATGGAAAATTTCTAGGTGAGGTTTCGGGAATACGAAGGGCATGATAAGTAGTGTTAGTTTTGCTAAGGGATAAGGGGTGGTAATTCATTGTTATTATTTAGGTAAGTTCCGAAATCAATGTGGTTGTTAAATTATGCTAAAAAGGAATATCGCTCATTATTCGTAAATAAAGGATGAGTGTGTTTGGCCTCCAGACGGAGGTCAAGGCTAAGTTATATACCAGGGAAAGAGGGTAGGTGATGGATTACGATTCCTGTGAATGTTGTATATTTTTGTACTCTTATCTAAGTGTTTGTATGAATTGCATTGCTTAGAGGAATCGCTTAGAATGTCTAAGGGTCCTGTTTTACAGTCTGTGAATTGAACAGTATGTTGCTTGTTGGTTTTACAAGTTGTTTGTTCATTATTTGACTGTGGATTATTGACATTTGGTTGGCTCGGGTACCACGCCTGGTACAAATTACTAATTGGTTGGCTCGGGTACCACGCCTGGTACAGGTTACTATTTGGTTGGCTCGGGTACCACGCCTGGTACAGGTTACTATTTGGTTGACTCGGGTACCAGGCCTGGTACAAGTTACTATTCGGTTGGCTCGGGTACCACACCTGGTACGAATTTACTTTATTATATTGCTGTATTTTTTATAATGGTTCCTTGAGTGGACCAGATTGTGTTTATGAAGTTTGATTGTGCATATGGTCCTTGAGAGGCCGGGTTATCATTGTATTAATTTATTAATTTGGTCTTGGTGTAGGCCGAGTTGATTATAACATATTATTAGTTTGGTCTTGGTGTAGACCGGGTTGTTAAAACATATTGTGAGTTTGGTCTTGGTGTAGGCCAGGTTGCTATAATATATTATTAGTTTGGTCTTGGTGTAGTCTGGGTTTTTATAGCATATTGTGGATTCGGTCTTAGTGTAGGCTGGGTTGCTATATTATGTTATTAGTTTGGTCTTGGTGTAGGTCGGGTTGTTATGGTATATTGTGAGTTTGGTCTTGGTATAGGTCGGGTTGCTATATTATAGTATTAGTTTGATCTTGGAGTAGGCCGGGTTGTTGTAGTATATTGTGAGTTAGTCTTGGTGTAGGTCGAGTTGCTATATTGCGTTATTAGTTGGTCTTGGTGTAGACCGGGTTATTAGGTTGCTTATTAGTTGGTCTTGGTGTAGACCGGGTTTGTCATGTTAACACTAGAGGTGTGAGGGGGATCCGGACTATTTAAAAGAGGTTATGTGCTCATAAATTGATGTTATTGAGTGTAATAATGGCGGTCATGAATTATCATGGTTATTAAGCCAAGGGTGGGTCTTGGTGTAGAATGGGGTAGTCTGTTGAACACTTAGGTGTGGATGGAGGATCCTTGGAGGGTCCGGGTTATGTGATCCAAGAAGGGATTTAGATTTAGCTCTATGGTGGTCATTGAAGGTGTCAATGGTTGTTAGGTGAATTGCATGTGGTTGGTAAATATAGAGGAAGACTGAGAGTTTGGGTGTGGTTATTGATTAATATAACCAGGCGATAAAGCTGTCCTAGAGGTCCGGGAAAGTTCAAAAAATGGTCGGTAATACTTGGGTATAAGTGGTTTGGTTGGGCAGTGGGTCAGATTTAGTCTGGGTATTTAGTCAAGGTAGTGGACTGGGGTAAGGGTTAAAGGTGACTTGAGAAGTCTATGTGTCAAGGTGACTTAGGAAGTCTGGGTGACAAGGCGGCCTTGAGAAGTCAAGTTATGAGTGAGACTTGGAAAGTCCTAGATGTCAGGGTCAAGGCTAAAGGTGAAGGAGGGAGCTATAATATTAGTTTTCACGTTTTTCCCTGTTTTCCTATATGATGGTACGTATGGATTCGGGTCGACCGATGATGTCTACCAGTACGTGTGGTTGTACTGACTCTACTCTTACTATACCTTTTTGGTATAGTCTGGTTGTAGGGTTAGTGATGTTTCATAGGTACATGACGATGGTGATCTCCAGCAGCTTCTGTCTTTCGATTCCATGACAGAAGTTGTGTCTCTTTTACATATTCTGTATAAATCTTGCATTAACTCCTGTACCTGTTTAGACTAGATACTAGGGAGGGGTGTTTTCAACTGTAAAACTATTTTCTATTTTTCGGTGTTGTAATAAAAAGGTTTTATAAGTAAAGGTAAAGGTTATTTGTTACTTTCTACTTTTTCCGCATGTTACTTGTTGGACGGGTGGTGAGGGTTCGTCTATCTAGGTGGTTAGAGTAGGCGCCCACATGGCCTGGTGGGTTGGGTCGTGACAAATAAATAAAGTAAACCCATACCAGGCGTGGTACCTGAGCCAACTAAATAGTAACCTGTACCAGGCGTTGTACCCGAGCCAACCAAATAGTAACCTGTACCAGACGTTGTACCCGAGCCAACTAATTAGTAGGTACCACGCCAATCGAATGTCAACAATCCACAGTCAAATAATGAACAAACAACTAGTAAAACCAACAAGCAATACACCGTTCAATTCACATACTGTAAAACATGACCCTTAGACATTCTAACCAATTCCTCTAAGCAATACAATTCATACAAACACTTAGATATGAGTACAAAAATATACAATATTCACAGGAATTGTAAGCCATCACCTACCCTCTTTCCCGGGTATATAACTTAGCCTCGACCTCCGTCTAGAGGCCAAACACACTCACCCTTTATTTACGAATAATAAACGGTTTTCCTTTTCAGCATAATTTAACAACTACATTAATTTCGAAACTTACCTAAATAATAACAATGTGACTTACCACCCCTTAGACCTTAGCAAAACCAACACTACTTATCATGCCCTTCGTATTCCCGAAACCTCACCAAGGAGTTTCTCATTTTTATACCCATTTAGTTTTTCTTGCAATTCCCAGTTCCCCGAACCTTCCTGACATTCTAGTCCCTGAGCCCTATCATCTTATCATACCAAGACAACATAAACATCTCCAAACAATTATCAATAACCCACAATTCAATCCAACTAATTCCTAGCACCTACATAACTAACACTGAATCCACCAGACTCCGTGCCCGGAGGCCTAATCATGGATTCTCCTTTCCCACTATACAATGAGTACAGAATGTAAGCAGGTCTATCTACTCAATGAAAACCTAGCCTACCTGGACGCCAAGCAGCTGCAACCGTGCATTTCTATCTCTGTGAAGGCGTTCCTGCAGTCCCGAATCCATGGTTTCGCATCCTTTTTATCGGAGTTCCTCCTCTCCATGGCTCCCGAGCCTTGGAGCAGTCTAGGAGGGTTTTTGGAATAACTCTTGTCTGTTTTTGGGGCTGAAGAGAAGAGAATGAAATTAAAAACCCATTTTCTTTATTTTATGGTCCCGTTGTTTCGCTATAGCGGTCTCTGCGGTCTCTGCTCCACTATAGCGGTACCACCGTAGTGGAGTCAACCGTTATGGCGGAGGTTGACCGTCTTGACTTCCGCTATAGTGGTAATTATTCTGCTATAGCGGAGGTCGCCATGGCGGAGCGGTAGCACTCGTCACAGACAGAATATCAAGAAATCTCCAAAATTGGTCCATTTTATAACACACTTATTTTTCCGATGTTCCAGAATAACCCTTTCACGTGAACCTCAATTTCGGGAGCTCTACTTACCCGAATTTAATTCTGAAAAGTTCCCCAGACTCCTCTATGCCTTAGCTACAAGAAAAACTAGCTCAAACCAAGACATCTAATCCAATTCTTACCCATATTACCCTAGACCCTACCTCGCTCCAAAATCGGTCGAGACTAGCCTAGCCCAAAATTTTCAACTCCTAAACCCGGAAGTTTTCTTACCCGAAACTTGGCACAAATGGTTTACCCGTAATGACGAACCTGGTCATTATAGGAGCCCAATTACTATAGCGGTATTTATCATCCCCGAAGCTTCAGGGGGTTCAACAATGGTGCCCCTTTGTCCAAAATTCTGTTTTTGATATCTCAAGTTCAGATCTACCTACCCAAAGTCCCCCATTACTATTTTCTATAAAATTTTGGGCATTGTAACCTCTACAAATCGTCCAAATCACTACTTTTTTTCAAGAACAACCCTTTACATCCCACCCATTTTTGGCCAAAAATAGTGCAATCCTTACGCCCATAACGCCTGAGAGGCATTGTAAACGTAAGGGAAGCATCCATGCTTCGGAAATTCAATAAAAGCCAACCAAAGATTCAAGTTCAAAAACTCACTTTAAATATACTACAAGTTCCTAGTTTTCTACTATAATCATGAGCAAAATCGTGCAAGAGAGTTAAGGAGTAAGAAAATTTGATGTTTACTTGAGATTTTCAACGTCGGGAGTGGAGTAATCAGGAGAGAATGTAGATTTTTTGAAAGGAGTGTGGGGAGAATGGGCGGGGGGGTAAAATCCGTTTTCTCCCCTATTTCATTCTACTTTCAACCTCTATAGCGGTCGCAGTCCGCTATAGTGGGATCGCAATAGCTGTGTAATATCCGCTACAGCGGACGGTCAGTCAGTTATTGGTAAGGGAAAGGTTCTCCCGGGTCCTTTCAAATTCGTTCGTCCCAACATGACACGAGTCCTCAGATTACTTGGGTGCTCGGAATGGGGACGCGTATAAATATTTTTCCTTGAGAGGCTCCTAAATTCCTCGTCGGGATGGGATAATAGTAGATTTTTCCCTCTGGTTGGTTAGACTCTTAAGGGGGAGGGTTGACAATTCATGTAGGTTCATTAATTACGCGGTAACTTGGGATGATGAGAGTCCCGAGTTAGTCTCTCTCCTCTGGATTTTATTTCGGGATTGTTCGTGGATGAACGATGGGCAAATTGATATTTATTGTAACGACCGAGTTCATTGTTATATAAATTTATCAATTTTATAAATTTAGGGAAAACGATTAAAAATATATTTGAAGTAAGTAGGGTGACGTAGTGGAAAATTTCTGATTTTAGGAAATAATCCGGGCTGACGTCACTCTGCTATAGCGGTAATTATTCCGCTATAGCGGAACCTCCATAGAAGAGTGACGGGAGGCAGAAGCCTCAGGACGGGATTTAATAAAAGATATTTTCCTCTTCAATTAGAAAATATACGAGGGTTTCTCCAAAAACCCTCCCATTCTGCTCCAAGGCTAGGGAAATATGAGAAGGAGGAGTCATGGCTGGAAGGACGCAGAACAGCGGATTCCAGAACCATCGTTCAAGTGGGAACGCCTTCACGGAGCCAAAAACGCACGGTGGAAGCTATTTGGCGTCCAGGTAGGCTAGGTTTTCATGCGTAGTTAGACCTGTTTATATTCTATATTCATCATATAGCGGAATAGAGATTTCATGTTTTAAGCCTCCGGGCACGGAGTCTGGCGGATTGGATACTGGTTATTGTGGAAATTTGGGTTGCGTGAAATAAGTGGCTGGTTAGTGATGTGTATAAAATGCTTGTTGTTGTCGTCTTGGGTAAAATAAAATGAAAAGTTCAGGGAACCGGGAAAGGGCTTGGAAACCACGGGTAATAAGAATCAGGAACTCCTAGTTGTAGTTTTTGGGAATGTAAGTGGAAAGAATACATTCATCAGTTTTACTAAGGGCTAAGAGCAGGTTTCTATTGTGTTGTTGGGTAGTGGTAAGGTTCCGGAATTCACGTAGTTGCTAACGTTTAGTAAGAAAGGGAATCGGTTATGTTGTGCTAGAACAAGGGGCAAACCGGGTTAGTCTTTGGACGGGATTTGACGGTTCACCATCTACCCAGAATGGGGTAGGTGATGGCTTACGATTCTTGTGAATGTTGTATATCTTTGTACTCTTATCTAAGTGTTTGTATGAATTACATTACTTAGGGGAATTGTTTAGAATGTTTAAGGGTCCTATTTTACAGTTTGTGGATTGAATGGTGTGTTGCTTGTTGGTTTTTACAAGTTGTTTGTTCATTATTTGACTGTGGACTAATTGACTTTCGGTTGGCTCGGGTACCACGCCTTGTACGGAATACTAACGGTTGGCTCACGTACCACGTCTGGTATGGGTATAACAAATGATTGGCTCAGGTACCACGCCTGGTATAAATACTAACGGTTAGCTCGGGTACCACGCCTGGTACGGGTTTATTTTACTGCATCATTGCATTAATATTGTTATAGTGCATTGACCGTTATTGGTTTTGTGAGTGGACTGGGCTGTGTTATTGAAATATGATAATTGTTGGTGGTCCTTGAGTGACCGAAAGTCCTGTTATAGCTATTCAGTTGGTCTTGGATTAGGCCGGGTTGTCTGCTTAACACTTAGATGTTGTCTAGAGGGGATCCCTGGGTGGGTCTGTGATATATTTGTGTGGTTAATCGGTTGTAGTTATTTCATGGTCATATGATTGATCAGGTTGCACGTGAGAACTAGGCTGGGGAGATGGTTGAGAGTCGGGCGTTGCATCACTAGTGGGTATTATCATAAGAGAGATTCTTGAGAACCCTTGGGGGGTTCCGGATTTTTATAGAGAGGGTACTATAAGGGTGATGGGTCTAGACTGACAGTAGTTGGGATGGTTTCTGGAATGTGCAGTCCTGAAAATTTGTAGAGTAAACAGGGTGGTAGTCCGGGTCAGGACTTAGGGGTAGACTAGTAGTGAGACTTGGGAAGTCTAAGGTTGATAAGACTTGGGGAGTCTAAGGTTAGTATGACTTGAGTAGTCTGAGAAGTGAGGGAGTTTGCAGCGTAAGGAGTAGGAAGGGGGTTGGAGGATGGAAATTAACTTTCATTATTTGCAATCATATTTTCCCTATTTTGTTATATGATGGTAGCAGTGGATTCGGGTCGACCGATGATGCCTATCAGTACGTGTGTTTGTACTGATTCTACTCTTGCTATACATTTTGAGGTATAGTCTGGTTGCAGGATTGGTGATATTTCATAGGTTCACGGCGATGAGGATCTCCAGCAGCTTCTGTCCTTCGACTCCATGATGGAAGTTGTGTCTTTTATTTCCTGTATAAATCTTGTAGTAGATCTTGTACTTGTTTAGACTAAATCCTAGGGAGGGGTAATTCAGGTGTAAAACTGTTTTCTGTTTTCAAATGTTGTAATAACAAGGTTTTTATAATAAAAAGAAAGGATATTTTGCTACTTTCTATTTTTTTCGCATGTCACCTGTTGGACGTCTGGTGAGGGTTCGTCTATCTAGGTTGTTAGAGTAGGCGCCCTCCCGGCCCGGTGGGTTGGGTCATGACAGTCGTGGCCTCCATCGTATAATGGATAGCGAAGGACTTATGGATTACAGTGCTTATGTTATGATGGAAGAAATGGTCAAAATTGACTAAAAGAAAATGGCCAGATCTGGCCGAAAAACTCCACCTCCTCTGTGCCCATTTTCAAATCTGGCAGGAGTTTATATATAGATTTTTTTGTGATTTTTTTGCTGGCTGAAAATATAACTTCGGCAGATCTGTATTATTTTATTTCCATGGTTGTTATTGCTGTTTGAGAAGCTTCGTCTTGTGTTATTTTTATTTTTCTACCAGAATTTCATGTTGTTTCTGAAGATTGTTGATATGGTGGGTGCCGTAGGGTGACGGGTGTCTTAGGATGGCAAAGAGGAGAGTGAATGTACCTGCGTTCCCATGTATCATACTATGAAACTATTGAATATGAAACCTAGTGTTTGTTTATGTACATACGAATGTATCTCTGACATATTTGTGTTTCTTCTTCTTCTTCTTTAAGCATGTATCTATGCACAAATACATGTATTAAAAATTTCAATGGAGCAACTTGATACTAGATACATGTATTTTGGATTCACTATATAAAATTTATATATGATATATCAGATTATTACTGGATACACTAGATTAAGTTGATTATGGATACATATATTTTTGGATATAATATATGAAATTAGTACTGGATACATCAATTTATTATTATATTGGATACATCAAATTAATACTGAATTTACTGTATTTTAGATATAATGTATGAAATTGGTACTGGATACATCAAATTAATACTAGATACATATAAACATATATATGAAATTAATATTAGATACATACAAATAAATATATGAAATTTATACTAGATGCATATAAACATATACATGAAATTAATAATTGATACATATTAAAATATATATGAAATTAATACTAGATACATATAAAATGATACATTAGATGAAAAATAATCAAATTACATAACCAATATATACATGTTTCCATCTTTTATTAATGAAATTAATGAATTTATTACTTTTAAAAAGTAAATAAAATAAAATTAATTAAACATATATACATGCCTTGATTTCCGCCTTATATTAAGAGATTTGATTAATTAAAATTTCCATAATTAGTTGTTCATGTATGTGAGATACATACAATCAGCTTGAAATATGCATGTATCCGGAGTATGAAAAATGATAAAAAATATAATTAGATAAACTAGTGTCTTAAAGAGTAATGAAATTCTACAGATATGTATTTTATGTAAATTACCCAATATTCAACCAAATTTGGCCCAATTGCAATTAATCAATCTTCTTCATTTTACTCATATCAAAATATAAACAAGCTGTTAACTATCAAAATGCTTTATGAATCAACAAGTTTGAAAACGTGAAACTCACCACCTTTATTGTCTTACTGACTGTTTATCCTTCTTTATCCCTAAAACATTAAAGAAAATTAAAACTTACACCTACATAGTTGAATCGATTGAACGATGACAATTGACATCACTTCATCCTCTATCCCCTCTAAAGACAATTATTTGGTGCTTATTACCGTCTTAATCCAGCAATATTCAACTTGAAAATAGAAAGATGCTCTTAACCAAGTGGGAACCAGCTATAAGTGTAAGACTTTAATGTACGAGGAATCTATATAATTAGTTACTTATAAAATAACAAGTAGTAGCAGTACACTAGGAAAATATAACTTATTTTGTGGTTCCAAGTTGTCTACAACATATTGTTGTTACTTTACTCATCAATAATAAGTACAATCATCTACTAATATTACTCTATTATATAAGCCAACAAGGGCTTGTACGAACACAGCAATTATTTGTTGTACCAAAGTTTATGTGAATTGTACTTTATATACATGGGTCTTGACCGTTTCCTCTTAACACGTGTATTGCACTTTCATTTGTAAGCTAACCACGTGTACTTGTGATTTTGTTTATCTTCTTTCGTCTACTTTTGCCCTTTCTTCTGCTTGGTTCTTCTCCTTCGACTTCAAGAACAACTCCGTGTTGCTCTGGCCGTCTGGCGTGTCCACTTAAACTAAAGGTACCAGAATTTTGCTATTTTAGATCTACATGTTTCTCTGACTCTGTCCCTAAATGGTGATGTGAATGCATGTTTTTCTTTTTGACTATCAATTTTGGTAACAAGTGTATCAAGTTTTGTTACTATAATATACCATATGTTTTTTTTTTAAAAAAAAATCAACTGATGTTTAGTGGCTGTTGAGGGTGATAGTTGTGAAATAGTTAACATCTGTATATAATGAGGTAATGATGTGGAATGAAACGTGTATAATTTGCTTGCATTTAGCACTCAAGGGTGTGACCTAGTGGTCAATGAAGTGGGTCAAAGAACCATGGAGTCTGAGGTCCCAGCAGAGATAAAAAAACACTAGCTGATTCTTCCCATTTGCTCTAGCCTTGGTGGGCAAAATTACCTCGTACAGCTGGCCCAGACACTACGGTCATCAAAAACAAAAAATTAATTGCTTGCATTTGGTTCAATTGCAGTTTGATATTGTCAGTATAACTTCTCCCTATGTTATGGTTTTTGGAATGGAAAACAGGTGACTGCTAAGCTAATGACTATAACTACTTCTCACAGAAATTCATACCAATTGTTTGATGATATGTCTGAATCATCTTATTTTTAGCTTTCAATTGCTCTTTTATGGTATATATGCAATTATTTTTTGTTTTCGTCTTTTCTCTTGGAATGGAATGCATAAAGGCTTAAGATTCTTTTGATTTATTATGCATTGAATTTAAATCAAAGACATTAATTCTTGGCTTCCAATTTGCAGCTTGAGCATCTTTTCAACTTTAGCCGCACATGTATTATTCTGCAGACAAGAAGCCACGTGAATTTTTCTATATCAATAATCTGTTCCTCTGTGAGTTCTGAAAACTTCTTATTTTTCTGATCCAAGAAAATGACTGCAGGCTTTTTATTTCCACAAGTTTCTCCTCCTTTAAGATAGCCTTCTTCTTTTTGTTGTATATTACGTAGAGCTACATTTGGAGTACACCAAGTATGAATCCTAATACATATGAAATATACAATGGTGCTTGAAAATAGAACTTACATCTATATTAATGTCTTTTACGAGAAGACCAATATAGAAGATCCACACAACATCATTTAATGTGAGAAAAATAGATAGAAGTAATGGCATGTGTTCGACACTCTTTTTTTTAATAACTTGTCACATGAGAAAAATATACTCCAGTATTAGTATCTTAATGGATGGAAAAATAGGTGATAGAAATATACTCTGGATGGAAAAACTATTTCTACTTCTTTTTTCACTAATTTCTTTAATTTTCATCCACACATCCCAAAAGGTCCCAGTATCAACCGAAGGATTTAAGTTATGTAGACCGTTGTAGAGGTTATAACGTTAGTTTCGAAGTTATTAAACTTATATTTTTGGTAACTTGATAGTGTAAACTTTATGTGCCTGTGCACAGGGCAACACATACATAGGAGATGAAGGAAGAAAAAGAGTGTCCAGGGGAGAACGTCCAAGAGTCAATTGGGATTGACATAATCCATAAGCCATCTCTGTTAAAGACAATGCTAAAAGTGATAGCATAGTCCTCATGACCATCCACCAGAAGGTTGCACATGGCTGGTCTATGAGGTACAAAATCCACTTTTCTTGATGCAATAGCTGGACGAATTGAGGCCTTGAAAGAAAAGTTGATTCTATTTCTAAATTCTTATGTGACTTGTTTTGTTATTCTTCTTGCTTTTCCTGGTTATGAGAATTCAAATATTTAGATATGTTACTTTGATTTTCCTTCCTCAAGACTGGATTTCAAGCCAAAAGAACAAGAAATTGCTTTCTTTTGCTCAAAAGTTGATACAAAATGTGGTTCCCTCGAATTTCTTTTATGAAGTTTCTTTACTTGAGAGGCTTCTTCCATGAAGAATTTTCAGTTGCCGTTGATTACTTCGGAATGATATAGTTTAAGCACAAAAATCGAAGCCTGAAAGTGGTTTTCTGATGGACAAGGGATTATAGAGAAAACAAATTAATGTCTGTGGACTCAAGGGGTCTCATACTCTGAGACAGTCGTAGACCCCTGCATAAGGTGAGTAAACTGCTCCCTGCGAAGCTCACGATCACTCTGAGGTAGGAACTTGGCCATAAAGGCCTCATAAAACTCAGACCAGGTCAAAGGAGGTGACGATGGTGGTCTACAAGCAACATGAGCCCTCCACCATAACTTCGCTGGGCCCTCTAACTGATAGGTAGTATAACCAACCCCGTGAGTCTCCAACAAACTCAAATGATGCAACATCTCCTCACATGTAGTAATAAAGTCATGTGGATCCTGTCCAGAAGTACCAGCAAACCTCGGAGGTGCTAACCTCAAAAACCTACCCAACGCCTTCTGCTCTGACTCCGTCATAGCTGGGCGAGGAGCAAGAGGCTGTGCAACAGATGGAACCGGAATGACCTCCGCACGGGGAGCCATAGTAGCAGGCTGCGCTCCTGAGCTCTGTGCACTCAGGGCTGCCCCCTGAGCGGATGTTTGTGCTACCTCAGAAGGCCGCTCTCCAATCACACCCAAAAGCTGTAATAGTAATCCCCGAATATCTGGAGACTGAGCTGCGGTTGGAGCTGGCACAGAAGTGGGCACTGGAGCTGGTACTGGAGCTGGTACTGGAGCTGGTGGTACCTGCTAGAGCTGCTAGAGTTGAGATAGAGCCCGAGCAGCATGTGGATCAGGGGGCAGCCCAGGTACCACCAGCTCTAGTACCAGCTCCAGTGCCCACTTCTTTGCCAGCTCCAGCCGCAGCTCAGTCTCCAAATATTCGGGGATACTATTACAGCTTTTGGATATGATTGGAGAGCGGCCTTCTGAGGTAGCACATACATCCGCTCAGGATGCAGCCCGGGGTGCACAGAGTTCAGGAGCGCAGCCTGTTACTGCAGCTCCCCGTGCGGAGGTCATTCCGGTTGCACAACCTCTTGCTCCTCGCCCAGCTATGACAGAGTCAGAGCAGAAGACGTTGGGTAGGTTTTTGAGGTTAGCACCTCCGAGGTTTGCTGGTACTTCTGGACAGGATCCACATGACTTTATTACTACCTGTGAGGAGATGTTGCATCACTCGGGTTTGTTGGAGACTCACGGGGTTTGTTATACTACCTATCAGTTGGAGAGCCCAGCGAAGTTATGGTGGAGGTCCCAAGTTGCTTGTAGACCACCATCGTCACCTCCTTTGACCTGGTCTGAGTTTTATGAGGCCTTTATGGCCAAGTTCTTACCTCAGAGTGATTGTGAGCGTCGCATGGAGCAGTTTACTCACCTTATGCAGGAGTCTACGACTGTCTCGGAGTATGAGACCCGTTTTCATCAGCTAGCACCATTTGGAGCTATGATCATTCCTACCGAGGCAGATAGGATTCGCAGATTTGTAATGGGGTTTGAGGCCAGAGATCAGGCAGCCAGCTGAGATACTGATTATCGGTGGTCGGTCATTTCAGGCTATCACAGACTATGCCTGTACTGTGGAGGACTTACAGCGACATGATCAGGGGTCTAGAGATAAGAGGCCTCGATATCAGGGTGCTACAGTGGTTCCAGATATAGTGGTGGAGGTTCTGTCCAGTGGGGCCGGGCTTATCAGCCACAGCAGCACCAGGGTCAGTCCAGCCGACCTGTTCAGGCTTCCCTTCAGACTTTCGGTAGTACCTAGTTCGAGCAGGGTCAGAGCAGCCATCAGGGCTATGGAGGCCAGTCTTCGAGGGGTACAGTTTCTGGGGCATCAGGACGTGGTGGTTATACGGGATCTGCTGGTTCATCTCGAACGAGTAGGCCGCCAGGGGCTTGTTTTACTTGTGGTGTGATTGGTCATTTTGCTAGAGATTGCCCTCAGCAGGGTACAGTTCAGTTGGCCGAGACTTTATGAGCAGTTCAGCCTCCGGCTAGAGGGGGTGGTCGTCAGGGTAGAGGTGGTGCTCTGCGTGGAAGAGCAGGTGGTAGGATGGCGGTCGGGCAGGTGGAGGTCGTCGTCAGTTTTACGCGGTCCTTAGGAGACCAGAGACAGAGGCCTCAGATGCTGTGATTACAGGTACGATTTCTGTGTGCCATCAGTCTGCTATGGCTTTATTTGATCCTGGATCCACTTGTTCATATGTATCTGCCTACTTTGTGCCTTGTTTGGGGTTAGCTAGTGAGCCATTATCTGTTCCTGTTTCTGTTTTGACCCCAGTAGGAGATTCTTTAGTAGTGGATCGGATTGTGAGATCTGTTATGCTATCTATTGGTGATTCAGAGACTTGGGGTGATTTGATGATTCTTGATATGCTAGATTTTGATGTGATACTGGGCATGGACTGGTTATCCCCTCACCGTGTGGTTTTGGATTGTTATGCCAAGACCATTACCATAGCTGTGCCCGGTGTATCCCCGGTTGTATGGCAGGGTTCTGTTAGCCATGCACCATCTGGGATCATCTCTTGTCTTCGAGTTAGGAAGTTGATTTCCCGTGGGTGGTTTAGCTTATCTAGCATATATCCGAGATGTTAGTGCTGACCCTACTTCTCCTGAGTCTGTTCCTGTGGTTAGATACTTCCTCGATGTGTTTCCTACCACCTGCCAGGCCTTCCACCTGAGAGAGATATTGATTTCGCTATTGAGCTAGAGTCGGGCACTAGGCCCATTTCTATTTCTCCTTACAGTATTGCCCCTGCTGAGTTGAGAGAGCTTAAGGAGCAGCTCCAAGATCTGTTAGCTAAGGGATTTATTAGACCTAGTGTGTCACCTTGGGGTGCTCCTGTTCTCTTCGTGAAGAAGAAGGATGGGTCGATGCACATGTGTATTGATTATCGACAGCTGAATAGGGTGACAGTGAAGAATAGGTATCCGATGTCGAGGATTGATGATTTGTTTGACCAGCTTCAGGGTTCAGTCGTGTTTTCGAAGATTGATTTGAGGTCTGGCTACCATCAGTTGAGGATTAGGGCGGAGGACATCCCTAAGACAGCATTCAGGACACGTTATGACCATTATGAGTTCTTGGTGATGTCTTTTGGGTTGACTAATGCCCCCGCAACCTTTATGAACTTGATGCACAGGGTTCTTGGCCCGTATTTGGACTCATTTGTGATAGTTTTTATAGACGACATCTTGGTATACTCGCGTAGTAGAGATGAGCATGAGCAACACTTGAGGGTTATACTCCAAACTTTGAGAGATCATCGGCTTTATGCCAAGTTCTCAAAGTGCGAGTTTTGGCTTGAGTCAGTTGCATTCCTAGGGCACGTGGTGTCTAAGGATGGGATTAGGGTCGACCCGGGAAAGATTTTTGTGGTTTGTGATTGGCCTAGACTTACTACTGCTACTGAGGTCCGCAGCTTTATTGGGTTAGCAAGTTACTACAGACGGTTCGTTGAGGGATTTTCTTCCATAGCAACACCCTTGACTATGCTGACTAGGAAGGATGTCTCATTTCAGTGGTCGGATCAGTGTGAGGATAGCTTCCAGAGGCTTAAGGCCTCATTGACTTCAACTCCAGTTTTGACTTTGCCGGTTGAGGGTCAGAGCTTCTCCGTGTACTGTGATGCTTCTGGAGTTGATCTTGGTTGTGTGTTGATGCAGCGGGGTCGAGTAATAGCATATGCGTCGAGGCAGCTGAAGGTTCACGAGCGTAACTACCCCACTCATGACTTAGAGTTGGCAGCGGTAGTTTTCGCGCTCAAGATTTGGAGGCATTACCTATATGGAGTTCACTGTGAGATCTTCACCGATCACCGTAGTCTTCAGTATATCACGAGTCAGCGAGAGTTGAACTCGAGACAGAGGAGATGGGTCGAGTTACTGAAGGACTATGACTTCACTATTCTGTATCATCCGGGCAAGGCAAACGTGGTAGCGGATGCCTTGAGCCGGAAGGCAGTGAGTATGGGTAGCCTAGCTTCTCTCTCAGTTTCAGAGCGACCGTTGGCCTTGGACATCCAGTCCTTGGCTAACCGTTTGGTTAGGCTTGACTTGTCGGATCCTAGCAGAGTTCTCGCCAGTGTTGAGGTTCGTTCTACTTTGATTGATCAGATTCAGAGCCGTCAGTTTGAGGATCAGCAGTTGTGTGACCTTCGTGATCGGGTTGTTCAGGGTGAGACCAGTCGGGCTACTCTAGATTCAGATGGGGTTCTGAGGTTTGATAGTCGCCTTTGTGTTCCGAGGATTAGTGATTTGATTCAGTTGATACTTCATGAGGCACATTGTACTAGATACTCCATTCACCCTGGCACAACAAAGATATATAGAGACTTGAGACAACTTTACTGGTGGAGTGGTATGAAGCGGGACATAGCGGATTTCGTATCTCGGTGCTTGAACTGTCAGTAGGTTAAGTTCGAGCACGTGAGACCTGGTGGTTTGATGCAGCGACTTCCCATTCCTGAGTGGAAGTGGGAAGGGATTACTATGGACTTCGTTGTTGGTTTGCCTCGTACTTCTCATGGGTTTGATTCCATATGGGTGATTGTTGATAGGCTGACTAAGTCGGCACATTTCTTGCCGGTTCAGACTTCTTATGGTGCAGAGAGGTTAACTCAGATCTACCTTCGTGAGATTGTTCGGTTGCACGGGGTTCCAGTTTCTATCATTTCAGACCGTGACACTCAGTTCACATCTCAGTTCTGGAGGGCTATTCAGCGAGATTTGGGTACAGAGGTTCAGCTTAGTACTGTTTTCCACCCTCAGACAGATGGTCAGTCCGAGAGGACCATTCAGGTCTTGGAGGACATGCTTCGGGCCTGTGTTCTTGACTTTGGAGGTTCGTGGGATCAGTTTGTGCCTTTGGCTGAGTTTGCTTATAATAATAGCTTCCATTCGAGCATTGGTATGGCACCTTTCGAGGCATTGTATGGTAGGTGTTGTAGATCGCCGGTTGGTTGAATCACGGTGGGTGTTTCAGGTCTACATGTGGATGGGGATGACGATTCAACACCATGAAATGGCATGGAATTAAGATAATCCGTACTGGTCGTCGTATTGATTCGTTTGATATGGAAGCTATTGAAGTTCCCGGTGCTCAAAAGAATGACCTTGAGGTGTTTGGATGGTAGACTATATTCATTGTTTCTGGGTGAGTTCTCCTTCATTGTTTGTGTGTGTGATTCTTTTCCCCATTTTTCACTCGATTCCATTTTAGTAGTGTTCGATCGATTACTTATTAATCAACAATATTCGATTGATTGGTCTGAGGTTATTTTCGCTGGAATTAAAATATCTGCAAGATCGGGATCACAATTTGTATCGGTTAAACAAATTATTGAAATTCCTAAAGTAATACACTCTCACAGGGCCGTATATTCTTTTTGCCGATCAATGATGATTACAATATCGGGTACCCCTGTCATTTATTTTATCCTGCCCAGATATGTTTGCATGCGAGATAATTGTCTTTTCAATATAGTTGCATCTCTTTTCTGATTTGTTATTCCATTCTCAAGTTCCTGAACTTATGAAGAGGATTGTTTTAAAAAAGAAGATTACTACGTCATATTTTGAATATGCCTATATCTATCGCCTCCGGCCAATTCTCACCAAAAAATAGCCTGAATCTCAGAGGTTTGCAGAAAGGATTAGAAAACGGAGAAGATAGAAGATGTAAGTGAGGGAGGAAAGAGACTGAACAAGAATGAGACTTGGAAACAAAAATAAAAAAGTCAGATAGGTCTCCTAAAAAGAAACAAATCTTAGGGCAGCAATTCAAGTGCAAACACGTGTCTACATAAGAGACTAAAAAATTTAAATTGTTGATAGTACAACTCACGTCTCCTTATCATGGTATGAATGTATTAAAAAACTTCCCTCAAGTATATTTATTTAAAATACAACATTACACAAAGATGGGTGATAATCTGTAGCCTTTTATGACTTAGTATCAACCTTTGTGGATGATACTACTTCTCTAGACTTCACATTCAACAGTAGGTCAGTATACTTATCAGGGTAAAAGGTCAGTTTAATTAGTTATCCTTGTGTACACAGTGTTCCATGAAATTTTATTGGTATAGTTTCTCTTTTGAAGCTGGTCCCAAATGACTCTTGTTTGTTCTTGATTTCAAGGATTTGAAGCATACGTTGGAGTCTTCTTGCATGAGACAACATTCATTAGTGTCTTTTATGAGTGGCAGGTAAGATAAAACTCCCTCTATGCCACCATATGTTATCTTGTTTGCTTGGTCTGAAGGTTCAAGTGAAGATGGTTCAAATAACATATTGCGAGTTGGTAGGGGATTGTTTAGTATAAAAGTCTAAAATAGGGGATTGTTTAATATAAAAAAATTTAGACTGTGAAAGGTGAAGTTTGCAGATTTGAAGTTTTAGATGAGTATAAAACTCGCACATACTGTGAATTTTATTTAATAATGACATTTGATTGTGTTGCACTGTTGTGACTTTGTGATGGTGCTTTATTATCCAGGTTTAGATATTAACTATTAGAAAACCAGAAGAACAGAAGTCTTCTCAAGAAAGAAAGAAACATATACTACACAAAAAGAAGAAAGTACGTGTTTCGTATGGGGAGACGTGGTCTTTCTAGAAATCTTGATCTTTTAGCGCAGTTGGAACAACACTGTCACGAGAGAGAGAAAGAGAGAGAGAATGCTCAAGACAAGAGACTTTTCTTCAATTTCCATACAAGGTTAGGATTCTAATTTTCTATTTTTATACCGATATACAAGTGCATATAGAACATTTCTATCTTAAAAGAATTATGTTGTACATGTGTGTACAGGAAAAGGTGTACAACTTTCATTGAAGGGTCAGAAGTCAGAACTACGACAAAATCATATGTAAAATGTATACGTTGAGCCTCAAAGTTCAACAGAAGATACCTTGCACTTAGACAAGATAACCTATTTGACAAAGGAGAGGAGAGAAAACGTAAGATGTTTTGAAGGTAGTAAGACTTCAGCCAGATCTTTCCTCCACCTTTTGGTACTCTGATGCAAAGCATAGAAGAATCTAAATTATATATTGATCATATGCCAGATTTCATTCTCCCAAATGTAGATTTATCTCACCTATTTTCACAAATTTGAAATGGTACAGTGCTGTGACAATTGATGTGTAACAAATGTTGATGGCCAAAGAACCATATGAATTTGTTGTTCTGTACCATGCTGACTTTTGGTTATTGTCATCTATTTAAACTTCAGTACGAACCAATGTTTGACACAATCAATATTATCCAAATGTATATAAGCTTCTCTCCTTTGTACATATATACATGAAAATGTCATGTTCTGCCCATGTTAGTACAAATTACCAAGATATTTAGCAAAATTTAGTTAAACTGTTTAAGTTGGAAATGTTACAGTTAAAAAATTATGTCCAATCCAAATATGTTGGAGCACGGGCCATGGCACATCTAGTACATATATATGATGGTGATAACCATTATATTGTTTCATTGATCTGTCTTCAACAAATTACTACAAGGAGATTGATTAGTCCTTTAATAAATTGTTACTTTAATTTGCGGCTAAAGATAGCCCTGAGAGGTGCCAATCAAAATAACAGTAGGTGGAAACAAGATAACATAATTTGATCCAAACAGGAGAGCAATCTCTCAAGATTTCCTACCAAATAGGACTTGTTTAGTACTAATAAGCATAATCAAGGATTTGGTACAAAATCTAGAGGATTACTTTAAAAATAATATATATTTCCTCCACTTCATTTTACTTGGCCCCTATACTAAAAAAGATATTCCAATTTTCGCAAATCAAAAAAAAATTATTACTTCTTTTCCATATTATCTTTAGTATTAAATAATTACATAAAATAGTAATAGACAAATTTAGCCAAAATATTATTAATAAAATTAATTTAGTAAAATACATCTTTAATTAAAATTGTCTTAAGAGGTGCGTTAAATTAACATGAGTCAAATAATATGAAATGGAACGAGTAATTAAGTGGATGGCATGGAAAGCCCAAAAGGTGACCAACGAAAGAGGAGATATGGAAAAGCCGAAAAGCTTAAGCAAGGATTTGGTGTAAATAAAAGGTGAATATGCATGATCATAATAATAATATGGATGCAGATGCAACAGATATCAATCTAATGTAGTTCTCATCTCAAAAAAATAAGGGCTACAAACCTCAATATCATGGGTGGGCATGATATGATATATACCGAATTATCATACTGAATTGAAATTTTTGATACCGTGATTTTGGTATTATGGTATTTGGTATAGTACATGGTGTACATTTTTATTTTTTTTATATTTGATACGGTATTCGTTATTTATATATAATATACCGAAATACCGAATACCATACCTAAGTATATAGTTACACAAATAATTTATATATATATATATTATTAAAATACTACTAAATATACAATCTATTAGTATAAAACTAAATGGTTAGACGTTGGCACCTCGACTACTCTATCTTGATTAAAATATTTTTTTTATGTAATTGATTAACAAAAGGAGTTGTTTGTACTTTCTTTTTAATATATTTTTCTACATGTGTTATGTGTTAGTATGATATAATTGAGATCTTTTTTCGAAAAATCAAAGTCATGATACTCTATTATACGATTATATATTAGTCGAAGTTGATCAAACTATGGTTACCGATATACCATATCATAAAATACCGAAATAAACTTTAAAATGCCGAACCATACCGAATTAATTTAGTATGATAATATGATATAATATTTTTAAAAATCGAATACTAAAATTACTGTATTGAAGTTTCAAATACCATAACATATCATACAATGCCCACCCCTACACATAAGTTCTTCAATCTTGTTTGGAGGACGCATTTCTACTTTCATTTCATTACTTCCCATATCATGCCTAAAATGGCCTCTAACTCCGCATATGATCAATGATGTATGAAACAACCCAAAACACAATATACAAGTAAATAATTTCAAGTTTCAAGTCATTCACACTACTTAAAATAGCTCAAAAAGGGACGGATAGAAAGAAAAGTGACGAACAGAAAAGCGACGAACAGAAAAGCGACGATGTACGTCGCTTTTCTATTTATTTTTAATTTAGAATTATTTTTTTACAAAAGCGACGGACAACGTCTCTATGTCCGTTGCTATTTTTGGCGGATTTTTGCGCCAAAAATATTTACAAATAATTAATTTTTATTTTTTATTATAAGCGACGAACAACGTCGCAACTATTAAAAAAAATTAAAAAATAATTTTAAAGAAAGCGACGTTGTCCATCGCTTTCTTTAAAATTTAATTTATATTTAAAAAAAAATAAGAAAGTGATGGACAGCGTCGCTTTAGTCAATCGTTTTTTGGTCAAGACGCGGTCAACTCATTTAGAAAAGCGATGGACAGAAGCGACGCTGTCTGTCGCTTCTTTAATTATACAGAGACCCAGTCGGGTCTCTTTCTCTCATTTCTCTCTTTCTCTCTTTCTCTTTTTCTCTCCTCCTCTCCTCCACCGCTGGTCCCTCCACCGTCAGCCTCCTTCCTCCAACCTCCTCCAATTTTGAGGTTAGTTGTTTTGTTTATTTGAAGGTTAGGGTTTAATTTGGGTATTTTTATTTTTGAAAATTGATAGTATATTCTAGACTAGGGTATGTTGTTGTTGTTGAATTCTAGACTAGAGTGTATATGTTGTTGTTGTTGTTGAGTTCTAAACTAGGATTTTGAGAAATTGATAGTGAAAATTGATATATGAAAAAATTGATAGTGAAAAATTCCATTTTTAGATTATATTCTCAATTTATGAACTTTAGTTAGTTTAGGCTTTCTATTAGTTTGTGAACCTTAGTTTAGGCTTGCTATTAGTTTGTGAACCTTAGTTTAGGCTTGCTAATTAGTTTGTGAACCTTAGTTTAGTCTTGCTATTAGTTTGTGAACTTTAGTTTAGGTAATGCTTGCTATTAGCTTGTGAACCTTAGTTTAGGTTAATCTTTTTTGAACTTGAATTATATATGTTCTTGAATTAGGTTGGTTCTTGAATTAGATTATTAACTTGAATTTGAGAACTTTGAATTTGAAATAGGTTCTTGAATTAGTTTTGGGTTTTGTTTTAGAATCTTGAATTAGTATTTAACTTTTAACCTTTTGAATTTGGTTCTTGAATCTTAGTTTTTTTTAAGTTAAACTTTTTAAGTTAAGTTTGTTAGTTTTGAGTTAAGTATTAATTTTCAACTTTAGGAATGATTTTTTGAGCTAGAATTAGGTTGGTTCATGAATTTGGAATTAGGTTCTTGAATTAGATTATCAACTTGAATTTGGGAACTTTGAATTTGAAATAGGTTCTTGAATTAGTTTTGGGTTTTGTTTTAGAATCTTGAATTAGTATTTAACTTTAACCTTTTGAATTTGGTTCTTGAATCTTAGTTTTTTAAAGTTAAGCTTTTTAAAGTTAAGTTTGTTAGTTTTGAGTTAAGAATTAGTTTTCAATTTTAGGAATGATTTTTTGAACTAGAATTAGGTTGGTTCTTGAATTTGAAATTAGGTTCTTGAATTTGAAATTAGGTTCTTGAATTTGAAATTAGGTTCTTGAATTAGATTATTAACTTCAATTTGGGAACTTTGAATTTGAAATAGGTTCTTGAATTAGTTTTGAGTTTTGTTTTAGAATCTTGAATTAGTATTTAACTTTAACCTTTTGAATTTGGTTCTTGAATCTTAGTTTTCTTAAGTTATGTTTGTTAGTTTTGAGTTAAGAATTAGTTTTCAACTTTAGGAATGATTTTTTGAACTAGAATTAGGTTGGTTCTTGAATTTGGAATTAGGTTCTTGAATTAGATTACCAACTTGAATTTGGGAACTTTGAATTTGAAATAGGTTCTTGAATTAGTTTTGGATTTTGTTTTAGAATTTTGAATTAGTATTTAACTTTAACCTTTTGAATTTGGTTCTTGAATCTTAGTTTTTTAAAGTTAAGTTTGTTAAGTTAAGTTTGTTAGTTTTGAGTTAAGAATTAGTTTTCAACTTTAGGAATTATTTTTTGAACTAGAATTAGGTTGGTTTTTGAATTTGGAATTAGGTTCTTGAATTAGATTATCAACTTGAATTTGGGAACTTTGAATTTGAAATAGGTTCTTGAATTAGTTTTGAGTTTTGTTTTAGAATCTTGAATTAGTATTTAACTTTAACCTTTTGAATTTGGTTCTTAAATCTTAGTTTTTTTAAGTTAGCCTTTTTAAGTTAAGTTTGTTAGTTTAAATTGTTAGTCTTTGTAAACCTTAGTTTAGGTTAATGCTTGCTATTAGTTTTCAACTTTAGGTTAGTGTTAGTTTTGAATTAGTTTCTTGAATTTGGAAATTTTGAATTAGTTTTGGGTTATGCATACAGATGTCATCAGGTGATGGTGATCGAGGTCGTCCTAGTAAAAGTGATAGCAAGTCTAGTAAGTCTAGGAAGAGCTCTAGGAGGCCTATAGAGTATGGCGATATTTCAGGTCGTCTTTCATCTTCACCACAGATTCGCTCTACTCCACCAGTGTTTGTCCCCTATGGCACTGGGAATCCTACAGATTATCATGGTCCTAGACCCACTACTTCTCATCATCACATGACTTTCATGCCTACACCATCTATGCCTCCTCCACATGGCAGCGGGACTACCAGATTATCATCTGGTACGTCATCCCCACGTGATTCTTCTCCCCCCACTTATCAGGCTTGCGACTTAGAGATACCAGCTCTGAGTCAGACACACAAACTCCTACACCCCCATTGACTCAGCGTTATAGACTTCCACCATTATCTGCATTAGCACTTTCTGAGGAGAAAGAGGACGACGTGAATCTGAGACCCGGCGAGAAGGACGCCATTGGTAGAGTCATGATTCGCCCTGATGGATCATCGTAAGTTTTTTTCTAATTAATTTATAAGTTTGTTTTTTCATATTAATTAATTATTTATCACTTGATGACATGCTTATTATGTTCTTTACAGGTGATATCCCACGAAAGAGCCCCGGCGTGCTCTAAAGGAGGCAGTTAGGAGACTTTTTACAGAACTTTGAAGCTCTTGATCAGAGATTCCAAGATCGATCCAACATGCCATGTTTGATGAGTTTAAGGTATATACATATATATATATATATATATATATATATGTGTGTGTGTGTGTGTGTGTGTGTGTGTGTATATTATGAAAAGTTTATATATACATATATATATATACACTTCTCAATGTATACTTAGAAGCGAAAGTACAATAAGATCATTTCCACTTCTTTCACGAGAAAGGCCAGTGCCAGGCTACGCCAATGGCTTATAAAAATTCGAGATAGTAAAAAGTGTGGATCTTGGCTTCTACCTCATCTTCATGAGCAGCTTAAGAAGTATGGAGATTTGGAAGAGTTCAAAGCATTGTCTGAACAAGGCAAGAAAGCCAAAGGCAGTGTTAAAGGTGGATCGTTGCACACTATGGGTGCAAAGAGTGTAGCGGACGTTGCAAGGGAAATGGTAAGTAATAATATTAACTTTTTAACTTATATATATGTTTATATAAACTTGATTAAATAATATTAATTATATTACTTCATTATGTTAAATTTATTTTATTTGTAGGAGAAGGACTTGAGGCGCCCTCCGACTCAGGCGGAGCTTTTTGAGAAAAGCCACATAAGAGATAAAAAAAAAAGTCAGATCCAGATGTATGGGTTGAACAGAGGGCTCAAGACGCCTATGTAAGTTTTAAAGTTTAAATATAATTAAAGTACACACACACATATATTTATTATGTATATATATATATATATATATATATATATATATATATTTATTATGTATAGATTATAATTTTTATTTTTTATATGCAGGATGAGTTTGGACGTGTTTTGTCTGAGTACAACCAGACTCAGCAAGGTCTAGGCTTGCCGACCGTGCCTACACACGAGGAAGCCACTCAAATATGGATCAAAAAAGTGGCAGGGGAAAGACAAAAGGGGAGAGTCTATGGTCTAGGCTCTAGGAATGATTTGCAATGAATCCAGTCAGGACTGGATGGTATTGGATCTTCGCGGCAGGCTGAGGCAATTGATGGTGTTCAGCTTGCACATATGTCGCAGCAGATCGCAGATCTTACTAGGGTCTTGGCAGAATCCGAGAGAAAACAAACCAAGACCACTGATGATTTGTCCAAGATTGTCCAGTCTCTTCAACAACAAATGTCATCCTTTGTTGGTCGTCGTCGTCGTAGTCATGTAGATCCTACTCCTTCCTCCTCGTCATCAGGTGACGAAGTTACTGAGACTAGTGAAAATAAGGAGGAGTATGTGGATACTACCCCCATTAGGATTGACTCATTTCCTTATATATTTAGACACTTTTGAATACTTTATAGATCCTTTTGGTGGACCTTTTATGTGTTTAATAACAATTTTACTTCATTTTTAGTTTTTTGTTGATGTTGTATTTGTTTTATGAATGTTGTGGCAGCAATTAGTGCTGGTTTGGGCTATATTGAATTAGATTTTTAAATGGCAGGTGGTGCATATTGAAAATGCAGATTTTTGCAGCTGGAAAAAATGTAGAAAAGCAACAGACAACGTCTCATTTGTCTGTCGCTTTTCTGGAACTTTTAAAAAAAAATACCCAAAAAAAACGACGGACAGGGTCGCTTTTCTCGAAAAAATTTACCAGGAAAAGCGACGGCACAGGGTCGCTTTTCTCGAAAAAATTTACCAGGAAAAGCGACGGCACAGGGTCGCTTTTCTCGAAAAAATTTACCAGGAAAAGCGACGGCATCCGTCGCTTTTCTGGAAAAAATTTACCAGGAAAAGCGACGGCATCCGTCGCTTTTCTGGAAAAAATTAAAAAAAAAATCGTCACTTTTTAGTTGGCGACGCAGTCCGTCGCTTTTAAAGCGTCAGTGTCCGTCGCTTTTGGAAAAGCGACGGACCATTTTCCCATAGAAATGACGTCGTCGCTTTTTCGTCGCTTTTGGCTAAAAAAACGACGGTCAGCGTCCCTTTTATCTGTTTCTTTTTAGCTTTTTATTAGTAGTGTCACGGGCATAAATCCAAATTCAAGTATCACAATAGAATACAACTCAATAATTACTTCAACCCACAAATTTGCCCACCCAGTAGCATGTTTTACACGATAAGTTCCCACCCAAGCTAAGTTTGAAGAAGAGTAAGTCATAACTTACTTCGAAGTCGAATTGCATGTCAACAATGATCACAAAATGATCTTTCGCTTCTAAATGACCTCGGAACACTCTCAATCTATCAAAAACATACTCTACGCATGAATAAGAGTCCATTGACACTCATAAGTCATATCTTAGCATAAAAATTCGGGTCAAACTTGAGTCAAAAAATCAACCCTTGGAATAAGGCAATGAAATCAAAAAATTCTTTCAGAATTATTTTACCCATAAGATAAGGAACTTAAATATGATATTTTACTGAAAACGGAGCTCAAATCATCAATTTTCATTATCTTAAGTTTTAGGGAAGAAGAGCCAAAAATTCATTTCTTATACGCGATAATTTGGTGAAATAAATGACAAATCATTGGAGAATCACCAAAAGAAAGGTTAGAAACTTAACCCATTTTGAAATTGAAGAAATCGCATCAAAAATCATCTTAATCCGAGCTCTAGAACTCCAAAAATGGTGAAAAAAATAAAATTTCAAAATTAATATTACAAAAACTGATACCTTATTGCGGGTTAGACCCGACCCAGCCCGGCGCGACCCTGTCGAGACACCTATCGAGCCCTTTGCTGACGCCCACAAGATTACTATACAGAGACCCCTGCCGACGCGTGCGAGATCACTCCCGACACCCTTGCTGACGTGTGTAGATCTTTGCCGACACTAGACACCAGTACCAATAAATTTTTCAGTAATTTTTGAAATTTGGTTTTAACATCAGAAAAGCATTCGGAACCTTTCAAACAAAAACCAAATATTCAAATCAATAAAAACGAATATTTTGAATCTGTTGAAATCGATGAAACACCATTCTGGGATCCTTTTAACCATATGTTGATCGAAAATAATTCAAATTAAGAAAATTTTAAAAACTCAACCAAAATGCCCATGGAAGCCTCGAGAACTAGGCCAAAAATCACTCTCCTGGCCTAGTGAAATCATCAAAACTCGAAAACGACATTTCTAACCTCAAATGTTGACTTTGGTCAACTCTCTTAAGTTTTCAACTTTCAAAACTCAAAAACTCTTCTAAAACTCATCCAAATGCCTTAAGACTCGAATCAATAGTCCAACCAACTCAATGAATCACCTGTTGAAACTTATAACGGAACAGTCAGAATTTCATTCCGAGCTCATCTTCTTCAAATGTTGACTTTGGTCAACTATTTCAACTTTTTAACCTTTCAAAATGAAAAACTCATCCAAATCTCGTTCAAATACCTCGGGAACCATGTCACCCACCCCAGCATATCACAAATATCATATTGAAGCTATAAAAAAGAGTAAAATAGTCAAAACATGCAAAAATTATGAAACGACTATGAGGATCGTTACAGTGGAACACTAAGTCGAATCCATGTTGCTTAGCTCTCTACGTGTTCTTGCCTCCCAAATACACTACTAAAAATAATGCAAAAACCTACAGACAGAGTCGGTTAAAAAAATCGAGGGAAAATCGACTAAGACCGTTCATTTTTACTTTTTTTAATAAAAAATTGAGATGGACAGCCATCAGCTTTTTTCGCACGATAATAATAAGATAGTTTTTAATTTTTTTTAAAGAAAATCGATGCAGTTTCTCGATTTTTTATTAATTTATTTTTAACAAAAAACGAGTGACGTCAGTGATTTTTGAAGTGCAAAATTGCAGTTGAAGAGTATAAATAAAAATGATGGAAACATCTTATCAAAGAGCATATGTAGTTGAGTAGTAGAATTGTTCAAAGTCATAAAAAATACCTAGGTTTGATTTCAAGTTGTTACATTTTTCAATATTTTTGAAAACCGGCCTTGTCCGTCGATTTTTCTTGGTTTTAATTAAAAATCGACCGACAGAACTGCTTGTCCCTCGATGTTGGGATATATACTATTAACCATGATATATATACTATTGATTATATGTTTAGATATAATAGTTATTATAGAATAATTATTAAATCAATTTTAATAAAAGATTTAATAGATCATGTATTCGTTTATGTGTCTGTTTACTTATATAGTAGATGATTTAGTGTATAGAGTTTTAGCTTATACACAGAGGATTAAATCATCGGTTCTTATAAGTATAAAGATTTTTGTTCACAATCTAGGATGGAAATTGGACAAGCCATCGGTATGATTGTAGTAACAAAATTAAATGTAATTTATCTTGATTATGGGAACGGTGTAGTTCCGACTTCTTGTGCTAGTACATTTTGTATGTATTGAACGGGATCGAGCAAAGATAGATGTTTTAGACTGACTGGCGAAAACGTATTCTCTAAACTATTAAATGTACTTATATTTCAATCTTGATATAACTATTATGAGTTGTATATATTAATTATCATTTTGATTTATTAAAAGGTGAGATCCTGAGATGGGTCAATATGCCTAGTAAATTGGATGATAATAATATATATTGGTGAAATAATAAGTTAGTTGATAGAATCCATGTCTCGGTATAGAGATTGATGATATGCCTCTTTGAGAAGCTTATAAGTTTTTACTGTGTCAAATCTTGCAAGTGGATTTTATGAATCCGACACATGAAATAAGTTAAGCAGTGGTCAAAAGAAATTAATCATTAGATTGAATTCGTCAGTAATTTAATTTATTGATTAGTATCTGTAATCTTAACATGGGAATTACATAAGTGTTTAATGAGGAATTTCACAATATAAATAGAGGAGTGCAATTACGAATTTCTAGTGGAATGAATTGTAATTTATTATGGTAAGAATAATTCAAATCAGAATTTTGAATTATTTCCATAATAAAGAGACTCAGTAATTAATTTTGTGGTCCCTGTGGTGCCCTATTTAACTAGAACTCAGAATCCTATTTTCTAGGGAAAAGGAAAGAAAACAGACGTTTATTTTCTTGTTAGAAAACAAACGGGTTTTTGTTCTCCTTTTTGGACTAGGAAAAATATCTCTATAAGTAGGGATTCTCCTAACCTAGAAAGTCAATCAGTTTTCTATGCGATACTTGCCCACCCAAGTATTGAGAGAGTTTGGCTGTGAATTTGGGATCACTGCAAAAGACTGCAGAACCGGAATCAGACTTGCATATTTGCTTGAAGATATGTGTTCACGCTTCGAGAGGTATTTATCGAATTAAATTTCAGCAAGTTTATGTGTTCTAGCATGATTGTATATGTTCTAGCATAAACTATGTGTTATCTATTATTAATGTAAGCAGTATGTTTATGGAATGCTTCCGCTGTGCATATGTTTTCCAACAGTTTTCACAATTCCGACGAGTGTGAGTATGTCGGTTTGACATCGATTTTGTCCAAAAAACCGACTTTGTCCGTGGAAATGGACCCTCGAATTTTAACCTTCTTAGTAGTGATAATGTGTTCCATGTTTCATAACTGCCAACGTGAAGGCCCCTAAAAATAATGCAATAACTTGCAACGTGAAGCCTAGCTTAAGCAAGTTAGGCTTGGACAATTCTGCCCCAATCCCAATTAAGCTAGGCTTCATGTTTGCTCGCTAAGCTTGTGGGTCGGTTGCCAATAACACTCAGAATAGTGCAAGGAGCGGATTTCTACTTCAGTCGAATAACTTTTATGATGCAAAGTCATACTTGGCACATAATGAACCAAGTACAATCTTCTCAAGATTTGCCTACTTTGATCATGTGATGTATATCCTACATAAATTGACAAGACCACAAATTGTGATTCCTTTAGGAGCTGCTCTTGAAGTGCATCAGCTTTAAGTGTTCTAATCTTGACATTTTTTATTTCAATTCTATTTTTCGAGTACATCATCATTGGCTCGCGATAGGACTAGGAGCTCGCCTTCCCTTTACTATTTTGTCCGAGGGCTGGAATTCCTGGCTCGTCTAAGTTGCTCGCGAGCGATGATGCGAGACGAGCTCGGCCATTTTTCTATTTTTTGTTCTCTTTTTCTTGAACTTGCATCAAATTACCCTTTTTCGATCCCTTTTCATCTGACATTTTTTCTACACGCATAAAACTCGTAATAAGTTCAAAACATTGAAGGTAACAATGGAACAACACAATTATGCATAAAATATGAGGTGATAATGTAATATAAATATATATATTTTTAATTGAATACCATATACATACTTTGTTAGAATATTTATTTTTGTAAGAAGAAGAAACTCAATTTATAGGCTCAATATCAAAAATTTAATATATATTAAATTGATTAATCCGAAACTGAGATGCTAAGAAAACCAATCCAATCTGAATTTATTTGAATTGAATTTAAATTTTAATTTCTTGAATCTGAAAACTGAAAAATCTAAATCGAGATTTTCATATCCAATTCGGATTGCGTGAACGTCCACCCCTACTACCATATGGGACAGATCTGTAAGGTAAAATATCAAACAACTTGAACTAGTTTATCACTAGGGAATTGAAGTGCCTAACTGAAGATTTGGTCATGTACCAAGAATCTTGAATGGACCCAAAAAACATGCATAGTGTTCAAAAAGAGGAAAAGTTAGAAGCACACGTAGCAAAAGGTAGCCAATACATGGTTTACAAATTTATATTTACAAGACTCAACTAGTACTTTTTATACCATTTATGTTACCGCTTTTCCTATTAATGATCAGTTCAATCTCAATCTCATGCACTTTAATTTTCCAAAACTTATCAAGTATCTAGTACGTGCAGATGGAATAGTGCAGATTTTCTTGTGGAGAATAAAAAAACTTGGTCAAATTTGTCTCTCCAACTTGTTGAAGAGATCATTTTAGAGCTTTCTTTGTTCACATTTTAGTTATGCACATATTTTACTATAGGAATTGTTATGCGGTAAATATTAATTATATTAATGTAAAGATTGCTAATTATGTAATGAGAACTGTTATATTGAATGAATTGTTATAAATGATTAATAATATTCACTTTAAAATTATTATGTAGGGATTATCTACTTTAAGAAAATTTTAATTTTTAGATACTTTTATTTGTGTATTGTTATATACATAAAATCTTCTTATGGAAAAAATACCTAATGTAGCTAATTCTACTCCCTTAATCACTCTTTGAATTAGTACTTTTAAATAATTATAAAATATAGCGAGATTATGTAATTTTATTGCATTTATACACTTATACACCTATTTGTGTATTTAAAAATTCTAGCCATTTATGTCCACCCCAACCTCACCCATTTGTCGTCGCCAAAGTTCATCGACATTTCAATTGGCCGTTGAAAAATCGAGGTTGCTTCGCTGGTGGTCGTCACACATACAACATACACTTAACCTATAGACTTAATTTACACACCCTTCACATATAGTTGGCCAATGTTGTGTGCACATACAGTTTGAAATATACACTAGATCCAGTTGACCGCACATACAGTTGATGTCTTCACATACATCCAGCTTCTACTTTAAAGCCACATATATACACATACAGTTGACCACACACATCTAACTTCTATTCTAAAAACATATAAGGGGTCGTTTGATAGCTGGTTTGGAGGTGGGTTATACATGTATTAAATCCTGCATAAGTAATACCACATTTGGTAACTGGTTAGAAGGTAAATTATTCATGTATAAAATTAATACGGTGTTTGATTTGCAATTTAGAAACCCGCATAACTAATACATGTATAAGTTATGAGGGAATCTATATATAGAATGTGAAATAAGTAATATATGTATAACTAATACATGAATAACTAATCCCTGCACAACTAATACCTGCATAAATAATACATAGATTCTCTCATAACTAATCCTTACATTATTAATACCTGCATAACTCTAACCAGTTACCAAACGACCCCAAGTTGACCATACATATATACATACATATACAATTGGCTACACATACATACAAAAACAGTTACAATCAAATATTATATATATCCGTACAATTCAGTTAGGACTATATTTTATATGCACGCGAATACGATGTATTTCGCTACATTTGAAAGGAAAATGTTTCTACTTTTTTTTTTTAGAAAAAACAAACAAAATCTCTCTATATTTTGCAAAAACTGACGCCGCTAATAGCTTTATTTATGAAAATTCCCCCTTATCTTATACTAGATACCATAGCCGTGCAAGCACGGGCCCAATATATGCTATTTTTTCTATCTCAATTTATGTCACACATATGAATTTGAAAACTCTATTAATTTTTTTGTATGATTTTTAAATATTTTAAGTTTTTAGTTATTGTGATTTATAGTACTCTTTTACATAATTTTCAGATAATATATGTTATTTTTCCTATCCAAATTTATGTGGCGCTGATGAAATTTGGAGAGTCAACCAAATTTTTTATATAGTTAAGTTGTTAATTATCGTGATTTATAGTACTATCTATATAATTTTTAAATAATATATGTTATTCCCTCTGCTCCAATTTATGTAGCGTTGATAGAATTTTGAGAATCAACCCAATTTTTTATTTTTTAAATATTTTAAGTTGTTAATTATCTTGATTTATAGTAGTTTTTACGTCATTTTCATGTTACTCTCATTGTCCCATTTTTTGTGGTACTGATAAATTTTGAGAGTCAATCAATATTTTTATATATATTTTAAATATTTGAAGCTACAAATATTTTAAAGTATTAATTATTATGATTTATAATACTTATTAAGTAATTTTTAAATATGTAAATTATTAAAAAGATTTTTTAAATTAATGTAATTTCACAAAAGAAGAGGACAAAGTGGTCAATTTCCTTTTTGACCCTAAGCTGCTTTCATTCCCTCTTCTATGTTACTTCTTTTGTCCATCTTATGTGACGCTGATAAATTTCGAGAGTCGATCAATTTTTTTAAATATATTTTAAATTATTAAATATTATGATTTATAATGCTTATTACGTAATTTTAAAATATATAAATTACTAAAAAAAAACTTTTTAAATTAATGTAATTTTATAAAGGAAGAAGGGCAAATGGTCAATTTTCTTTCTGGACCAATCTATGTTATTTTTTTTTATCTCAATTTATGTGATACAAATGAAATTTAGAGAGTCAATCAAATTTTTTGTATGATTTTTAAATATTTTAAGTTATTAATTATTATGATTTATAATATTCTTTTACATAATTTTTAGATAATATATGTCACTCTCGCCATCCCAATTTATGTGGCACTAATGAAATTTGAAGAGCCAATCAAATTTTTTATACAGTTTTTAGATTTTTATATAATTTTTAAATAGTTTAAATTATAAATTATTGTGATCAACCGTGTTGAAACCACTACTTCTATTGTATAGAGAAAAAAAATAGTAACATGATAAAATATTTAAAGAAAATGTAGAATTAGGATGGACTACAAAGACAATTTTATTAGAAAGATCAAAGTTTTTCTATATAATTTTATACAAAATAATAAAATATCTGGATATTAAATATTAACTATTATCTTCCTATTAATTTATTTGTCTTGTGTACAATAGATCCTTATGATCCGGTCCTTCCTCAGCTAATAATTTTTCTATCATAAGTTCTCATTAATTCATCAATTTCTGTGAAACTTTAACACTCGTCTAAAGATTTTTTTAGAATATTAAATATTAGAATTGTTATAGTGTTGGACAGAACGAGTACTCATTATCCTTTTTTATCCTAAAGGCAGCAAAAGCATACAAAAATGTACCACGCAGAAATATGTACAAGGATTTACCAAAACTTTTGCAGACCAAAAAATACAAAAATATTTATAAGTGATGTCAAAGAAAGAAGTAAAACATGGTACCAAAAAAAAATAGGAGAAAGAAGTAAAGCAATGGGCAAGTGGAGCCCACATGAAGGTTTTTTAAGGCAAAAAGTGGTCATGACATAAGCAAAGGGTAGAACAGTCAGAGAGATTAAAAAAATTCAAATAGAGCTATAATAAGTTATTGTGCCCATCCAATAGACCCTAAGCTCCTCTCATTCACTCTTCTATTATATAGTAAAATGACGAAAATACCCTCTTGACCCTAAGCTCCTCTCATTCACTCTTCTATTATATAGTAATACGTTCTATTTCTATAAACTATTTCATAAATTAATTTCAGCATAAGTTAATTGGGAGTATTAGTATCACTGCATTTGGTTTTCAATACTCCTTCTGTGTATTTTTACTTGTTCATAATTAAAAAAAAGATTTTTATTTTTACTTGTTATTTTTAATATATTAAAAAAATATAATAATTTTTTTTCATGTTTTACGCTTAGCATTAATTATTTATTTTTTGAATTAATTTTTAAGACCTAATACTAAATATCAATTAACAGGAATAGTGTGATAAAATAATTATGTCAATAATTATTTTTTAATAGACGTGTAAGTTCAAATATGATAAATAAAAATGAACGAAAGGAGTATTACACACTGCCTAACTGATGCAAATATCTAAAACCAAAAGGCAACTAAGATGAGAAGAAATTACTTGCAATTTGCCATGTTAGTATGTAGAGAATAGACAAACTTGCTGCACCCTTTTTGGGGTTTAGAGATCCTAGTTAGAATTATTTGGGTCCCAAACAGGATTTGTTTGGAGATTTTGTTCATTAATCATTTTAATTCAAATAAGTAATAACCATGTGGCAGCCTAGACAGTAGGCAATGGAGATGGCCTGCCTCTTTCTTGAGTGGATAGCCCATTAACTTATTCCAAGGGTCTTAGTGGAGTATCCAGATTGATTTAAAAAAATTCCTTTTATTTTTAAAAGTGTTGAGAGTCTTATTGATTTTTTTCATCAAAAATATCATTATAGAAATGTTTCTTAGTTTTGCAAAAACAGAAAAACTACTTCAGTGTGTTTTCTAATTTTTGCTGGAACAACAATAATATACTCTGTGAAATTTCATAAGTGAGATATGGAAAATGTAGAGTGTTACATAGACCTTATTCATACCTCGGAGAAGTAGAGACGTTGTTTCCAAAGGATCCTCGATTCAAATACAACATATCAAAGCAGGCATGAAAAAGAAAAATGACAATAAAGAAAACAGTACCAACAATACAAAGTACGATAATCGAAAGACAATAAACGATAATAGATATCAAAAGCAAGAAACTACAAGAATTAAGGCTAATACTACGACAGACACCACCAAGCCTAAACCCATCAAAAAGCAAGAAAACACTCCACTACCTACTAACTTTCTATCCTAATTTGCGATCTCCACACCCTCCTATCTATTTTTTTGACATTTCTTCTAATTTTTGCAACAATTAAAAGACTTTCATGTAAATAAAAGTAGTTTCCCTTCCATTTTAATTTATGTGAATATGTTTGACTGAATATATAGAAAAAAATTAAAATTTGTGATTTTAAATATGTCATTAACAATTTTATAAGCCTAATTTTTTAAATTTATAATTTTAAACATATCATACCATACCATGTATGTGGTATAGAAGTTTGTCATTAAGAATAATGAAATTCAAACTAAACTGCTTCCAAATTTGGAAAAAAAATTATTCTCTTTTTATTGGATTAAAAAGGAAATAAATTGGCATATAATAAAAGAGAGTTTAATAACCTTGCCCAAACAATGTTTCTATTCCAAAGAGGAAGGTTGATATTTCTAAAAAAGTTAGACGGTCTCCCCTTGCTTATCACAAACTCTTCATATATCTATAGTGCTTAAATGTAAAGCTAATTTATTGAAACCGTGGATTGGAACTCTAAAACAAATTCCTTTAACAAAATAAAATAATATATCTTTTCCATTATTAAGACTCAAAAAGTTGATCATACACTTTACACCTGTTAATTCACCCTATACTTTTACCTATATAAAGCACACTTGGTCTACAATTCATTCAACAAAAACAAAGAAAAACACACATACAAAAAGTGTCAACCAAAAGCTCTATAGCAACTATAACTTCCACTATATTCATTCAAGAATTCATGGAGATCAACTTCCACTACTCAAGAAGACTTCTCCCGGAGACCACCATGGCGCCGCCGCCACCGGCAACCGGAATCAGCCACAGTGCAACTCATGATCCACCACTTGGTCACAAAGTCAACACATTTGATTCAAATGTTATTATGGTCTTGGCCGTACTTGTATGTGCCTTGATTTGTTCATTTGTATTGAATTTCATCATAAAATGTGCATTTAGGTGCTCTACATTAATATTGGTTGAGTCATCCTTATTAAACCATACAGATAACAACCCTTCTTCAGAAAAATTAGCCAATAGAGGGATCAACAAGAAAACCCTACAAACATTTCCAGTTATAACATACACTACTGAGTTGATGAAACATCCAAAGCTCGACTCTGAATGTGTCATTTGCTTATCGGAATTTGGAATCGGAGAGAAAATTAAGGTTCTACCTAAGTGCAACCATGGATTTCACGTTCGATGCATCGATAAATGGCTCAATTCACACTCTTCTTGCCCTACTTGTAGGCACTGCCTTATTGAGACTTGCCAAGAAATTGTACCAGTTTCATTAGCTCCAGTACAAGAAGTTATAATAAGTATTGAACCTCTCCAACGTGAAGATGTTATACCTAACAATCAACATTAGGTAGAAAAAAATAGGACTAGTATCAGAGACACTCAATTAGATTAGCAACTAATTAGCTTTTAAGTTGATATATAGTTTAATTCTATCTTTTTACTTGTTGGAAAAGTTTTGTCTAGCTATAGTCTTGCAAGTGTATAAATTAAATTTTATTTCTGTTTCTTTATCAAGCTCATGCTCCTTCTCGTCAAAGAAAAAGGCTATTTTAATTTCTTAATTCGGGTCTCACTGGGTATTTCTATTTCGGATTTTGTCATTCTTTTGCTACAACAGAGAGAGAGTTAAAGTTGTCGGAGAGGTAAGGATTGATACATAAAATATATTTTTATTTAATTGATAATCATATAAAGCAGATGATATTTTAGCCATTTGCATCAGGTGGCTTAATTCGATGTTACCTAAGAAGGAGTTTGAACGCAGATGTGGACTAAATAAATCAATGGATTTCATATCATATGAATGTTTAGGAGCCCAAACAATTTTTTTTTGAGAAGTCAAAAATATCGTACTCTTCTGTTTTAATTTGTTTGTATTATTCCTTTTGTTTTAATTTATTTGTTGGATTTTAACGTGACACAGAGTTAAAAAAAAATAAAGTAGACTTTTAAATCTTGTGATGTTAAACAAAAGATGTGTAGAATGTACCAGAATACTTTTTAATCTTATAATCTTAAACACACCACGTGAAAAGTTGAAATAAAAAGGTTGTCAAAAAGGAGGGGAAATATTTTTTTTGAAACAGACTGAAAAGGAAAGTAAGACAAACAAATTAAAACGGAGGAAGTGCTTTCCATTTTAGTCCATTTCACAATGAATGTCTCTTTCTTTTTTGACAAGTATTTAGTTTCAATTTTTCACATGACATGTTTAGAACCACAAGATTAATAAAAGACATTTTGGTACTTTTTATGTATCTTTAATTTAAGATCAGAAGATTCAAAAGTCTTCTTTTTATTTTTTTTAAACTTCGTGTCAAGTTAAAATCGGACAAATAAATTAAAATAGAGTGATAGCCTGTTTGGCCAAACTTCTAAAATCAGTTTATTTTGAAAAATATTTTTTCAAAGAAGTTTTTTGGTGAGGAGCAGTTTGTGTTTAGTGTTTGGCCAAACTTTTTAAAAGTGTTTTTAAGTGTATTTTTCTCAAAAGTGCTTTTCAAAAAAGTGTTTTTAGGAAAATGCTACTTTTTTTAGTTTTTCAAAAAAAAAATTCTGCTACTTTCCAGAAGCACTTATTTTCTCCCAAAAACTTGGTCAAACACCTTTTTTTAAAAAAATAAATACTTTTGAGAAAAAATAAGCACTTTTGAAAAGAAAAAAAACTTGGCCAAACAGGCTAGGAATATTAAGCACTAAATTATTGCATAATATTAATTAGGAGAATAAAAAAATTACGTGCTAATTAAATTAATGCGTTGTCTAGTTAATGTTCGGAGGAATTTAGAAACTTAAATAAAAAAGTTCTTTTCTCTCTTAGAATATACAAAAACATAGAAATGATCTTTATGTTGAACCAAATGTTTATATGGACACTAAAACCAATATTTTTTACTTTTTCTTTGGCTAGTCAATAATTAAAAACAACGATTAGGAAAAGTTTTTTCATATTCAGAATTTAAGGGATTTTCAATTATGGTTCATTGGTTCTATTCAACAATAAATTATATAGTGAATGTTCAATCCAATATTGGCAAAGGAGTCCCACCTATTACCTATATATTTCATGTAACCCACTTTATTGGTACATTGAACAAATTCTAATACTCAAGAGCTTATAAGAGGTAGAGGATCACATCCATAAAGTTTTTTCTTTCTTTTTTGCTCCATACATCCATAAAGTTATTACCAGCCAACCTATGCACTTTAGGGTGTGTTCGGTATGATGGAGATATTTTTGAATTTTTTTCATGTTTCGTTTGGTAATTTTTTTGGAAAATATCTTCTTTTTTTTAAAATAAGTTTTTTAAAATGAAAAATATGACTTTTTTTTAGTAAAAATAGGGAAAACTGCTAGACAAGTTTCACAAGTGGTACCCATCAACACCCTTATAATCTTCATGCACCCCATTCCCCGGCCCGTAGCTTTCATCCCCACCACCAATAACATTCTTTCATCCACCCTCACCGTTTATGGTGTTTGTCTAGATTATATACACATATTTTTAAGAATCATTTGATACGTGAAATAAAGTATAATAATCTCGAGATAAAATTTGGGATTAACTTTATCCCATATTTGGTGTAAGGAATTAGTTAATATGTTGGGACTATTTTATCTCACCATTTGTGTAAAAATGGTGGGATGACTTTCTCATATGGAAGATGACATAAAATAGCCCCATGGAATATCTCTGCTTATCTTGTCACATGTACCAAAAGACCCCTTAAAATAATATTTTTTATTTACATACTCCACACAAAAAAAAAAAAAACTAATAAGAAACTCAATTATTTTACTGGAAAACATTTTTCGTCATACCAAATACGCCCTTTGTATTGATTCATTTTATTTGGATCATTTTCTGTCACTAAGCAGTGAAGTGGCACTGCCCCTTTATTTTGGCTCCACACCATGTGAGATTTCTGATAAGGAGTTTAATTAAGGATCAATGAACCTGATAGTTCGTTGTATTATTCACTCTTAAGTCTTAAGTGTCTTTCTAAATTAATCTAATACTCCCTCCGTCCATTTTTATTTATCCACGATATTAAAAATAAATGTCCAATAATACTTATTCATTTTATAAAATCAAGAGATAATTTTATACTTAGTTCCTAATTTACCCTTATCATTAATTATAGTCATTTTCCTATTACATTTTTTATTATACTGATCAAAGGATGTTATAGTAAAATTACTCTTCTATTTATAGTTTTTTAAGAAGTGTGCAAAGTCAATAGTGGACAAGTATTGTTAGAAGGAGGGAATAATATAGTAATGTTTTTTTTGGGGGGTTCATTTGTCTCCTAGAAAAATCCATAAATCAATATGGTTCATAGAATAACAATGTTATTTTGGAGCAATGAATAAATATAAATTAAAATATCCATTTTAATCCTCCTTAAGACATTGGAACTTTTATTTCCTGCTTTCCTTTTTCGCTTTATAAAATTTCTTTAGTCTCCGAGAGAGAGACTATGTTGGACCTTTTGGGCTTAATTCACAGAAATACTTAATGGGCCTCACCTGTCAACACACAAATGTAGTCCAGCCCACAACTAAATAGGGTCGAAATGATAATTAGTAGATAAGGAGGAAGCTAATTTAATTAGCAAAGATAATAAACAATTTTTAAAGTTAAGCAAAAAGGGAATTATTAGACAAATCTTCATAAAAAAGTAAAGTTCTAAATGAATAGACTGAGAGCAGTTATTGTCATTGGTCAGTAAGCTCACAATTCTTCTTTAAAAGTAGTACTGCTAGACTAGTTAACTTAAAATTAAGTATCTAACTAAGATTATGTTGCTTTAAATACAAGCCACATAAGTATTTAATTAAGCTTAAACTTGATTTCCAGATTGATTTGGTGTGGTGTATCAAATCAACAAGGATAAGGAACAACATGTTCTTGGAACAAATTCTTCAATGTACCGTTAATTATTTGTTTGAATTTTATAAATCCTAATTATACCAGATTTTCTAGTAGGTTTGAGAAACTTATTTTTCTTGTAGGTTTGGAATATGAGTGTGATCTTCATGAGCGTTATCGATAATGTTCTTCGTAAAATTGCTATAGAAACTTCTGCAACAAAGGCATGAAAGAAGCTGAAAATTTTGTATTTTAGGAAATCACCGGTAAACTGTCTCTACATGTAAAAGAGGTTATACAATCTTCGTATGAATGAAGGTACACTTGTTAAAACTCACTTTGATGAGTTTAATGCTATTATAATAAATTTTAAGAACATAGACATCAAAATTGAGAGTGATGGTCAGGTCTTGATTGTGTTATGTTCCTTACCACCATCTTACAATACCTTTGCAAATATGTATGTTGTATGGAAAACAAAATAGTATTTCACGGCATGATGTTAGTAATGCACTAATATCTAAGGAATTGAAAAAAAGTTTTTCAGAAAGCAGAACAAAGGGTGATCCAATAAGGAGAAGAACACAATAAAAAGACTTTATTAAAAAAAAGTCTAGCGTCAAATCAATGTCTTAAGTAAGGAAGCAGAACTACTTTGAGTGCGAAAAGTAGGGCCAGTACGGGAGAGATTGTGCTAAGCAGAAGGAGATCAAACAAAAACTGTGACTTTTGGACAATAAAAAGAATTGTGAACAACACATTCTTCGGAAGGTAAGTAAGGATAATATTTCCTTTGGTATGACAATTGGATTATAACAAGAGTTCTTTTGCAGGTTTGATCAGCATGAAAGTAAATATATAAAGCCCAAAATCTCTAGTTTTATTTGCCCATAGTTGATGAGATTTGCTTATAAAGGAATTGCATGCTGCTCCTAGGTAGCCAAGACATGGTATTCATCATATTGAACCACAAAGTACATTCTTGAAACTAACAATTATATCAAAGATAAAAATGAACCAATATTTTGTACTCCTATATATTTGTTATTAGCCAGCAGACTGTTAACATCTTGAACTCACCAATCAAAATTATATCAAGATTTGTTTTGTACACAAAATCTTGCAGGATTACTTACAAAAAAAGAACAAGTGCATTCCATGGAAAAGCTAAAAAGTTAACTAATGACATGGAACATATGGTCTCAAGTTTTCTATACCAAATTGTTGTTGCTTTTTCATTAACATAATTAAGTGAATTAGTGTAATAATTGTTGATAGCCACTCATTAGCTTCCTGATTTCCAACAGTTCAAATAGACTATTATTCATAAATAAGGGCAGAACCCGTGGACAAAGCACCGCGTATTCACACAGGTTTCAAGGAAGGGCCGTACATCAAGAGATGTGATATAAACAATCTGTCCTAATGCAAGTATTAGTGACTGCTTCCACGGTTCGAACGCGTGACTTATAACAGGTCACACAAGACTACTTTAATTTACCACTAATCAACTTATTCGCGCTTCGCGCGATTGCAAGAAACAATAGTAAAATTAGAATAATTTTCTTATATTTAATTGAGTTGTAAAATTACACTTAGTATGTTATTGTTGTTATTGTATATTTAGGCGAGTTAAATAAATAAAAGATCTCTGATATGTGCATATAAAGATTAAAACTAAGTCAAACAGTCCTGAATTATTCAAATTGATTCACAGTGTAAATACTTACACTAACATCCATGAGTGAAATTTTCCTACTTCAAACACCATACATGTTACAAGATGAGTATGAATACATGCACGTGTACCAAACTTCTAGAAATGAACTACTAATTTATGTATGGAAAATTGATAGCCTAATATGTACTTAATTAGTTCTTAATTATAAAATTGGCTCTTTTGTTTCTTAACAATGAAAGAAAGTATCAAGAAAATCTGTATTATTTTGCAGAAGTCATAAATATATTCGCCTGATATATATCTAATGTATACATATCCAAGCTTAATTTATTTAATTACGTACTTTGCGAAGTTTTTCCAATTATGAGAAAAAGAAAGTAAATTGAAATAAAAAGAAAACACTAAATTAATAAGGGATATAATAAAAAATATACAGTTTAAGAAAAATATTTACATTTACATAGCCCATAAAAATAATTACACACGCATAACCTATTTTTACACGATATACAACTTTATACCATTTTATACAATTTTATACAATTTTATACCACTTTATACACAAATGTATACATTTGTATAAACGTGCATAATAATGTATAAGAAGTGTTTATACACACTTTTACATTGTTATACTCTTATACATAATTATACAACACACACACACACACACACACACATACACACACACACACACACACACATATATATATATATATATATATATATATATATATATATATATATATATATATATATATAATGTTTAAATAATTTTCTACTATCCAAAATTCTACACAATCACTTTTTTCTTGATTGAAAAATATGGTAATTTATATATTTTCAACTGCTCAATTTTTATTTATTTTTATTTTAATTGCGTACCAAAAAATATGACACTCCTAGCAAAAATCACAGATAATCTAAATGCAAAAACAATAGAGAAAAAAATAAATAAATATTGCTATAGTATTGTATCATCACCCAAACGCAATCACCATTAATTTATTACTTCACCTTTGAATTATGGCCGTATGAAAATGATGTGGATCTACCCAGATAGTTCCGATCATAAATATCCCTACTCAAACTCATACATACTATATTATCTCAATGTGATCTATGAACATTCTTGTTCCTACATGTTGCTTGATTTATCAAAAAAGTGGGTCACTTGGTGTAAAAAAAAAGTTGGGTCAAAAAGTGTAATATTTTTATCTCGATGTTCATACAGTGTAATTTTCTCAATTAATAATCTATATGATTACCCATAGGTCTGATGGGATAGTTGAGATCATCCCCCACCGAACCAAAGTTTGAATTAATGTTCAAGCTCTATGAATTAAATTTTTTTTGATAAGGAGCACTATACGCGTTTTAGTGGCGTACTCGACACAAATCAATAGTCGGATCGATGACTTCAAATGTCGAACTTTTTTTTTTTTTTAAAAAAAGGTACACCCGTCCACGGCAAGCATGACATTAGGCGAGATCTTATATGGACGAATTTGTCTCCTTTCTGTAACCTCTTTGCTACTCATACATTTGAAGCCTTGCTACCAAATAGAATTAGTTTTGAGTAATTATAGAGCATTTAAGTGACAAAATTTTAAGTTAATAAACTTCAACCCCAATAAGACCCGGGAATGAATTTTGCATGACATCTTACATATGAATGCTCTAAAAATCGACCATATCGCTGAAAACATTCGAGTAAAATCTTCAAGAACTATGATATATATGGTGGTCATTGTTGAGTGAAGTGGAAGGGTGTCATAGAATTGGAGATCAAATGGGAGAGAATTATAATAATTCCTAGTACTTTGAGCAAAATTATGACCAATAAATAATAATATCGTGTAAAATAATTTTAATACATACAACAAGCATCTTGAACTTACATATATGCAACTACTTATCAAAGGTTGTTCTCAAGAAACTCATGTTTTGACTGTCGTTCTGCTACCAAAAATACAAAATAATCTCTTGTATGCCTCCAATATCTGAAAGGAATCTGTTACTCAACACTTGAGCATATTCAATGCCTCTTTCAGAAGAAGCATATTCAAATCAAATGTAAATGTAATCCTTCCTCCCTTCGTCTGTCTCCAAAAAATAAGAGGCGTCAATAAAAGTAGCAAAAGTTGAAAAGAATCCTCCTTTCACTACTCGTTACATAAATAAATTAGCAATTTTAGATATATAAATGTAACTCACGAACTCTCAAAAATAAGTTGAGTTCGACAATTTCAAACTACAAAACGAAATCGAAAATTCAAATGATAGTAATATATTATGTAACTTACAAAACTGTCGATAAGGCATTGCTGCTAGAATCACAAATTTCTTTGCCCACCGCCTATGATCATGCTGACCAGCTCTTCCCTTTCCACCCCCATTTTCTCCCCAATTATCATCTTCCATCGGAAGTGGAGGAAAGTAGTTGAATTTTCAGCAACAACTTGAAGGAAGGTACGCCCTTGTGCTCACTCAAAAATCACAAGGAAGGTTCCCAGACTGTAAGAAAAGGTGGTCATTCTTGAGCATTCATTGTTTGCATATTGTTAAAATCAGACAACTTTTAAATAGATAAATATTACTAACCTTATTATGCTCAGTGAATCCTATCATGAAAGACTTGTATGCCTGAAACAAACAAACAGTTAATAAAGAAATGACATATATACATATAAGCGAATAAATTAGTAATTGAAAAATTGGAAGAAAAAAGTTTAGTAACCAGAAAGCTCCCATTAGTTGAATCATTGTAATGTATGAATAATGGGAAGAATGGTTACATTTAGTAGGTTCTATTTAGTGAAACTGGTGGCTACTCAAAAGTCTCCTCTTTAACACGGATATAAACAAAATTAAGGCATGTACGTGAGCTAAAATCTGACTTGATTAGTCATATGTGAGCTTTAGATCAACATTTATTTTGTGTGGCTTTTTAAAGTCATTTAGTTATTAGATTAGTATTAAAATTTCAAAAAAAATCCAAAAAAAGGAGAAAAAAGATAAATATGAATGGAGGTTATAGAGAGGTGCCACATCATCAAGTCTAAAACCCTCCTTTATATATATATATATATATATATATAGATAGATAGATAGATTTCATAATTAATAAAAGAAATTCATTAATCCTACTATTAAAGATTTACTCTTAAAGATAGGGTTTGAAAGAGCTATCAGTAAAATACTTTATAATCCATCCATCCATTAATTATATAATTAAGAAACAAACAAATCTTTGATCCTATAATCAGATTGCATCTTTGGTGGAATCTGAAACAACATGAACTTGGGGAGCCTAACTGATCAAGATTCGGTCTTGTATTAGGAATCAAGAAATGAATTGAAAAAGAGCAAATAGTTCAAAAAAGTGAAAAAGCTCAAGTACACGTAGCAAAATGTAACGAATACATGGTTTACAAATAACAATTTTACAAGACTTTGAGACCTTTTTAACTACAATTTGGTACCACTTTTCCTGTTACTCTAATAATATAATTAGTGCAATAACATGAAATTAATTAAATGATGAAAGGCTCTCTCTCCTTTGCTTGTCATTTTTCTAGTAGATGGAAAGAGATTTTGCTCAATAGTTTTTGATGAGGAAAATTCTGATGAACCTGATGATGTGTCTGTAAAGCACAATTAGAGAAACAAAAATGACAGCCTCAATATCAAGAATGAAACATTTTCAGAGAAGATGAGGATTTTTTGAAGAAAATGATGAAAATCATCTGAACTCTCAAGGATGAAATATCTTCAAAGAAGATGAGAATATTTTGAAGAAAATAGTGAAAATAATCTGAACTCTCAAGAAGAATGTTGACATGAAGTTTTGGAAGAGTTGAAGAAGAAATATTTCAGAGATTGAAGAATATTTGTGAATTCCAATCACAAGGTTCAAAGACGATTATTGAAATATGAACCTTGTCTAGAAAGAAGAAAAGAAATTTTAATTAGTATGTTACATGAATTTAATTAGTTCATGTATTTAGAATATCAATGTATGAATACATGTATGATTGAATACGTGTATGATTGAACACATGTATTTGGAAGAAGAAAAAAAAAGTCTAGAATTAAATTAGATACATGTTACTACACTAGGTACATGTTAGGATAGTCCTATAAATACCTAGACAGTACATACATTTTTTGGGAAGCCAAAATATAAGTTAAGTTGGTGAAAGAAAATATTCTCCACTTGACTTGAAAGAGAAATTATTGATTATGTAAATCAAGTTAAAGAAAACAAAAAAGAGTCATTATCTCACGTGTCTTGGAGAAAAGAATTTGAGCAATTGAGAGTAATCCTCCTCCCCAATTTTCCAACAGCTCCTAGATAGCCAAGACATGGTATTCATCATGAACCACTAGTGTACATTCTTGAAACCAACAATTACATCAAGATAATTAAATGAACAAATATTTTCTACTCCTATTTGTTATTAGCCAGCAGACTGTTAACATCTTGAACTCTCCAATCAAAATTGTATCAAGATAAAACAAATAGTTGATCCACTAATCTCTTCAGAATCTCAACCAAAAGGGAACTAATTAATTAAACACTTATTGAGAAGCACCAAAAGGATTTGTTTTGTGCACAAAATCTTGTAGGATTACTTACAAAAATGAGTAAGTGCATTCCATGGAACAGCTGAAAAGTTAACTAATGACATGGAACATATGGTCTCAAGTTTTCAACAACAAATTGTTGTTACTTTCTCATTAACACAATTGATTGTGTTGGGTTCGAAATCGAGAGGGCGTCATGCGGAAGCTATTGATTGCAAACCATAAAGGCGATAAATCAGACAAACACATAAAAATATACTAAAAGTCTAAAAAACATAATATTATTATGTGGTTTGGCCAATTGGCCTACATATGAAAAAACTAAACTAAAAAACATAAAATCTATGGGAGAATAATCTCCCTCTAAACAAGACTCTTTAAACGACTACATTGTGAATGTTATTGTGTTATGGAATGAGAAAAGGAATCTTCAATTTATAGAGGTACAAAACCTTTCCTCCAAGAAAGAGGTTAGTCAAATATGGAAGATTTTATTTTTCTTTTTAGGAAAAGTAAAATCAATTATGATAATGCTTTGATTTTCCTTCGAGAGAAAAGTAAAACTCAAATATGATAAGAAAATCAAGGCAAAAACCCTATAGATTGAACTAGGGTAAAAATTGTTGATAGCCACTAATTAGCTTCCTGATTTTTGTTAGTTCAACTACTATACTCATAATTAACAAAGGAAATTCATTTATCCTTTTAATTTTTTCCCTTAGTTAAAGATTGGCTTTGGAAAAGCCATCAGTAAAATATTTTATCCATCCATCAATTATTTAATTAAGAAACGAACAAATCTTTGATCCTATAAAATCAGATTGATCTTTAGTGGAATCTGAAACAACATGGACTGAAGATTTGGTCCTGTATACTAGGAGTGTAGAAAATTGAATCGAAAATCGAAAATCGAAAATCGAATCAAATCACAAATTGGGTTAAAACAAAAAAAAATAGTGATTTTGTTTGATTTGGAAAAAAAAACTCGACTATAATTGGTTTGGTTTAGTTTTAACTAAAAAAAAATCAATTCGAACCAAACCAACCTGATATTACATGTATACTATTTTTTAAAATACTTTATACATTAAAATATTTACTGTGATGTAATTTATAAATATTTATTAAACTTTTTCATAGTTTTTATCTTTCAACACATTATTTCAAGTTTAAATTTAGAATTTTAAATGGTCCAATAAGTTTTATAACCCATAAGCCATAGATATTAGTAACTCGCCCAAATCAATACTACTGCTAACAAAAAATTATTCGATTCAACACTAGGAATTAATGACAATCATGATACATATTTTCTCTTTAATTTTACATAAATACATAAACTAATTTTATTTTTCTGTTTAATATTTAGTCATGTAGTAAATACTTATTAGACTTATTTTAACATGACTTAAGATTTTTAAATTATGATTATTTTTATTATGACTTATTAATATGCAATATTTATTCTATGCGATTTCATTATTTTTTTGGTTAAATATTTTATTGTCATCACTCATTTTTTGTGTTTATTTTTTAAAGAAATACCTTAGATAGTTGTATCTTGCTATGACTAAAGAATATTTGAAACACAAGTTAATTATATGTTTGTATAAAGACTTTAACGGGAAAAACTCGAAAAAATTGATGAAACCGAAAAAAATTCGAGGTTAAAAAAATCGACTTCTATTGATTTAGTTTGGTTTATAAATTTAAAAATCTAATATTAATGAATTGATTTGATATTTAAAAAATTTGAATCAACCCGATCCATGTACACATGTATTCTGGGAATCAAGAAATAATCTGAAAAAGAGCATATAGTTCAAAAAAGTGAAAAAGCTCAAGTACACGTAGAAAAAGTAATGAATAGATTGTTTACAAGTAACAATTTTACAAGACATTTTTGAGACCTTTTTAACTACAATTTGGTACTACTTTTCCTGTGACACTAATAATATATAATTAGTGCAAACAGATGAAATTAGTAAATGGAAATAGATTTGCTCAATAGTTTTTTATCACTAAGTCTGATTTCCTCTCCACTAGTAGTTGATTTGTTCTCTATTTGAGTATATGATGGAGCAATTTTTACAATCTTCAACATACAAATCTCATGGAAAAAAAACATACAAATCTCATCGTTATTGGCCAGGAAAAAAAAAACAAAGAACTTAGTACATGAACATCAAATTGGTTTTATTCTAACTCAATAAAAACCGCTAATTATATGCTTAACTCATTCAACTCTAGGTAAACTATACTAAGTTTCTCTTCTAATTACTATTAATTGTAGCGCTTAAAAGTAAGCTAGTCAAATAAAGATACACAGTAAACCTTATAAGCAATTTTTACACCATCAATAGTTGAATCATACTAAGCTTCCCTTCTAAATTGTAGCGCTGAAACGTAATTAAGCTAGTCGATTAAATTTATACTAGCAATGTATATAACTTAAACTCAAACTTTAAAGAATATATTGTTTAGAGAAATCACATTTATAATTAGTTAAAATACGATATTCTTTCACTTTATAATACTCAAAATGTCAATCCCACTTTACCCCTGTTAGTCCTATAAGTTTGTCCTATATAAGCCACTCCCTCCAAGGAGGACTTCAATTCATTCAACATTCAACACCAATAAACAAAGAAAACACACATACAAGGTCTCAACCAAAAGCTCTATGGCAACTACATCCACCCAATTAATTCAAGATCAATTCATGGAGAATTTGCACTACTCAAGAAGAGAACTACTTGTAGCTGCCCCTCCACAATACTACCCTGAGCCCACCATGGCTCCATCATCCGCCCCCGGAAACATCCACGATTCAGTAAATGTACTACTAGTGATCAACAACGTCCCGATTGATGCAAGAGTTTTGATAGTCTTGTTAGTAATATTTTGTGGCTTGACTTGTACACTTTTCTTGAACTCCATCATAAAGTTTGCATTTAGGTGCTCTAGCCTATTATTGGAAAATTCATCCCTAAATCATAGAAACCCTTCTACAATAAAGTTAGCAAATACGGGGATCAAGAAGAAGACCCTCAAGACGTTTCCCGTTATAACCTACACTACTAGGTTGGAACGTCCAGGATTTGACTCTGATTGTGTCATTTGCTTATCAGAATTTGAAATTGGAGAGAAAGTTAAGGTTCTGCCTAAGTGCAACCATTGCTTCCATGTTCAATGTATCGATAAATGGCTTAACTCCCACTCCTCTTGCCCAACTTGTAGGCATTGCCTAATTGAAACTTGCCAAAAAGTTGTCAAAGACAGTTCTATTAGTACAACTTCAATTGTAAACCCTCAGGTGGCTAGTGATATTTCATCATCATCACCAGTTCAAGAAGTCATAGTAAGTATTGAACCTCTCCAACGTGAAGGTGTGGTATCTAGCAATTAAAACTAGGTACCATACCTGGTATCAGAGTCAGGCCCATTGGGTCCATTATGGGGCTTTGGGACCTTGTGGAAGTTGTGAATATACTGCCGATCCATTTTTGTGCACGCTCCAGTCCGAACAGTGTCTGGGGGTGATGAAGATCCCACATCAAATCAGGACGAAATATCATCGCACCTTACGAGGCTTGGAGAATCCTCCTCTCTTTGAGCTAGCTTTTGAGACGTGAACCAATAGTTCAAGACCTAATCTGATAATAGGAGTAGCTATATCTAAATTTAGTTGGTAGGCATAGTATATATGTATGACACAATCATTTAAACGCTTAAATTAGCTAGCTAGCTAGACACTCTGGCCAATGCCAGTATAACTTTGTAATTATTCATTTAGTTAGAGCAATGAACTCTTGTAAGAGATGCAAGAGTGAAAGGGTAATTAACACCCATAGGGTTGTTTGGTACGAAGAATAAGGGATAATAATTTCGAGATAAAATATAAAATTATTTTATTATGCGTTCGATTAGGGATATTAATTAATTAACCTTAAAATTATTTATCCTATCATTTATATTATAATGATGGAATCAGTTATCCCATATATGTGGTGAAATAACTAATTTCATGAGATATCTTAATCCATGAAATAATTAGCCCATTCCCCTATATATATATACCAAAAAACTCCATTATGAGTTTAGCTTCAGTGGACTTGTAATGTATAATTTTAAATGAAATAATTTATAACTTGTTATAACCATTAAAATACGCTAAAAATAAAACTTTGGGTAAATTAAATTTAACACCCTTGTAATATGCTAGATAAACTTTCCATCCATGTGGTATTTCCTATAACAAGTTTAAGGACCCAATGTGCCCTTATAATTGACTAACGATCATCTATACTAATTCAATTTAATTAGCACTATTTGCTTCCGCTTATTCAATACTTAACCTTATACCGGCCTTTCTTTTTACAAATTCTTGCTCGTTAACTTTTTACCCAATTCTTTCCTTGCTCTCCCAACTCTATGACAACGGCGACTCCATTATATTCCCTATTTCCCGCCCCTTTTACAAATCTCATCGCTTCTTTATCTCTTCTCTCAACCTTACTTTTCTCAAAAAGTTGTATTTTGCGTCTCTCCTCTATCCTCAAGAAAATCATGGACTCTTAAAAATTAGTACATGATATTCCTCTTTAACTTCTCTTTTCGCTTCTTTGACTTGTAAGAGATCTCGTGTTCACCTGACTATTATTAATCGATGATAAAAATAAATTATTTTGTAAAATTTAAATTTTATTTTAAAACTAAGTCGGTAATTAATGCCTTTATTCTTTTGGTTGGGTTCGTTATCTCTTCAAAAATCCACTAACTTTGGTTTCCCGGAAGTGGCCTTGTTGCTTCAAAACCATGAACCAATACTTTTTTTAAAAAAAGTATCCATTTTTAACAGATCGAAAAGGATAAGGTTTTCTTCAGATTTGGAACTTTAATTGGTGGATTCAAACATAAATTATTTTTTCTATATATAATTAACTGCAGTGTACATGTTGCAAGGGGTGGCAATTTTAGACCCCAAAAGTCAAACAAATAAAACAAATTTGCAATCTCCAAAAACCTATTTAAAGTCAAGTTGACTGGAGATTTTCTTCATTTGGTCAACCTAGTCCAATATCAAATATATACATATAGGGGTTCCGCGCGTAATTATAATAGGCGAAAGATAATCACCAGCTTCATTCGATTCAATTTATATGATATTATTTTTTTATAATTTTATTTAAAAAGAATAATAAATTCGATTCAACTCCAACTCTATTTTTAACTTTAAAGTGAATATCGAATAAAGTGAATACCAAATAAAATGAATACGTTTTTAATTTTTATGGCTAAATGAGTCCGTAGTAAAAGGAAAACAACTAAGCAATACAATATCCCAAGCTTAGTTTCTTGCATAATTAACTAATGAACTATCAGAAATTTCGGGTTTGAGCTTTTTGCGTATGAAGTCGTTTTTATCAAAGAGCACTTTATCTTTTAATGTGGAACTTTTGGCACGCGAATTTAGTCGAGTCCCAATGTGAATATCGGACGCATGATAAAAAAAAAATTAAAAACAAATGAGCACAACTATAAAACTAATACGGTTAAGCAAAAAGGTAAGACAACTCTTTTTTTTCTGATGTATATGTAAAAAAAATCCTTGTCAGCTTTACACCTTTGAAGCCTTTTGCTAATTACCATTCTATCTTTAATTTTTAAACAATAATCCGGCTTAATAAGGATATGATTAAGTATATAAGAAGATTATCTTGCTTTAGTTACAAACCACAAGAACAGTAATTAAAGCTTAAACTTGATTTCAAAAATTATTTGCTGTGTTGTAATCAGACTAATTACCAGGATATTCAGGGCCCGCTGGTCAATCTTTAACTGGAAATGGAGGAAGATTTGGGACTTTTCTCCAATTCCGACTTTTTATTAAATTATTTGTGCTAATTCTTAAAAATGTTATCTTAAATTATTTATCCTTTTAAAAGTTTAAGATAAAATTAATTTTTTTTCCTATTTAACCCCGTAGTAATTATTCTTGAAGACTATAAAAAAACTCAATTATGAAGTGATATTATGATTGTTTAAATGTCAATAAAGGGTATAATAGTTAAAAATCCTTCTAATTAATATTTTTTAAGAAGCTTGTAAAAGAGAATCGCAACAAATAATTTAAGACAAATCGAAGAGAGTATGTTATTAGCTAGACATTGGAAAACATCAGCAAAATTTTGGTTTATGTGCTAGGATTCTTAGAAAGAAGTAAACAAAAAAATTAGAGTTACTACTTTCAAGTCCAAAAAGAAAGGACATAAGCTTTGAGACACTAATAGGTTGAAATGTGTGAGCATCTTGTTTAAAAGTTTAATTCGTTAGAAAGAACAAATTTTAATTTATTTAATTATATCGCCAACAATATAAACTTGTCAATCTTACACAAATATGATATAAGCCTTTGCTTTTTGTAATTAATTTATATAGATGAGCTAATATATTTTGTAATAAAGTGATTTTGCTTAAAAGAATTTCGTGAAACCTATGAATAGTTGTAGAGAGGGAAAGGGCATGCAGTAGAGTGGATGCTCTTCATCTTTGATGAGACTGAAATTCTCCACTTTTTTCATAAGGTTATGTTGCAACCATTAAACTTTGACATGGATTAATTATTTTATAATGAAACAATAAGTTTCATTTTTTGGAAAAAAAGAAGAAGAAGAAGTACCAACTAAGTATTTTATTCATCTTTTTCAAAAAAGATTACAAATGGGATGAGGGAGTTGTAAGTACATAACAACTTTAGTTCCTTTCCTTAATTACTCATGTTTCAACAAATCTTCAACTCATCTCCTATAGGCTTCAACCTTAAACAGCACTTAGCCTAATTAATATGGAAATTTATTACTAGTCACTAGAGCAACATCTCCACCAATCAGTACAAACTATAAAAGAAGCAAATAAGTGATCCTATGATAGAGTAGTCTACCTAGAATCTCAAACCAAGTGGAAGCTAGTTATAAAAAAACTACTAATTAGATTTGGTTGTGTATTAGGAATCTACTGAATTAATTAGAAAATTAAAGACATGTTGTAGAACGAGTAGACAAGCAGAAATTGGACAAACTAGGAAAAGAAAAGTTACTCCCTCCGTTTTCTAAATAATTGTCACATTTTTTGTTTGCACGCCCCTTAAAAACATTAACTAGAGGGTAATTTGACTAATAATTACTCTTATTTATTACTCCTCTCTATTTAATAATTCTCTTTTTGGCGCTATATTAATATCTCTCTATATTTATGGCTAAGGGTAAAGGTGAAAACAAATAAATAATTATATCTTTGTTTCTAAAATGACAAGTATTATAGACATTTATTTTTAGTAAGGATGACATTTAGGAATGGAGGGAGTATATAGGTTGCAGAAAAGATGAATAAAAAAAAAACGATAAAGTCATTTAATGGACAAAGTTATTTGATATAAATATACAAAATTGAAAAAATAGCAGGTACCAGTTGAAATTTGAATGCCGCCGTAATAAAAAAAATTATAATGAAGAAGTTATTTCTCAAAAAAAGTTGTTACTTTTTTTCATTATTCAAATGTAAAAATGAAATTGATTAGTTCTTTGAGTTGTTAGTATTGCGTCTAAAGATATTTTAAAGAAATTCCTTAAAAGTATCAATCAAAGTCACACTAACACTAGCTAGAAATTAATATATAAAATGTTTGATCAAATCACGGTAATTTATCACGAATCACACTAACACTAGCTAGAAATATATTAAAATGTTAATGCAAAAAGCATATGCAAGGATTTGGTGGTTGTTTTTTTCATGGGATCTTCGACAAGATTATTTTGTGAAAAAAGAGCAAGTGGATGTCATGGAAAAAGAAAAAACCCATGGTTGTTTCTTTTCTTATTACTTCTTCTGCCTCAATTACATGGCACAGTTGGAATTTTTAGATTTAAACTTTTAAATTTTAATCGTGAATTTAGACATAAAATTTTTAAATTTTTTGAAATAATATATGTTTGAAGATTATGTAAAAAATACTATAAATTACAATAATTAATAACTTTATTTGAAAGTCATATAAAGAAATTCAACGGAAAAAAAAATTACTCTCGAATTTCAACTGTGTTTGAGATGGAGAGAGGCAGAGAGCAACAAATACTTCTTCCCTTCATCTTTATTTGTTCATATTTGACTTGACACATTTCTCAGGAAATAATAAATAAAAGGGTAATTTTATTATATTACCTCTATTAATTATGAGTCATTTATATGTTGGGGAATGAATAGTAATATTTAATAACAAGGGTAAAATATATACAAAATAGTAAATTATTTCTTATTTTTTTAAATTGAACAAATAAAATTAAATAATTACTTTAAGTATACTAAACAAATAAAGATGGAGCGGGAGTACTAGTAGTAACAAGTAACAACTAGTACTTGGATCAGTGTAAAGTGCTTCCTGACTTAAGAAGATGTACTTAACTCTAATTAATTATAGTACAAGGAGTTAACTGGTTGGAAACAAGTTATCCCGGGATTAATTATCCCGGAATTAGTTATCCCGGGATAAGTTATCCCACCATGTATATGGGATAACTTATTCCTTCACTATGGTATAAATGGTGGGATAAGTTATCCCAAACTTGGCAACCAAACAAGAAACCAAAATTTATCTCTGAACTATTTATTTTATCCCAGGACTATTTGTTCTTATCCCTCACACCAAACAACCCCTTAAGGTTTTAGGTTTGTGTCTGAAAGATCATCTCAAATAGTACAACAATCAGTACAAAATCTAGCCTCTTTTATTTTGTCCTTTGTTTCATTTGTTTTTTGGTAAAAATATGAGATATCTACAAACTGTAGTACAGTAGTGTTTCTAGACAACAAGAATTTTCAAGTGGAGCGAAATAGTTACAAGTAGCCTTTAGGGGTCGTTTGGTAGCTAGTAAAAGTTACGTAGGTATTAGTAATGTAGGAATTAGTGTATATATTATTTATGCAGGGATTACTTATTCATGTATTAGTTATATATGTATTAGCTATTCCACTTTCTATCATGCATAAAATAATCCATAGATTCCCTCATAACTTATACATGTATTAGTTATGCATGTTTCTAAATTGCAAACCAAACACTGTATTAATTTTATACATGAATAACTTAACTCCTAACCAGCTACCAAACATGATATTACTTATGCAGAATTTAATACCTGCATAAGTCACTCCCAAACCAGCTACCAAACGACCCCAAAGTGTTTCTAGACCACAAGAATTTCCAAGTGGAGCCAAATAGTTACAAGTAGCCTTTATTTCATCATTTTGTTTTGTGCTACTGTCACGACCCAGACAACCGTGAGTGGCACTCACCCAATCCCCGGATGAGCGAATCAGTAGAGCCCCACTCTTACCATAGCCTAACAGCTTAAAACCAGTGTGCAGAAATGTAAACTAACAATCAATCATACTAAAATCAACTCTATAGAAATAAATGTAGCCTGCGGAAATCTCACCCTAGAATCTGAAAGTCATCGAACCAAAAACATCTACCAAACTAGAGTACGGGGGTGCAACCCCAAAAATAGAAATAGTCTAAGCCCGAAATAAATGAGCTATAACTAAAATAGATGAAAATCAAGGCAGCTTGGTCGAACAACTCACCCTTGATATCTTGAAGTGTCAAGCCTACAAGTGAGGTCGTGCGTCAACCGCCGGAAGATTTTCTGTACTCACAAAAAAAGACAAGCAAGTGCAGTATCAGTACACAACCACTGTGTACTGGTAGGATCATCAGTCAGTTCCAATTAAACAGTGTATGAACAGTACAGAAGTCAAGTAAGAGTAAAGAAACACGTAAACCAGTCAACAGAAATTTCTAGACTACAAGTCTCTCCCTAACTTGTCCCCACATGTAAATCACTTTCACAACCATGATCAACAATTCACAATAACAACAATTATACCTCGTTACATATCCCGTACCCACCCTGGATCCCCTCTAGACAACACCTAAGTGTCAGACAAACAACCCGGTCTATACCAAGACCAAACTCATAAAGCAATGTAACAACCCGGCCTCTCAAGCGCCATAATACACAACCATAATTCATAACCACAACCCGGTCCACTCAGAAAATCATTAATAAAGATGCAACAATACAATAAAATAAATTTGTACTAGGCGTGGTACCCGAGCCAACCGTTAGTGTTATCCCGTACCAGGTGTGGTACCCGAGCCAACCGTTAGTATACCCCATACCAGGCGGGGTACCCGAGCCAACCATTAGTATATCCCATACCAGACGTGGTACCCGAGCCAACCGAATGTCACATAAATCTACAGTCACAAACAATGAACAATCAACACTTGTAAACCAACAAGCAATAACACCTAGTTCATTTCACAAGACTGAAAACAGGACCTTTGGATATTCCTAAATCATTCTCTAAGCAATGCAAATCATACAAATACTTAGATATGAGTACACAAACATACAATGCATACATGAATCAATAACCATCACCTACCACGAATAAGCAAGTTTTATAGTGCCGGAGCTTTCCCTTTTTCAAGATCCCTTGCTTGTTCTTGGTCTAAAAAAAAATACACAGTAATCAAAAATCAATACTTATGGCCTATAAATTACCCGAATTATGAAAAATCCCAAATCCCAGGCCAACCATGATCATTCCACCTATTCCCGGGCTCTCCCACCATTAATTCACCTAAATTCATCATTTTTACGGATTCTCTTAGAGAATTATGGCTAAGTGATCATTACCCATTACCAAGAATCAAGACCCAAGAGCTCTAGCACTCTAGAATCTCTTTTTTCCCCGGATTCTACTATTGACACCCAATTTTGACCTCCCTATACCTCTCTCGGGCTGTTATTTTACTAGTTATTATTATATTTTAAAGCTTACTTTTCCACACATATTGATTTTATTTACTAAATAAATCACGTGTTTTATCATCACCGTGATACTTTTAAATTCGTATACAATTTTTAAATATATAATTTATTTCTTATTATTACTATTTTTATCGTAAATTTTGTATAATATTACATGTCATTAATTTTACGTATAAAATATATACGTAATTTATTTATAATTTTAAATAATATATATGTTTTGATAATTATCATTAATTATTTTATCTACTAAATTATATATATGTAGTATTTTATTTATTAATTATCATTTTATTTGCCAAGTTATATATACATAGTATGTTATTAATCAAATAGCAGCCCAATTACATGTCTTTCTCAAATAATTTAAATTTTAGCCCCTTTCTGCCCAAATTATTGCAATTCTAGCCTAAATTGGGCCAATTTGGCCTAATTTTAAAGTCTAAATTTTAACTCCAATTATCCAAATTCATTTGACCCGCTCCAAAATCCGACCTGCGTCAGATCTAATCCCAACCGTTGATCAAATGTGATCAACGGCCAGGATCAACTCTCCCCTTTATTTCCTTTTTAAATTACCCCCCTCACCCTAAGACCAAAACCCTAATCACTTCTACCCTCCACCAGCCGCCGCCTCAACCCCTCACCCCCCAAAGCTCTCTCTTATCTTTCTCATCTCCTATGAGCGGCTATCGCCGCCTCGTTTCTCCAGCCAGCCACCACCGCCCCCTCAATCTCCCTCTCTCCTCTCTTCTTCTCATCACCCGCCACCACTTCCGCCGCTGGCAAGATGCTAGCTGCGACGGTCCGGCAAAACCCTCAACCCAGCTCTCTCTCCACTCTCTCTTTCTCCACCCAGTGAAACCCAACCACCATCTCATCTCCACCAAAAAACCACCACCAACAGTCACCCTCACCTCCACCAAAACCCTAACGAGATCCCGCTGCCACTGCCTCTTTCCGACGATGAACCATGCAGTCATCTCGCCACCGCTGCTCCGACGGATCTCTATCCAGCGAAAACCCCTTTTTTTTATTTTGGTGTTTCTCCGAGGAATTCAGTGTTACGAGAATGTCGCCCTTTTCGACGAACGTCGAACTCCGACCAGACGAATGTTGCTCGTGGGTCTTCGGATAGTTTTCATTAAAATCTGTGGAGGATCACCACAAATACATTCTGGGTTCGGTCTATTTCATAATTTAATCCTCTTCTCTTGCTATTATTTGATTTTTAGATGTAGAATTAGTAGAGTTGGCTGCAAATTTGTGCTTTGAAATTCTGTGATTTTTGTGTTAGTTGCCACACGTGGACTGTCGCATATGAAAACCCCAATTTCTATGAACTTTACTCTTAGTTTAATTCTAAAAATTTGAATACCTGCTCTGTTGTTGAAACTGATTTCTAAAGCATGCTGTTGTTTATTGCTCTTATACTTTAAGTCAAACCTTGAGGTCAATTTGCTTAGTTTGCTATTTCTGCATTGCCATAATGTGTTCTTCATGTGAACCACATCTTGTATAGCTAGTCTGATAAGTTTTGATCTGTTTGGCCCTCCTTCTTTAAGTTTCGTTTGATAACCTTGTGATTCTTATTGACTAATTTCAGCATGTACCCATTCCCTCATCCTGTATTCTTCTTTATTTGAATTGGGATAATTTAGGTATTTGCTTGATTATGTTAAACTTGGATCTGCTTTATATTTATCTGATCAAATTGATTGGTTTTTGATAGCATTATAGTGAATTGACTTAAGGTACTCTGATTTCTAAATCATGTGACAGCTCTGAAATTCGATTGTTTGGCAAGATTGACTGATTTTGTGCCTGTGGTACTAGTCTATTTTGGTAGAGCTTCATAGCTTTGGTACTTGTTAATTTTTGGCAACTCTTGATTGATTTATTCTCTAAAATGCACTTTTCCTCTCCTTAATTAATCTGGGACAGCCTTAGTACTTGCTAATTGATTCATTTTTCCTTAATTCTATTTACTCTAGTCACTAATTTTATTGCCTTTACTTAATTCGGATTGATTCTACTTGTCTAATTATGGTAATGTTGGCATGATTCCCTCACTTAATTGGTTCAGCCCATCTGTTTTGAGGAAACAATCTCCCATGATTGGTTGTCATTGCTCTTTTCTTAATTTAAACAGCTTGCTTATTCTCTTCTTATGGTAAATTTGTGATGAATTGATTTGGCTATTATAATTAAGGTAAAGATTTTCTTTGATTCACTATTTGAATTATTCTCTTCCTTTAATTGAGTCCCCTACTTTCACTATAAAAAGCAGTCTTCTTTTTCATTTCTTTCTCAAACTTTACACACACTACTACTCTTATATTTCTTTTAAAACTTCTCTTCTTGGCTGATAAGTGGTACTGATTGCTAAGTGTGAAGATTTTGAATATTTTCTTGCTATTTGTAGATAACTGGTTAGTGTTCTGTCGATGTAGATTTCAATTCATATGTATGTTTACCTTTAGAATATGTATCCATATGTGTTTACCCACGATTGTTCTGTGATTGTGTTATAAAAGCATGTCTATAGGATGTAAACCCAGAATTTATTCTCTATTTGTTTGGTTTTGCATTGAGCTATTGAAACTGGTTGGTTTTGTCCTACTATGACTGCACTTGAATCTGTCTTGTTTCATTTTGTGCTATTTTGGCAGAAACAGAGGCTCAAACACACCCCTATTTCCTGACATAAGCATGCCTAGGATCCTTGAGATCCTCAGGAACTCTGACACGTCAGGGGCGGTCTTATGAGTTGTGATAGGGTCCTCCGAATCCTACTTTGACATGATCGACAGGTTCTCTATTAGCAGACGGGTCTTACCGTGAAGAGTTGCCCGAGATTGGAAGATCTTGCTAGACTTTTAAATTATATTAATTCTTCTTTTTTTATTATTATTCATTTATTTGGTCTGTAATAATTTATTGTATAAACTCCGATAATGTAATAAAATACTTTAGTGGAATGCTATGGGGAAGGGACAAACTATATGCTATTTGCTTTTAATTGTTTGAAAACGCCTAGAAAGCATGACTGTAGGATCTGAATAAATTGCTAGTATGTGGAATTGATTCGTCACCACGTTCGTAAGATTAAATCAATTCACAACCTATTTGCATATAATAACGCGTAGATATTATGTCTATGGGGCTTGTATTAATCCAAATTAGTTGTCATGCTATAGGATTAAAAATCAACTTTCTGCATATAATGTGATTAGAAGTCATGTTTATGGATTTAAATCTGTTTCATCTTTAATTAGAGACTATACCTATAGGATCTGCATCAATCCACTATTTTAATTTAGAAACATTATGCTTATAAGTTAAGTTTGTTTCAGTATTTTGTTTAGCTATAGGTTCCAGCATGTCAAAAATCAGTGTTATGCGTAATTTAGGGAGCATGCCTATAGGGTTTAATTCAGTTTCCGCATAGAAGCCACGCCTATAGGATTTTAAATTTGTTTTAGTATATGACATCATTTAGATATCATGCCTATAGGATTTGAATTTGTTTTAGCATAGTAATTCATTTAGACACTATGCCTATAGTATTTAAAATCTGTTCTAGCATCATCAATTAGCTACCATGTTATAGGATTCAAAACCAGTTTCAGTATATTTAAAATCAGTAAATTCAGGTCAGCATGTCAAAAAATCAGTTTTCAGCATGTTTAAAAATCTGTTTTACCATATTAAAGTAAATAGTTATGTTATTTACACATTTAAATTTATTTTCAGCATGCAAATAATTAGAAACTTAGTTCATAGGACTTGATAATCTTTTCAAGTGTATATTATTAGATAACCTGCTCATAGAACTAATTAATAAGTGGTTATGCACATTTTCATCACTAGAAGTCATGCATATAGGTTTAATTGTATATAAGTGTTAATTTTTAAAGCATGTTAATCGCTTAATTATCTTTTAAGAGGCTTACTTGTAATCATTATGTGCTACTTGTCTCTAAAGTCCTTGTATATTTTTGTATGATGCTAAAACCCGAATCTAATAAACTTAAGATTTATTTGTCTAGACCCATATCCAAATAGTAAGTCCAATGCCTCTTGGACGCTAAGTGGGGTGGGTAGGCATATTGAGACATGTTAGATTTTTCATTTCCTTAGTATGTGCTTTAGGTTAATAACAACCTTAATAACCAACCTAGGCGGGTAGTTGGAGATGATAGTCTGTGCTCGTTGATTAATACGAGCAATCATTTAATAGATTGTGAAGTATTAATTTATGTTGCATGGGGTGATCCTTTAGGCTAAAAATCCCTCCTCCCCTAACTGGTTTTCCTCCTACGTTGGGAGTGATCTACATGATACACTTATGCTCGGTAGTCATTGCACTTTGACTAAGAAGTCTTTTAAGACTTCGCACGAGGTTGAGCGATTAGTCCCCAACGTATAGGTTTGACAGTTTTATTTAATTCTTGTCTTATTATATGTTTAGGGTAGTTAACTAAATCACCTAGTAATTAGGCTTTTTCTCCTTATTTCATTGTGTTAATTCTGTCTTCTCGCTTATCTGATCTTGTTTATTTATTTCAATTTTAATTTATATGCGTAATCCTCTTTCACTTAGATTACTAGTAATCGAATTGATTTAATTTACTACTTGTTTTAAAAAATAAAAGTTTATTTGTTTAATCACTTAGCTAATAATAGATTAATAAAATCACTGACCCTCTGTTTATCACATATTCTCTCACATAAATAATGAATTTGGCAGGGACTCATATTTGTGGACCTCGAAAGGTGCTTAATACCTTCCTTTCGAGGTAACTTGAACCCTTACCTGATTTTCTGATTGCGTAGACCCTTAATTTAATTTAATCGTAATTAGTTTAGAATGATGCCCTAACGCACCTTAATTCGTTAGGTGGAGACTCTTCACCATCTTGAAATCCAAAAGAGAGTTGTCACATCGAATCTCGCTTTTTGCAGGAAAAATGGGGCGCGACAGAATGACGACTCCGTAGGGGATACTTAGGTTCTAACCATTACAGGTTTTGTGGTGGGATTGTTGTGTTCATTTTTTTCTTGTCGTAATTAATTGTTTTTCCTTGTCTTTGTTTTTTTTATGTTTAGCATGCTCCTTATTTTGTGTGTATTTTCTCTGTTTAATCTTTATTTTCATAAATAGTTATTTTCATGCTGAAAGTTCTTTCTTTTATTTGTTTTCCTAAATAACATGCCCATTTTTCTTGCTTAGAACGTTTTAATTTGTTTGAGTGTTCAAGAAATATGCCTAATTGTATTTCTTGAAAAATTATGTGCTATTTTATTTTTTGGTGTGTGCAATTCTTTCTCTTTTATTTTTTGTAAAAAATTATTTCCATGTTGAACTCCCTTTCCTTTTCCCATTTTATTTATCTTTTAAAATAATTCTAGTATGTTTTAATTTTTTTCATGATCAATGTTGAACTCTCTTTAAATGTGTTAGCATGATTGATTTTCTCTTTTTATCCCTTTCTCCATGTTTTCATGTTAAATTCTTTCTCTGTCTTTCCCTATTTGTTCCCATGGACAATTTATCTGTTTTATGTTTAGCATGTTTTTCTTTTGACATGTGCTTTATGTTTGACTTCTCCTTACTGGTCATATGTTTTTGGTTTCTCTATCGATTGATTTACTTATTTTTTTTACCGCTTTCCTTAACTGTTCAATGTGTTACTGCTTTTCTTATATGCTACATTTTACCGCTTTTCATAACTGTCATTCCGCTCATACTTCCCCCACTTGGGAACTTCACACTTTCACACACTATACACGTGAGTTGTGCCTTTGCACTTCTCCAAAATTCTTTCAAACACCCATTTTAGAGAGTTGGCATAGACGTGGAGTGAGCGGATAGTTTTGCTAACGTATGACCACGTGCCTCCTCGCATAGGAAAACCTTGAGTCCATGTCTATCCAATCTTAGAAACTTAGGATAGTGCTGTATCCACCCCTTTATGTAAGTCATGCATGCATCAGCCATAAGTGGTTTGGCCTTAGGGGTCAACCCACAAAATTAGTAGCCTCCCTATTGTCAAAGGGTTCCCATCAACCCAAAGACAAAGAATCATATTATGTGCTAAGTGATCATGACAAATTAATCCAAGCCAGTTTAATATGAAAAGAAATTTAGAAAAATTTGTTTTGTTTCTCTTTCAGACTGTAGAATGGAAGGCACACTGGTATTTCCCAACACTAGGATGGTTGTGGGTGTTCCTCACAAATTAAGGAGATGGTGGGAAGATATGAAGAAGGAACATGGTAAGGAGATTCATTGGTCCTTGGGCTTCCTGACCTCTTTGATTTATGTAGCTCCAGATCGGTACTTGATCAAGGCTTTGTTGCAATTCTGGGACCCTGAAAGGGTAGTTTTCAAGTTCACTGATTTTGAGTTAACACCGACTGTGGAAGAGATTGGAAGATTCACTGAGTTGCAGTACCGAAATAGAGGGTTGATCTTGCCTCGCAAACAATCTAGGAAAAAGTTTCTGCATCATCTCGGGTTGAAAAATAATATCAAACTAGCTTGTCTGGACTTTGACTGGATCTCTTTGGATTTCTTGTACGAGTGTTTTGTCCGCAGGGATTGTCATAAGGTTTTTCAAAAAGAATTCTCTTGTTCTGTTGAGAAATGGGAAAATAAGCGACTGAATGCTTTTTCCATAGCCTTGCTAGGCACCCTAGTGTTCCCGAGAGAGAACGGTAAGATTGATACTTGCCTCAGTTCGGTGGTTCAGGACTTATGGCGCAGTATTGATAACATGGAAGTCACATTGGTACCCATGATTCTTGCTGAGATATTTAGGGCACTGTCCAAATGCTCTAGGGGCAAGAGGTTCTTCGAAGGGTGTAACCTTCTGCTTCTGCTATGGGCCGTTGAGCACTTTTACAAATGGCCCAACTTGATAGAAATCTTGACAGGAATGGGAAACAAGATCGACACCCATGCTCAAAAGATGGTCAGGTTCAATTCTCATGTGGGTGCTGAAGATTGGTTTGCTTATATGAAAGCACGTTCAGGGTATAAGATTCAGTGGAAGTATTCATGGTTACCTGCCCGCACAGCCTTCATAAGAAGCAACGAGCTTTACTACATTGAGCTCATTGGTCTAAAGGGCCTCCAGCCATATGCTCCAGTTCGAGTACTTCACCAGTTCGGATGAACTCAAGTCATACCTCCAAGAGCTCACATGGGCAGTTCTGAGCTTGAGTTTGGCTCGAAATATGAAATTCCTAGGGCCAAAGAATTACTTCAACAATGGGGAGGGTTGATAACTGTAAATGTGGGCACCGAGCAGTCTTATTGTGCACCCGAATAATATGTGTGGCTTTTGGAGGATGCTGAAGACGTGCGGCTTAGAGGATTGGGACAACCTTATGGATTTGAAGATGTAAAGGAGACCACTTGGGCACGAAATCTGTTGAATCGTCACTATGATATCACTCCTACAATGTGGGTGCAAGTCGATCCAATAGCTCTGAATCAGTACAATGGAGGCTTTTGAATTTAAGATTACCCCTTGTCACCCCATTTTCACTAGTTCTATTTTGTTGTTTTTCTTTTTTTTTCATTCCCGCAAAGGATTGTAGTAGATTAAAGTTTGATTCAATAAAGTAGTATGTTTCGTTTATTATCTAACTCTAAACTCCAATTGACATTAAATTTTGGCTTGGATTAAATTATCATGAATCATATATGTGTCGCCTTAGGCCTACCTCTAGCTCAACGAGGTTCCTTGCATTTAGGACGTTTATTTTTTGCAACCAATGTGTTTTTCCTTATAATATATATCGTGCTACTAATTTGGTTTCTGTTGATTTTGTCTTATTTTTTACTCCCTTTCCCAAAGGTTGATTTGTGCATGCTGGGGTATCACACTAGATCAAAAGGGACTCCTCCTCCTCCTCCGCCATGTCCAAATCGTGAAGGGAAGGATAAAATGGGTGACAGTAGTGCAAGTAAAAGGGCTGATACGAGCAAGGAAATCTCAGAAAGTGTTGGAAGATAGCATAATGAACTAATCTTACGAATGGAGCAACGAATTCTTGACTTACAGGATGAACTGGCGCAAGTCCGTAATCTGGCCAAGTTGTCCTTTTACCTTGAACAGTCCTCAAGACCCGTTGGTTGATGTCAATACCTCCATAAGACCTCAAGCCATACCCGCATCACAACCCCTAAATAGCCTACAACATACCCCACCAAGAGCTAGCCAATGTCCTCCACCACTACAGTACCCCACACACTCAGCTCCACAAAATTCCCAAGCCATTCCAAATGTAACCTATACCCACGTCCCAGGAAATCATAACCTGAATCCTATATACGTGGAAACCACTCCTTTCGTCCAGTACCAGCTTGAGCCTGAGATTTCTGAAAAGGACCAGTTAATACAGAACATGGCCAAAAAGTTAGAGCAGGTCACCGACAGACTGCAGCATATGAAGGGCATTAGAGGGGTGAAGGGTATGAGTTATGAAGATCTATGTATGCACCCAGACGTTGAATTGTCGGAGGGGTACAAGACTCCCAAGTTTGAATTATTCAACGGGACAGGGGATCCCAAAGCACACTTAAGAATGTACTGTGATAAGCTGTTAGGAGTAGGAAGAGATGAGAAATTACGGATGAAGCTGTTCATAAAAGCCTTACTGGGGAGGCTTTAACCTGGTATATTGAGCAGGATGCCAGAAAGTGGTCCAGATGGGTAGACATGGCCTCCAATTTTGTAGAAAGATTTGGGTTCAACGTCGACAACGCCCCTAATTGGTTCTACATACAAAACCTGAAGAAGAAGCCTAATGAATTATTTCGGGAATATGCTTTAAGATGGAGAGCTAAAGCGGCTAGAGCCCGACCTCCAATGGATGAGGCTCAGATGAAAGATTATTTTATTCGAGCTCAAGAACCACAGTACTATGAAAAGATGATGCTCATCACAGAGAAGAGTTTTGCCAAAATCATCCAGGTCGGGGAAAGACTAGACGAAGGCATTAAAAATGGTAGCATTATCAATTTAGAGGCTCTACAGGCTACCAATAAGTCCCTGCAATTTGGCAGAATTACTGAAAATCGAAAGAAGAAGGAGATGGGAACTGTAATGATGGTGCAAGACTTCAAAACTCCACCCCTTTCCCCAAACGCCTGCACCACACCCTCCGCAATACCAACAACCTCCGGGATCATACCCAAAGCCTCTTTATCAAACTCTGTATCCAATGCCTACATACCAAGCACCTTTTCTACCACAATACCAAATTCCATCCTACCCCATTTATAATGCTAAGCCTTCCCAATTCCAATCGCCACCACAAAATCCAAATTACAGACCCCGAGACAACTTCGAGAAAAGGCCAGTCAAGCAGTATACTTCTTTGGCTGAACCAATTTGCCCAGTTGTATGAAAGATTGAAGGTGGCTGGTCTCATCGCTCCCATTCCCGCTTTAGTTGTGGATACTCAGGCTAAATGGTATGACCCTAACAAAGTCTGTGCATACCACTCAGGGATGAAAGGTTCACACACCACTGAAGTATGCCGCTCACTGAAGGACCGAATTCAGAAGCTGATTGATACGAAGGTTTTTCAGTTGAAGGACCCGGCTCTAAACGTCACCAACAATCCACTTCCAAATCATCAGGCAAATATGCTGGAGGTCGGAGAAATAGTGGATTTGGAGGGTTTTATTTGGGTTGTTAAGCAAGAAAGGGATGTCGCAATGGTGTCACAAAGCCAGGTATCATTTAAAGTAGATGTGGTTTCACCTAAACCCACATTCACTGTTTATCGAGCCACTCCGGTTGTTTATGATCCCCATGCTGTCCCGTGGAATTATGAGCAAGAATTTTTGTGGAAAGCAAAAGTAGCAGTGGTAGATGTTACTCAGGGTGTGACTCGATCTGACAGAATCTATGCACCTGAAAATCTGGCTCAAGGAAGTTGTAGCAAAGGAAAGCAACCAGTTGTAGAGGTGGAGGAGAATGGCGTTTGGAAGAAGGTACAAGCAAAGGAATATTTTGTGATAGATCAACTGAGCAAAACTTCAGCTCAAATATCCATTTTGTCACTTTTACAGACTTCTGAGCTCCATCAGAAGGTTTTAATGAGGGTTCTTATCGAGGGTTATGTACCAACTAATATCACTGGTGGAGAGGTAGATCATATGGTCAGGCAGGTATTTGAGGCTCAAAAAATATCCTTTCACGAGGATGAGTTGCCACTTCAAGGGATGGAGAGGTGTTTCACACATTGGAAATGGTGGGATTTTTTGGAGAAGGACTGTGGTGGGGCAGCACAATCATGAATATGTTGCTCTACTCAGGGTTCGTACCTAATGGTGGCTTGGGAGCAAATTTGCAAGGCATAACAGAACCAATACAATTACAGTCACATGAGACCACGTTCGGGTTGGGTTATCCTTACACTGCACAAGAGTACAAAGATTGGAAGTCACCCATGGGCGGATTTTATTATCCTTCGCCAATACCGATATCACCATTGCATCAGTCTTTCATCTCTGCGGGATTTCTTGATGATGGTGAAGATGATGTGCTAGAAAGCTTAAGAAGTCTATTCCTGGCAGAGGTTGATGAGGAGGGTTACAATGTCATCATCAATGAGGAGAGAAGAGGAGTTCCTGAACAGAGCAATCAACCAAAAGCCACTCTCAGCAACTGGACTGTCACTCCTTCCAGGGCCCGCCGAGCACTTGGGTAGATGCAGAAGATTTTACTATTTTCAATAAATAGGCTCGACTTTGAGTTTACTTTTATTTTCTTTACCATTTTGAAGACATTCAGTTTTCTTTAATAAAAGGCTTTCTCTTCAGTCTATTAATATCCTTCATTTATGTTTCTTTTTCTTTTTCAGCAAAATTACTTTTAAAAATGTTGAATCTGATACTGTGACATGCAATGAGACCGCACAACATAATATAAGTGAACTAGAAGAGATAGAAAAAGCTGAGGTACCGGAAGAACTTGTTAAAAAGGTTGAAGAGTTTAAAGATAAACCTAAGGCAAACCTAGTGGATACAGAGGTAGTGAACTTAGGGGACTCGGAAGTGGCTAATAAAATGTACGTCAGTGTTTACTTACCCGCAGATGAGAAAGGGGACTATGTCCAAATTTTGAAAAAATACAAAGATGTCTTTGCTTGGTCCTATGCAGATATGACAGGATTGAGCACTTCAATTGTATCCCACAGATTTCCCACTGATCCATCTTGTCCTCTTGTCAAGAAGAAACTCATAAAGTATAAACCCGATCTGAGCTTGAAGATTAAAGAGGAAGTGGCAAAGCAGGTTGAGGCCAGAATCATTTGAGTGACTGAATATCCAACTTGGTTGATTAATATTGTGTATGTTCCCAAGAAAGATGGTAAGGTCAGAGTCTGTGTCGACTACAGGGATCTTAACAGAGCCAGCCCTAAGGATAACTTTCCACTCCCTAACATACACATCTTGATCGATAATTGTGCCAAGCATGAAACACAATCATTTGTGGATTGTTTTGCTGGCTATCATCAGATTAAGATGCATAAGGATGATGCTGAGAAGGATGCTTTCATTACACCTTGGGGGGTCTACTGTTACAAGTTCATGCCTTTCGGATTGAAAAATATTGGTGCTACATACATGAGGGCCATGACTACCATTTTTCATGATATGATCCACAAAGAAATTAAAGTTTATATGGACGATGTTATCATCAAATCCAAGAAGGGTTCGAGTCATTTGGATGATCTCGAGAAGTTCTTTAATAGATTACGGAAGTACAATCTGAAGCTAAATCTGGCAAAGTGCGCCTTCGGAGTCCTTGCGGGAAAGTTGTTGGGTTTCATCGTTAGTCGTCGAGGTATAGAATTGGACCCGACCAAAATCAAAGCCATCAAGGAGCTGCCGCCACCAAAAAATAAGAAGGAGATAATGATTTTCCAGGGCAGCCTCAACTATATCAGCCGTTTCATAGCCCAATCCACTGTCATTTGTGAGCCAATTTTCAAGTTGTTGAAAAAAGATGCTGCCACGAAATGGACGCTAGAGTGTCAGTAGGCGTTTGACAAAATCAAGGATTACCTATCTAATCCTCATATATTGATCCCGCCTGATCCAGGTAGGTCGCTACTGCTGTATTTATCTGTGATGGATAATGCCTTCGATTGTATTCTGGGATAGCATAATGAAACGAGGAAGAAGGAGCAGGCAATCTATTACATGAGTAAGAAGTTCACATCTATGAGGCTCGTTACTCTTTGCTGGAACGCACATGTTGTGCATTGACTTGGGCAACCCAGAATTTGAGACATTATCTCTCAGCCTACACCACTTACTTGATCTCGAGAATGGATCCACTAAAGTACATCTTCCAAAAGTCTATGCCTACTGGGAAGTTGGCTAAATGGCAGATTTTGTTGAGTGAATTCAACATAGTTTATGTCACTCAGAAGGCCATGAAAGCACAGGCATTGGCAGACCACCTGGACGAGAACCCCGTAGATGACAAATACAAACCTTTGAAGACTTATTTTCCTGATGAGGAAATGGCATTTGTGGGAGAAGACATATCTGAAATATATGATGGTTGGAGGATATTCTTTGATGGAGCCGCGAACTTCAAAGGGGTAGGTATTAGGGCTGTTTTGATTTCAGAAACTGGCCAGCATTATCCGGTATCAGCCAAACTCAAGTTTCCTTACACCAACAATATGGCTGAATATGAAGCTTGCATTTTGGGGCTTCGACTGGCCATTGACTTGAATTTCCAAGAGGTATTGGTAATTGGGGTCTCAGATCTGTTGATTCATCAAGTACAAAGGGAATGGGCTACCAAGAACAGGAAACTCCTGCCATACATAGATTGCATACAAAAGTTGCGCAAGAGGTTTGTCAAGATAGAATTCAAACATGTTCCACGAATCCAGAATGAGTTCGCGGATGCTTTGGACACTTTGTCTTCTATGATTCAGCATCCGGACAAGAATTATATTGATCCTATTCCTATTCATACTCACGAACAGCCTGCATATTATTTTCATGTCGAAGAAGAATTAGATGGCAAGCCATGGTATGTTGATATCCATGGACACTTAAAGAATGGAGATTATCCGGAGAATGCCACAAGTATTCAAAAATGCACCATTCGAACGGTAGAAAATCAGTTCTTCTTAAGTGGAGAAATCTTGTACAAGAGGACTCCTGATTTAGGGCTGCTGAGGTGTGTTGATGCTAGAGAAGCTTCTAATTTGATTGAAGAAATCCATGCTGGAACTTATGGTCCTCACATGAACGGATTTACCTTAGCCAAGAAAATCTTGAGGTCCGGGTACTTTTGGTTGACTATGGAGATAGATTGCATTCGTTATGTGCAAAAGTGTCATCAATGCCAAACTCATGTCGATATGATTCGAGTTCCTCCCAACGAGATCCATGTCACCAACTCTCCTTGGCCATTTGCAGCTTGGGGTATGGACGTTATTGGTCCTATTGAACCTGCCGCGTCCAACGGGCATAGGTTCATTCTTATTGCTATTGATTATTTCACTAAATGGGTCGAGGTTAAATCGCATACGTCTGTCACAAAGAAGGTTGTAGCTGATTTTGTCCGAGATCATCTTATCTGTCAATTTGGGGTTCCCGAGTTAATTATTACATATAATGGCGCCAATCTCAATAGTGATCTGATGAAAGCAACGTGTGAGCAGTTTAAGATCAACCATCGAAACTCTACAGCATATAGGTCATAGATGAACGGAGCAGTTGAGGCTGGAAACAAGAATATCAAGAGGATATTACGTAAGATGATCGACAATTACAAGCAATGGCATGAGAAGGTACCTTTAGCATTGCTGGGATATCGCACTACAGTAAGGACTTTTACAGGGGCCACCCCTTATCTCTTGGTTTATGGTACTGAAGCTGTGATACCGACCTAGGTAAAGATACCTTCTTTAAGGATAATTCAGGAAATAGAGTTAAGCGATGCCAAATGGGTGCAAAGTAGAATGGAACAATTGGCACTCATTGATGGAAGGAGAATAAACATGATTTATCACGGACAACTCTATTAGAATAGAATGGCCAAAGTTTTCAACAAGAAGGTCATACCAAGACGCTTCACACCCGGGCAACTTGTGCTGAAATGGATCTTTCCAAATCAAGATGAGGCAAGAGGAAAATTCGCACCAAATTGGCAAGGTCCTTACCTGGTCCATCGGGTTCTGACAGAAGGAGCACGCATACTTGCAAAAATGGATGGTGAAGTGTGGCCCAAGCCTATCAATTCAGACGTCGTCAAAAGATACTTTATCTAAGAATTGAGAAGAAAATTTATTTCTATTATGCTTCCTTACCTTGTAATTGGAACTACATTTGACCTGATTTCTGTTTAAGAGGGATACGTAGGCGCTTCTATGGAGTTTGGTCTTATCATAATAAAACCTTCCATTTTCCCTTATCAAGCACTGTAACTGGGGCAGAATTTTTTAGAGGATCTCAAAAATTCCATCTGAAAAGCATCACCATGGATCATAAGACTGGGGCAGAATTTTGAGAGAACCTCAAAATTCACAACAAGCGACCGTTCGTTCTACAAAACTTCTAACCGAGGATCAAGTTCTACACTGGGGCAGAAAATTTTGAGAGCCCTCAAAAATTTCATCTAAACTCATCCATTTATATTCTTGAGCGAATGCCTGAAGATAATGCGACAGTCCGCAGACACAAAACAAGGAGGACAGATGCACCTCAAGAGCAGATGCACAAACAACCTCTCCCTTTTACAAATTAAAACTTTTTTCTTTGAATGCAGAATTAACAGGTACAAATTCGAGAATCATCTCAGCAGCATCAAGACAAACATCATCATCAAAATATGGCAAGAAAGCTAAGCCACTCTATCTCTTCAAAGAAGAATTGCATATGGCCCAGAACTGCATTATGCCCAAGAATTATATTTGGCTCGAGATTGCATGATGCTCGAGAACTATATTTGGCCCGAAAATTATATTGTGCCTGAGATTACATTAAGCCCGAGAATTATGAATTGCATTGAGCCCGAGAATTGTATTGAACACGAGAATTGTATTATGCCCGATATTGCATCATGCTCGAGAATTGCATTGTGCCCGAGATGGCATTTGGCTCGAGAATTGCATTTGGCATGAGAATTGCATTATGCCCGAGATCGCATTTGGCCTGAGAATTGCATTGTGCCCGAGAAATACATTGAGCCCGACGATTGCATTGTGCCCGAGATGGCATTTGGCTCGAGAATTACATTGTACCCGAGATTTCATTGAGCCTAAGAATTGCATTGCGCCCGAAAATTGCATTGAGCCCGAGAATTGCATTGTGCCTGAGATTGCATTGAGCTCGAGATCGTATCGAATCACAACAAGCTACTACAGATCAAATCATTCAGAAGTTACCCAACGTCATGCTATGCTACTCAAAACAGATACGCTTTCCTTAATCGTCATTTAATCATCTGAAGGCGTCATAGTCTAAAGACATCATTTTAATGGCCCAAGGATTTAATTCCTGTTTATCATGCTCTGAAGATGTCATAGTCTAAAGGCATCATTTCCATAGCCTGCGGATATCATTTCATGGCCTAAGGATTTAATTTTTGTTTATCATGCTCCAAAGGCGTCATAGTCTAAAGGCATCATTCTCATGGCCTGCGAACATCATTTTATGGCCCAAGGATTAATTTTACGTATCATGGCCCTAAGATATCATCGCTTAAGACATCATTTATACCATCCTAAGCAATTTTTCATAGTCTTAAAGGGAACCTGTATCATGTTTAAATATCGATGATACTTTACTTTATTCTTATTTAAGCGCTAATCTTTTATCTAGTTATAATAGAATTCGCAGGCATTGAGAGCCGACCAAGCCAAGAAACGAGATTAGCCGTCGTCTTCGTTTCCAAAATATAACTCTTCTTATCCCTACATCACCAATACTGGACCGTTGCTCGCGTCCTATTCCCAGATAATCGTTTAAATCTCATTGGCTTGTACCAATTGCATCTTCATCTGGAACTTCAGTTGTATCTTCTTTAGAAGCCTCGTTTATTTCTAAATCTAGAACTACACACAGCCTGATTCCGTAAAACTAGAGATATGTAGGTGACTTGAAAACCAAAGTCTCAGCCGCAATATTTTTTAAAAACCCCTTTTTGTTTCCCTGATTCAAAAGAGTTAGTCTTCCGGTCGGACAAAATTGGCTACTAGTCAATATTCCTTGCCCGCCAATTCATCCTTCATTCCTGGGAAAGGAAGGGCAGCTGTTGACGCCCAATTTTGACCTCCTTATACCTCTTTCGGGCTGTTATTTTACTAGTTATTATTATTTTTTAAAGCTTAAATTTTCCCCACATATTGATTTTATTTACTAAATAAATCACGTGTTTTATCGTCATCGTGATACTTTTAAATTCGTATACAATTTTTAAATATATAATTTATTTCATATTATTACTATTTTTATTATAAATTTCGTATAATATTACATGTCATTAATTTTACGTACAAAATATATACGTAATTTATTTATAATTTTAAATAATATATATCTTTTGATAATTATCATTAATTATTTTATCTACTAAATTATATATATGTAGTATTTTATTAATTAATTATCATTTTATTTACTAAATTATATATACATAGTATGTTATTAATCAAATAGCAGCCCAATTACATGTCTTTCTTAAATAATTTAAATTTTAGACCCTTTCTGCTCAAATTATTTCAATTCTAGCCTTTATTGGGCCAATTTGGCCAAATTTTAAAGTCTAAATTTCAATTTCAATTATCCAAATTCGTTTGACCCACTCCAAAACCCGACCCGCGTCAGATCTAATCCCAATCGTTGATCAATGTGATCAATGGCCAGGATCAACTCTCCCTTTTATTTCCTTTTTAAATTACCCCCCTCACGCTAAGACCAAAACCCTAATCACTTCTACCCTTCACCAGTCGTCGCCTCAACCCCTCACCCCCCAAAGCTCACTCTCTCCTCTTCTTCATCTCCGACGAGCGGCTGTCACCGCCTCATTTCTCCAGCCAGCCACCACCTCCTCCTCTATCTCCCTCAATCTCTCTCTCTCATCTTTTTATCTCCTTACCCGCCACCACCTCCGCCGCTGGCAAGCTGCTAGCTACGGCGGTCCGGCAAAACCCTCAACCCAGCTCTCTCTCCACTCTCTCTTTCTCCACCCAGTGAAACCCAACCGCCATCTCATCTCCATCAAAAACCCACCACCAACAGTCACCCTCACCTCCACCAAAACCCCAACGGGATCCCGCTGCCATCGCCTCTCTCCGGCGATGAACCATGCAGTCATCCCACCACCGCTGCTCTGACGGATCTCTGTCCAGTGAAAACCCCTTTTTTTTTTTGGGTTTTCTCCGAGGAAGTTCAGTGTTACGAGGATGTTCAGTGTTAACTGAGTCCCCTACTTTCACTATAAAAAATAGTCTTCTTTTTCATTTCTTTCTCAGACTTTACACACACTACTACTCTTATATTTCTTTTAGAACTTCTCTTCTTGGTTGATAAGTGGTACTGATTGCTAAGTGTGAAGACTTTGAATATTTTTTTTCTATTTGCGGATAACTGGTTAGTGTTATGTCGATGTAGATTTCAATTCATATGTATGTTTACCTTTAGAATATGTATCCATATGTGCTTATCCATGATTGTTCTGTGATTATGTTATAAAAACATGTCTATAGGATGTAAATTCAGAATTTATTCTCTATTTGTTTGGTTTTGCATTGAGCTATTGAAACTGGTTCGTTCTGTCCTACTATGACTGCACTTGAATCTGTCCTGTTTCATTTTGTGCTATTTTGGCGAAAACAGAGGCTCAAACACATCCCTATTCCCTGACATAAGCACTGCTTAGGATCCTTGAGATCTTCAGGAACTCTAACATGTCAGGGGCGGTCTTATAGGTTGTGATAGGTTCCTATGAATCCTACTTTGACATGATCGACAGGTTCTCTGTTAGCAGACGGGTCTTACCGTGAAGAGTTGCCCGGGATTGGGAGATCTTACTAGACTTTTAGATTGTATTAATTCTTCTTTCTTTTTTATTATTTATTTATTTGGCCTGTAATAATTTATTGTATAAACTCTGATAATGTAATAAAATACTTTAGGGGACTGCTATGGGGGAGGGGCAAACTATATGCTATTTGCTTTTAATTGTTTGAAAACGCCTAGAAAGCATGACTATAGGATCTAAATAAATTGCTAGTATGTGGAATAACCTTTACCCAAGTCCACCCCTAGAAAATCTATACCATAGGAAAGATATCACGGAGTTTGGGGAGTACAATCCTTACCTTTAGGATGAAAAAAGGTGGAAAATGGATGGAAATCGCCCGAAATCGCCCCCTTCTTCTCCCAAAATGTTTCAAGAAAAACTGAACTGTTTTGGAGAAATTTCTGCATTAAATCTCGTCACGCTCTGTTATAGCGGTCCGCTCTGCTATAGCGGTACCGCGGTAGAGGAATCGTCCTCTATGGCGGAGGCTTACCATCATTGACTTCCGCTTTCTGCTGTAGCGGTAATTTTTCTGCTACAACGAAGGTCGCCATGGCGGAATGTCAACTGCCGTAGCGGTTGACATGGGACAGAAGGTCATAAAATCTCCAAAACTAGTCCATTTTACAACACACTTATTTTTTCGACGTCCCGAAACAACCCCTTCACGTCAACCTTAATTTTGGAAGTTCTACTTACCCGAATTTGATTCCAAAGAGTCCCCTGGACTCCTTTATGTGTTAGCTACAAGAAAAACTAGCTTAAAGCAAGACATCAAACCTAATCTTTACCCGGATTGCCCTAGACTATACCTCACTCTGAATCTGGTCGAGACTAGCCTAGCCTAGAATTTCAAACTCCCAAACCCGGAGTTTCACTATTAGAAAATAGAGAATTAGCGACGGACAAAATTTCATAGCTAAACAACAAAAATCCCATGCTAATCCCATTTAGCTATGGATTAGCGATGAATTATAAGAAATTTCAATTAGCTAAGAGCTTTTTAGCGACGAATTAGCTAGGGATTATGGATAAATTTCGTAGCTAATTCCATGTTCTCTTGTAGTTTTTTCTAACTCTAAAAATTGGCACGAATGATTTACCCGTAATGATGGACTCGGTTGTTACACCAGATACCAATTTACCCATCATTCATACCCGAATGATTAAACCCGAAAATGCGTAAAGATAAAGAAAGAAAGAGTAGTACATGTATCCTCAAACAAGTGAGGGTACTTGTCCTGCATGTTCCTTTCAGTTTCCCAAGTGTCTTCCTCAATCAGACGATGCTTCCATTGAACCTTTACCATACCGATCACCTTTGTCCTCAATTTTTGGACATCCCGATCAAGAATCAAAATCGGTTCCTCTTCATAGCGAAGATCCTTATCAAGTAACACTTCATCCCACTTGATGATGTAGTCCCCATCCTCATGGTATTGCTTTTGCATGGATACGTGAAACACTGGATGGACACCCGACAGACTGGGCGGCAGCGCCAGTCTGTAAGCGACGGGCCCTACGATCTCAAGAACCTCAAATGGTCTGATGAATCGGGGGCTGAGCTTTCCCCTCTTACCAAAACACATAACTCCCCTCATTGGTGACACTTTCAACAATACCTGTTCACCAACCTGAAATTCCATGTCCCGGACCTTGCGATCCGCATATTCCTTCTGCCTGCTTTGGGCAGCTAGTAACTTGGTCTGGATACCTCTTACCTTTTTTTACGGTTCCCTTACTAAGTCTACTCCCAAGGGATTTACATCATCTTCCTCAAACCACCCAATCGGTGACCTACAACTCCTCCCATACAGAGCCTCGAACGGTGCCATGTCGATACTGGAGTGGTAGCTATTGTTGTATGAGAACTCACACAATGGTAAAAACTGGTCCCAATGACCCCCTAAGTCAATCACACATGCTCTCAGCATGTCCTCCAACACCTGAATCGTCCTCTCCGACTGACCATCAGTCCGAGGATGGAAGGTCGTACTAAAGGTGAGTTGAGTGCCCAACTCCTCATGCAACTTTCCCCAAAACTTGGAAGTAAAATGCGTACCCCTGTCCGAAATAATGGACAGTGACACTCCATTCAATCTCACGATCTCCTTTACGTAAATCTTAGCCAATTGCTGCGAATTGTAATCCACCCTGCCCGGGATGAAGTGAGCTGACTTGGTCAGTCTGTCAATAATGTCCCAAATAGAGTCATACTTCTCCAAGGTCTTGGGGAGACCCTCCACAAAAGCTATGGCTATTCTCTCCCACTTCCACTCTGGAATGGGCATCCTCTGAAGTAGACCTGCAGTTCTTTGGTGCTCATACTTTACCTGCTGGTGATTCTGTCACTTGGACACAAAATCAGCTATGTTCATTTTCATCCTAGGCCACCAATAAAGTTGCCTCAAATTCTTGTACATCTTGGTTACACCCGGATGAATTAAATACCGTGAACTATGAGCCTCTACCAACACCTTCTGAATCATGTTATCAACTCGAGGAATACAAATCCTTTCACTAAAATTTAACAAACTGCCAGAATCTAGCAAGGTGTCCCCGGACTCTCCGGATATTGCCTTGCTCCGAAGCCTGCTCAATTGTGAATCCTGAAACTGTTTGGCCTTTATCTCCTCTATGAATGTGGACTTGACCTCAACACTGGCCAAAATCCCACCTTATTCTGATATAGCCAAGTGCATGAACTTAGACCCCAATGCCTGAATTTCCCTTGCTAGTGTCATTTAGACACCTCTAAACAAGTCAAACTACACATGCTAACTATTTTCTAGCTCAATACGTCTGCCACCATATTAGCCTTACCCGGATGGTACTGAATAGTCACATCATAGTCCTTCAACAACTCCATCCATCTTCTCTGCCTCAAATTCAAGTCCTTCTGAGTGAAAACATGTTGCAGGCTGCGATGATCAGTGAACACCTCACACTTGACACCATAAAGATAGTGTCTCCAAATCTTGAGTGCAAAGACCACCGCTGCCTACTTTAAATCGTGAGTCGGATAGTTTCTCTCATGCACCTTCAACTGTCTAGAAGCAAAGGCTATCACATTCCTATTCTGCATCAACACAGCAACTAAACCAGAATGTAAAGAATCACAGTAAACAATAAAGTCTTTACCTTCAACCGACAAGGACAAAATAGGAGTCGTGGTCAGAAATGTCTTTAGCTTTTGGAAACTCTCCTCGCACTTGTCAGACCATACAAACGGTACATCTTTCTATGCCAGCCTTGTCAAGTGAGTAGCAATGGATGCAAAATCCTTAACAAACCTCCAGTAATAACCTGCGAGCCTAACAAAACTCCTCACCTCAGTCACAGAGCTAGGCCGGACCCAACTCTTGACTGCCTCTATCTTCTGGGGATCTACCATTACCCCCTTATCTGACACTACATGCCCCAGGAATGCTACTAAAGTCAACCAGAACTCACACTTGGTGAACTTTGCATAAAGCTTTTGACGCCTCAAAATGTCCAACACTATACAGAGATGTTTAGAATGTTCCTCCTTAGTCTTGGAGTAGATCAAAATATTGTCAATGAAAATGATGATGAATGAATCCAAGTAAGATTTAAACACCCCATTCATCAGACTCATGAATGCCTCCGGTGCATTGGTCAAACCAAACGACATCAGAAGAACTTGTAATGCCCATACCGAGTCCGAAAAGCAGTCTTAGGGATATCTTTGGGCCTAATTTTCAATTGATGGTACCCTGACCTAAAGTCAATTTTTGAAAAAACCAATGCACCCTGTAACTGGTCAAACAGATCATCAATACGGGGTAGAGAATACTTATTCCGGATGGTAACCTCGTTCAACTGCCTATAATTTATTCACATCCGCATATTACCATCCTTTTTCTTTACAAACAATACTGGAGCACCCCAAGGCGAAGCACTGGGATGGATAAACTTCTTATCTATGAGTTCCTGAAGCTGAGTCTCAAGTTCCCTTAACTCTGCCGGAGCCATACGATACGGAGGAGTGGAAATGGGATGAGTGCCCGGCTCCAAGTCAATACAAAAGTCAATATCCCTGTCCGGAGGCATACCACGCAAATCCGCTGGGAATACCTCTCAAAACTCAGAAACAATTGGACCTGACTTAATAGAGGGAAACTCCACACTATCATCCCGGAGATGAGCCAAAAAGGCTAAACACTCTCTCCCCACTAGCTTCCTAGCCCGAATGAACGATATAACTCTAACCGGCTTAGACTTGTACACACCTTCCCACTTTAGCCTATCCATACTCGGAATCTCTAGAGCCACAGTTTTGGTGTTACAATTCAATACAACATGATACGGGGATAACCAGGTCATGCCCAAAATAATATCAAAGTCGACCATATCTAATATTACTAAGTCTACCCAAGTTTGCAACCCCACAAATACAATCGAGCAATTACGATAAACATGAGTCACAATCACTGACTCTCTAACCGGGGTAGAAATATAGATTGGAGAATCAAGAATATCACATATCAGGTCCAGACCCAACGCAAAACTCACAGACACATAAGAATATGTAGAACATTAGTCAAATAATACTGAAGCCATTTTATCACAGACAAGAATGGTACCTGTGATCACTGCGTCAGATGCCTCAGCCTCGGTCCTCCTTGGAAATGCATAACAGTGAGCCCGGTCATCAATTCGGGCAACCTCCCTGGCTGGATGTGCCGCACCTCTGCCTGCGCCGCCATTCCCTCTGTCTCCTCGACCTCCTTGAAAGTTACCTCGCACACCCTGTGGATGACCTCTAGCATGACCACCTCTACCTGCCGGGACCACAGCCTTAGGCTGCTGCTGAACTTGATAACCGGTCTGCCTGTGAGAGCACTCCCTCTTAAAGTGGCCCAGATCACCACAATGGAAACAACCGCGATCAATGGTAGGCCTACTAGAAGATGAATAAGAAGCTCCCTGCCCCTTAGGAGCTGAAAACTACTGATTAGCTCCCGGACGACCACCTGTAGCAGCTGGCAGAGCTGACTAAATAGGATGGGCTGAGTATACCTGCGGTAACTGATCCCTAGAGTATGGACCATCGTAATTTCCCTCATTCCGGGGCTTCTTGGCTAACACATTAGCCTGCCCCGCCTGCCTGACTCCCACAAGTTTCTTCACATAATCTGCCAATTCGTTGAACCCTTTCCCTGAAGAAGTCATGTGCACATACAATACCCGAAGCTCAATATTCAAACCCTTGATAAACAACGGAACCCGCTCCTCCTCGAAACCCAGCAACTGTGTAGCAAAATGAGACAAGGCATGAAATTTTGCCTCGTAAGCAGAGACTGACATGCTATCCTGCTCCAAATTCAAGAATTCATCCTTTTTCCAGTCCCTCAAGGTACGGGGGACGTACTTCTCTAAGAACAGAGAGTGAAACTGCTCCCAAGTCAGTACAGGTAAAACAGACGACCGACAATCCACATGAGATATCCACCACTGCTTGGCATCACCCTGCAGCTGAAATGTGACGAACTCAACCCCATATTGTTGCACAATACCCAGCTTGTGCAACCTCTCATAACAATCTAGTATGAACTCATAAGCATCTTCCCTGTCAGTACCCTGAAACATAGGAGGTTTCAGCTTGAGAAACTTGGTCAGCATTTCATGTTTATTTCCTGTCATCACTCGCTCCCTCCTTGATTAGGGCTTCAATCTTGTTTTTAAGACCATAACAATCCTCAGTGTCGTGCCCTACAACTCCAGAATGATAGGCGTAACGCTTGGAACCGTCAAACCACTTCGGAATAGGGTCTGGGATTTTTCCTTCAATTGGTTGTATCATACCTGCTGTTTTCAACCTTTCAAATAACTGAGCATATGGTTCGGCTATCTTGGTGTAGTTGAGAGAGGTTTTGTTTTCCTGATTTGGATGAGCTCTTGGTGCAGCATGAGGCCGATTTTGGTAAGTAGGAGCTCGAGGTTGATAATAATTTGCCTGGGTGTTATAGACAGGGTAATGAGTTGGTGGAGGATGGTAGAGAGTTTGGGAGGTTTCACCATACTGGTAAGGATAAATGGTTTGATGTGGTTGATTTAGATAAAAAGGAGTTTGATTTGACTTGCGTCCTTGATCAACCATGACAGGAGATACATCTTCCTTCTTCATTTTGTTCCCATTGATGGATCCATATTGAATTGCTCTGCTCGCAGCTTGCAAAGCTGTATAGTCTTGGATTCTCCCTGATTTGATCCCATCTTCCAAGATTTCCCCCATTCTGACAACTTCCATGAACTTTTGTCCCATCATGGTTATCATTTTCTTATAGTACAGACTGTTATCTTGGCATTCGATGAAGGTAGCAGTCATTTCACTTTCACCCATCGGCGGTTGGACTCTAACTGCTTCTGCCCTCCAACGCAGGGCATACTCGCAAAATGTCTCAGTTGACTTCTTCTTTAACTTAGCCAAGTAGAACCTATCAGGTGTGATTTCAGTATTGAACCTGAATCGATCCATGAAGTCTTGTGCCATATCACTCCATCCACGCCATTTACAGAGATCTTGTTGTGTATACCAAGCAAGAGCTTCACCAGATAGGCTTGTTTTGAACAACTTCATCCTGATTTTTTCGTTTCTCCCTACTCCTACCAACTTGTCACAGTAGGCCCTTAAATGTGTATGAGGGTCACCAACTCCATTGAACATATCAAACTTTGGCGGCTTGTACCCGATAGGCAAGTCGATGTCAGGTTGCACACACAAATCATCATACTCTAGGCTTGTGCTTCCCCTAGTAGTTTGGAGATTTTTCATTGCTTTCTTAAGATCATCAATCTCCCTTGCTAACACATCATCCGACTTTGCCTTGACATCCTTCTCCGTTTTTTCATATTGGTCCACCTCGGGTTGGAACTTGACCGATACTGGGTTGGTAAAGGTTTGAGCTTCCGTCGCATATACCGGAGGAACAGGTTGCACGTAAGGAGTGGCAACATGTGCCCCTTGTATATGCTGGGCTAGATAGTTCTGAACGGTAGAGGTATTTTGGATTGGAGGTGGTGGAAGATTATAAAGGGTATTGATTTGCGGGTTCATGAGAGTAGTTGTAGGTAGTGGATAGGTGTTAGCGGGTGGAGAAATGTAAGAAGTGTGAACTGGAGGTTGATTTTATGGATTGACGAGTGATGGATTAGGAGGAGTAGCATAGGTGGTATAAGTGGGTGGTTGACTTTGTGGAGGAGTGTAGACGGGTTGTGGGTTTGGTGGCTTTACAGGGGTGGTTAGAGGTAGGTTATTGTTGGCAAGTGGAGGATGTTGTGGTGGAAAGTGTTCGGGAACTGATGAATCAAGTGGTGGAAAATGAGGTGCGGCATTTCTGGGTTCAGGAAGTGGACTTTGGAGTGTAATGGACAAATTGGTCAATTCCTTAACCCGACTCAGTTCTCCACGCAGATCCTCGATCTCTTGAGTCAAGCGAGCGATGTGTTCATCATGTTGAATATTAGCTCTATTTTCGAAAGTTTCAGAAGAGTCATTAGGAATGATTCCTCTACCAATTGGATTAGATGTGGTTGGATCAGCCATTGTGATTTTTCTTCCTTGAACAGTCCAACTACGTTGAGGTAATACTGATGACTTAGATCTTGTGAAGTAAGGGTGGTCGGCCAGCTCGATTGTCAACACGAATCAACTTTGGGGATAAAAAGAAAACATAAAATACATGTAATGTCAATTTTAAGTAAAAGCCTCAAGTAAAGTCACGTTCATATAAAATTAAATAAATCATGTAGCAAATAAGTCATCAAGTAAAGTCAAATAAGTTATAGAGTAACATGTAAATCAAGTGTGTTTAAACAACAATAACGCATCCTAATAAGCTTGTGACCTCTTTGTGCCGGAGGTAGGCCTGACGTGTATTTACAGAGTAAATGTGCCATAATATGTCATTCCATTGCTCTTTGATTAATTAAACAAATTCTATTTCCCAAAAAAAAGTACAAGAGAAATGTAAATTTTATTACATATCGAACTAATACAATATAAAGTACTTTTCAATCTAAATAAAGTAAAAGTAAATTTTCCACGTCTAAACTTCTTGGTTTCGCTTGGCGAGATCGTCAACTCCTGTCAGTCGTTGATCAAAGATATACACCAATGTAAAACCTTCATACCTGTCATGCAAAGGTTAGTGATACCCTCCCTCAAAAGTTTAATTAATTAGAGCAAATAGTCTATATTTAGGCACAATTATCTCTCAAATATGCACATAAATAATGATAAGTCACTTAGGGTCGAAAACCCATTTGGATATTTGGGTAAAGTCGACTAATAGACTTAATACGCCTAACGCATTAAGCCTCCTAGGTCATGAAATGATGCATGTTCTTAGTAAAGTGTGTTGGCTTAGCTCTATCCTGGGTGAACTAAGAGTTGGGTAGACTCGAACTTGAGGTATTCCTATGTGAGAAGGTACGTGATCACACGGTAGTAAAACTATCTGCTCACCCCACGCATGCACCAACTCTCTAAATACAAGGTTTTTGAAAGAATTTCGGAGAAGTGAAAAGACACAACTCGCGTGTACAATGTGTGTGAAAGTGTCAAATTTCCAAAAGTGGAGAAAATATGAACGGAATGACAATTTAAATAAAGCGTTAATACGTAAGGCAGTTTATATAAAATAATAGCAAATAAATAATTTATATCATATAATTATGACAGATAAACGTTGAGAAATTAAGGTAAAACAAATAAACATAAAAAATCTTAATTATTAACCTAAGTCTATTACGGTTTAGAACCTAAAGTTCTCCAGTGGAGTCGCCAAGCTGTTATACCCCATTTCAACCGGGTCGAAATAGTGTACAACATATTGGTGATTCCTAAATTAAATAACTAACTTAAGGAGTCGCCACCCAATTAATTACGGTGAATTAGGACACCTAAATTATTTTAAGAAATTGTTTAAAGTTAACTCCATTTTAAGGTCTACTAACATTAGATTCTAGGTAAAGGTTCAATTAATCTAAAGTGAAGGTATTAATTAAGCACCCTTTAAGATCCAGTAAAAATGGTTAATCGACCAAACTTGATTAATTAATTAAGACTTGAGCTAGGTGTAAGAAAAAGGGTACTTATAAGTAAAGTAAAATAAGCTAACTTAAAAATAAAAGTAGTATAATAGTGTGAAAAATATGTTAGATAGTTATGAAAATTAGCATCAATTTGTAAGTTGGAAAAGTAGTTGACGATTTCTAAAGAGTTGAAAAATATTTAAAAGGTACAAAGGAGCTACTCGAAAGTCTTTTGCATTTATAGGAGACATAAGTCCATTTAAAGTCATTTTTTAAGGTTAAAAATATCTTGCACAAGTTCAAATTGATTTGACATTTTTAAACTTGAAAATTCCTTTTGCATTTTTGCAGTAGAATGGCAAAGGCAAAAAAAGTCATTTGAATGAGATTATTTTTTATTGAACCGATGATTAAGGCTAATGAATGAAGAGAAATTTGATTTCTACTCATGAAAATTAGAGTGTTTTGAAAACATTTTAAAGTAAATTTGAGCTTAAACCAAAAGTTGATTCCTTTTAAGAATATTTTGAAAGTGAAAGGCTAAATGTATAGGAAAAGCATTTCATTAATAGCTAAAGTAAACTAGAGTAAAGGCTAAGTGATTAGAATAAAACTTAATTATGTGCCCTACGCTAGTTATCAAGGATTGAAAAAAAAAATCCAAACCACATAAGCAAGTTAACAATGTAAACAAATAAGCAGTAAACAAATAAATACTACTAAAAGATAAGATGTCGTCTTAGTAGTCCCAAGCAAGAGTCCCGCTTGCTTCACTTGCTATCCGAGTTAATCTAAAATATCATGATGACTCGGTATGATGGTGCAAGTCGCATAAACTCGATTTTGCGAGAGTCTCGAATTGAGACTCCATTTGCTCTCAAGTGTACATGTAATGAGAAAATCGAGGGAGATAAAGATTAGTAGCCAATCTTACGTTTGATGATATAAATAAAGTTCACAAGTAAAAAGAATATGAAAGCGTTAAACTGTAGCTAACGAGCACATATAACATATTTGCTAATTTTCAAATCTTGATAAGAGAAATTGAACTTAAGATAACATGCACACATAACATATCATTCAGCTATATGCATATACGTATAATGTATTCTTAAGGATACTTTAAATCTTACACTAAAATAATTTAGACAAATGACTTAAACCACTTAACTAATTTAGTCATACTCTCTATGAGAAAAACTAGATAAAGTTTATTTAACCAACTTGAATCTTGCTAAATAACTAACAGAGGCATCAATATTGAAAAATTAAGCTCCTAACTTCATGATCTCCAAAGCTTTAATATAAAGGAACTGAACAAGGATTACTTAAATAATATAACAAACCTATGCAATTAATCGCCTCTAGGCTAGATCTGGCGTGAATCTTGCAATGAATCTCAACATGCCGAAAGAAAGCTAGAGCATGGTAATTTATGCTTAGAGATCTAGTATATGACTGCTAATAAAATTAATACACAAAGAATGAGTATTTTAAGTCAAGTAAAATCATAAACCAACCAAGATACGGACAAAGTTGGGCAACTAATTAAAGTTATCTAACCATAAACAAAAGGTGAACTTTTTCTTCAAATATATAACATGATAGATATTACTCAAAAGCAAAATAAGGGTAAAAGGGATAACGGGCCGACCTGTTTTGTAGCAGTGAACTAAGGGTGTCGTAGGCCACGAAGCTACTCCCTCAAGAACAGATTCCGAACCAAATAAATTCAAGTGCCTCTGCTATGGACACGACCCAACAAAGACGGAATGAAAACTTAAAAAGATGTAGAAGTTCAGAGTAGTAGCTAAAGATGAAAGTTTTGTGTGTAATGAGATTTTCGTGGTGCTTCTTGTGAGTGTCCAAGCTTGATTTCGGCTAAGGATTTGAGATGTATTTATAAGCAAAGATTCTAGGGTTCAGCCTCTTGAGCGGGAAATCTATTTTTCAGATTTGAACATGGTCAAACCATGTTTGAAATTTGAACGTTGGAGAGACATTAATCTTCACGTGATTTGGCAGATTTGTTTCAGATACTCACCCGAAATGGTGAGATTTTATTTGAAATTTGAAGAGAGCTGTTGCGTTTTGAAGCATGGAAGGAGAAAGTTTTCCCTGGACCTCTGAAAAGCATCAAACACAGATGAAAGATACGAACTTTTTGCTCGAAGTGGTGCAACTTTCCTGATTTTGGGACAAAGGACATTTGGAGTTCTGTAAAAAATAGAAAAAGGGAGAAGAGAATGGCACAGCTGCTCATAGAGAAATTAGAATTAGGAACCCTAGAGATATGGAAGAGATTGGGCTGATTAGAAAAGTATTTGGGCTTACTAAATTGGCTGAAATTAGAGAACTGTTGGGCTGAAAATTTAGAATCCCTCGGATTCTAATTATTTCTTTTCTTGTAGATTTCTTTGGACTTCTAATTTAATAATTAGTATAATACATATGATAAAAATTATAATTATAGTAAGGTATTTATAGTTAATTTAGTAAGTATAAAACTTGAAATAAAGTAACGACAATCGGTTTAAAGAAGATAATAACAATACTAATATTGATAATATATGCATAATCTTTAAAAAATAGTGAAAACGATAATAAAAGGATAATAATAATAATAATAATAATAATAATAATAATAATAATAATAATAAATAAATAATAAAATTTAAAGTAGTAGAAATAATGGTATATAATAGGTAATAACGATAATAATAGTAATAAATGAAAACAATAGTGAACGTAAGATATTTAATTTATTTAAAAATTTAGAAGCCAAAGGAAATAAATTAGAAAAAAAAGGAAGGACAAAATTGGGTGTCAACAACTCTACTAGACTTGTTTTGGTATAATGAGATCAACGAACCTAGGGCTCTGATACCATCTTTGTCACGACCCAGAGCACCGTGAGTGGCACCCACCCAACCCGCGGATGAGCGAACCAATAGAGTCCACTCTTAGCATAGCCTAACAACTTATAACTAGTGTGCAGAAATGTAAATTAACAATCAATCATACTAAAATCAAATCTATAGAAATAAATGTAGCCTGCAGAAATCACACCCTAGAATCTGAAAGCCATCGTACCAAAAACATCTACCAAACGAGAGTACGGGGGTGCAACTCTAAAAATAGAAATAGTCTAAGCCCAAAACTAATTGGCTACAACTCAAATAGATAGAAATCAAGGCAGCTTGGTCGAACAGCTCACCCTTGATATCTCGAAGTGGAAAGCCTACAAGTGAGGTCATGCGCCAACCGTCGGAAGATTTTCTGTACTCACAAAATATGACAAGCAAGTGCAGTATCAGTACACAACCACAAAGACAAATTTATTAAATTGTGCCTCTTTTGATTCTTCTCAAGTATAAATACAGCCACATACTCCTCCCTTACTCCCATTAGGATCTTGTTTAAACCATTCAACCTAGTTAGGTAGTTTCGGACTCTCATCTCTCTCCTAGCATGAACATAGAACCCTAATCAGTATGCAAAGTTCGCACGCTGGCCAGTTATCTCTGATGGCTGGTCAGCATATCGATATTGCAGATTTCCCCCGTTGACATCAAATTCAATGGAGGATGATAATTCTACTCCATTGCAGAAATCGTTTGATGATTCAGTGGCCAATATTGAAAAAAACTCAGAAAAAGTTTCTCGCGAGGAAGTGATTATGGTAGACGGTATCCCTCATGTTAAATGGACGGAAGAGGAGGTTGACAAAATGAACAGAATGGAGAACTTGCAATATGCTGTTATAGGTAAATTTACTTATAAATGGCCGGATCTAGAGGAATTGAGGACGATCATCCCACAATAATGTGACATTAAAGGAGATTGCCAAATTGGATTATTCCAAAATAAGCATATCCTCATTCGGTTTACACAGGAAGCAGATTTCATAAACATGATCTCGAAGGGAGCTTTCTACTTGCTATGCAAGGATGGGTACTCATATTTAATGCGAACTCTTATCTATGATGCCCGATTTAAGATCAATGAGGAGACTTCAAAGACTTTTGCTTGGATATCCTTCCCAAATCTTTTACCCACGTACTTTGCAAAAACATGCCTATTCTCATTAGCCGCAGTTGTGGGTAAACCTGTACAACTCGATCTGGCCACTGTTAACAGGACCAAACCAAGTTGTGCAAGAGTTAAAGTTCTGGTGGACCTTAAAGGTGATTTTCCTAAATCGATACTTATGGATATTGACAATGAAGCTACTGGAGAATGCAGGACAGAAGTGGTGCACATTAAATACGACTATATCCCTAAGTATTGTAACGAATGTAAAATGCAAGGCCACAACAAAGAAGAATACAAAAATTGCTCTAAGCCAGAGGAGGCAGAGACGGTGGTAAAGGAAAATAAAACAGAAGCTAAACAGCAAAAGCAATTACCTCACAAACCCAACATCCCTCATGTGCACAAATTCCAGAAAGAAAAAGCTAGAATACTTTCAAGTGGCATAGTGGTTGGGGATCCGGGTAACTGGCAAGTTGTTAAGAATGGAAAACAAAAAGTTCTTACCCCCCAACAGCTACCCTTGATCGAGAACAAATTTACTGTGTTAACAGAAGAAGAAAAATCTACCTCGGCACATGAACCAATAGACAGCCTTAGCATTATTATTTTTACAGGCTTTCTAAGAGTACAAAAGAAGTGAATGGTAGTAGTGTGAGGCAACAACAGCAACATGAGAAATCTTCTAAGGATTGGATCACAAGATTTTTTGGAAAACAATGTGAGGCATCCAGCCCTGTAAAACCTACACATGAACAAGACAGCAACCAATAAAATGATAAGAGAACAGATGATAACAACAAGGAGAATAATGAATCTATGGGTTTGCTAAATGACAACAACACCACAAGCAATATTACAAGTGATGTATGTGACATTGATAAGTCCCTAGAAATAATGGAAGTACCAAAACCTGGGAAAGCAGATTCTAATCAAGAATATATGCATGACAGTCCAATAATCAAGTTGAGGTCATTGGTAAAAATACAGGTGCTTTGATGGTAGAACAGAAAGATGAATTAACAATTATTGAAATGCCAAAATCTGTGCAGACTGATGAATCTTCAATGGTTCTAAGTATATCTCCTAATAATATACTTCATGACTTTGTATCTTACAATGTAGGATAAGTGGAGGATGGTACTTTAGAAGATAGTCAAATGGCTAAAGGCATTAAAGAAACAAAGGAAAGTGATGAGATATGGGATCATGTCCCAGTGAAAGCTGATGTATCACCCAAGCTAATAAAGAGTGCAAGAAAAGGAAAGAAACATGGCAATGGTGCATTGTCTCAACCCACCAGAGTTCAGCCTAAAAGATCCAAATCAGTATCTTAATCAATGAAAGTCCTTATTTGGAATATTAGGTCTGTGAAATCTCAAAAAGCATTTCAAAGAGTTCAGATGCTCCATAATCATCACAAGTTCACATTTATTGGTTTATTAGAGACTTTCCAGAACACAAGATATATTAACAGATACAAAAGAAGACTGGAGATGCATATGGCTTTGGCAAACTGTAATGGCAAGATTTGGTTGTTTACCAACCAAGGTGTTGACTCTAATACAGTAAAGGATATTGAACAATAACTTACTTTCCAACTACATGATCACAATCAGGATTTGATTTTCTATGTCACTCTTGTCTATGCCAAATGTTCCAGTGACGAGAGAGTGATATTATGGGAAGATTTATATCAAGTTGTTGTTGGTATGTCCAGACCATGGCTTGTTGGAGGTAATTTTAATGTTGTGTTAAATGCTAAAGAAAATATTAGAAGACTACCTCTCATTGATGTTGATCATGAGGATTTTGACAACTGTATATCTTCTTGTGAATTGCATTCACCACCTTTTAAGAGCAGTCCTTTCACTTGGTGGAATGGTAGAGCAGGGAATGATTTCATCTTTAAAAGATTGGATAGAATTTTGTATAATCAAGAGATGCAGGATAAGTTTAATTATATGGAGGTGGAACATCTTGCTAGAACAGGCTCTGATCATGCCCCAATGTTCCTAACTTGTGAAGATAGAGTTACAAATCACAGGAAATCATTTATGTTTCTCAAGTTTTGGACTGACAATCCTTATTTTATTGAAGTGGTAAAGTAGAACTGGTTTTCTACAAGATCCCAGAATCCATTCTTAGAGTTTAAAGCTAATATCAAGAGAGTAAAATTTGCCTTGACAAAATGGAGCAAATAAACCTATGAAGATATATTCAAACAATTGATCATCAGGGAAGACATTGTTCAGATCAAAGAAAAATTGTTTGAAGAATTTCCAAGTGTTGAAAATAGAGGAGTGTTGCAAAGAGCCCAAGCAGAGCACAAAAGATATCTTCACTTAGAAGAAATCTTTTGGCAGCAGAAAGCGGGTTACGACTGATTTGAGAATGGGGACAGAAATTCCAGGTTCTTTCACAATATAGTGAAGGATATAAGGAAGAGACTTCACTTAAACAGAATTCAGAGCTATAATGGCACTTGGCTAGAAGAAGAAGAAGAAGAGGAAATAGCTTTTGAGGCAGTCAGCTTTTTTCAGTATCAATTTAAGCAAGAAAGGGAAGTCAACACCTTTTCTTTATTACAGAATATCCTTAAGAGCATCTCGGATGAGAAGAATGTCAACTTATGTAAGCAGCCAGGCATTCAAGAAGTTAAAAATATTATTTTTAACTTAAATAGGGATAGTTCAAGTGGGCCTGTTGGACTAACTGGTCGATTTTATCAGACTTGTTGGGATATAGTAGGTGATGATGTGTTTAAGTTGGTGCAGAAATTCTTCAAAGGTAACTCCCTCCCCAAGTCAATTACTCACACCAACCTGATTCTATTGCCTAAGAAGGAACATGTTCAGACCTTTTCAGACTTGAGACCTATTAGTTTGAGTAATTTCATCAACAAGATTATCTCAAGAATTATGCATGATAGAATTGAAGATCTGCTGCCAAAACTGAATTCATATAAGCAGTCAAGTTTTGTTAAGGGAAGAAGTATAATTGAAAATGTTCTCTTGACACAGGAGATTGTTACTTATATTAGTAAAAGGGGAAACCTGCTAATGTGGTCCTAAAGCTGGATATGGCTAAGGCGTATGATAGGGTGTCTTAGTTTTTTCTGATGAAAGTAATAAGGAGGATGGGCTTTGCAAAAAAAAAATTGTAGATCTGATTTGGAGACTATTATCCAATGATTGGTACTTTATTCTTATCAATAGCCAATCATATGGGTTCTTCCACTCAATCAGGTGGGTGAAGCAAGGAGACCCTCTTTCTCCAGCTTTGTTTATTCTTTCAGCAGAAGTTCTTTCTAAAGCTTTGAACTCCCTATTTGATGATGCATAATATGTGGGGTACGGTATGCCAAAGTGAAGTAATAACATAAATCATCTTGCCTATATAGATGATACTATTATTTTTGCTTCAGCTAATGAATATTCTTTGAGGAAAATTTTATAAGTTTTACAGGAATATGAACTTCAATCAGGACAAAAAATCAATAAGAAGAAGAGTGTTTATTATATGCATTAGAATGCAGCTGCAATAGAGAGACAACTGGTGGAGGAGTGTACAGGTTTTTCCAGAGGACAGTTCCCTTAGAAATACCTTGGATGTCCAATCACTCATGCTAGGAAAAGGAAGATTTATTATGCAGATTTGATTCAGAAGGTCAAGTGAAACTACAGGCATGGAAAAGTAATATGCTCTCTTATGGGGGAAAGGAGGTCCTTATCTCTAGTGTGCTTCAGAGTGTTCCTATTCATGTGCTATCTATTGTTGCTCCCCCTATGTGTGTGATAAAAGAACTCCACAAAATATTTGCTAAATTCTTCTGGAGTAATAAGGTTGATGGTAAGAGCAAACACTGGGTTGCTTGGGAGAAAGTGTGCTTACCAAAACAAGAAGGGGGCCTGAGTTTTAGGTCTATGTTTGAAGTGTCACAGACCATGCATGCCAAGTTGTGGTGGAGATTTAGGACTCAGAATACTATGTGGGCCAATTTCATATAGAACAAGTACTGTAAGAAGCAAATTCCTTCTCTGGTTCAATGGAAAGGTGGATCTAGCTATGGAAACATATTTTGCAAAATAGAGATTTAATTGAACAATTCTTGTGGTGGGAACCTAAAGGAGGTACTTTTTCTGTTTGGTATGATAATTGGACACAACTTGGTCCATTATACAAGCATCAAACTGAAATTCAGACTTGCCATTCAATGATGGATATATCATATTTCATGCAGGAATCCAACTAGGATTATGTGAACATGCAACATCATCTTCCTATAATATTATTGACCATGTGAAACTTCATTTGAACCTGGTGAGGCAGACTGATGAAGGGGACAGACCTTGGTGGCTGAAAACTAGTAGTGGCAAGTTCACTGTTAAGAGTGCATGGAAAGCTCTGAGAAGAAGGTTAGAGGTTAATGATTCTCTACAGAAGATTTGGCTTAAAGACCTCCCTTTCAAAATATCTTTCTTTGGTTGGAGAGTTTGGACAAATAGGGTTCCAGTAGCTGCTGTATTAGCTAATTGGAACCCCAACTTATCTCAACTATGTTCCTGTTGTTCTGAACCAGAAAGGGAAACCTTGGAACATCTATTCCTAAAAGGAGAAGTGGCTAATATTGTTTGGAGATATTTTACTACTGCTGCAGGTATCTTTGGACCCTATATTCAGATTAAACAATCAATGAAGAGGTGGTGGGAGGCTAATGGGAATTCTAGACAAAAATTTATATTTCATACTATTCCCACTCTTATATTATGGTTCTTATGGAAAATAAGGAACTCAGTAATTCATGGTGGATCCTACTCTACAACCAAAGTAATTTGGGATATTAATTGTATGGTGCAGAAGCTTATTAGAAAAAAGTTTGGGTATGAACAGGTTCTGTCCAATTGGCCCCAAATAGTTGCTTCTCTGGATGGTTTTTGACCCAGGTTCAAAGCTAAATGGATCAAATGGCACCCACACCTTGTGGATGGTGAAAATGTAACACTGATGGAGATTCTAGGAGTAATCCTGGTCCAAGCTCTGATGTCTTTTGTTTAAGAGATCATGAGGGTGATATATTGTGTGCAAAAGGAATTAGACTACCTGATTCAACTAATTTGGTTGCAGAGGCTACTGCTATAAGAGCTGGTTTAAGTTTTTGTTGTGAAAATCATATCTCTAACATAATTGTGGAATCAGACTCTCTTGCAGTAGTTCACATGATCAATGGAGAGTGGAAAATTCCTTGGAGTGTGACAATGGAGGTCAACTCCATTAGGAGGATGATGATGTCTTGTTCAGCAAGAGTACAGCACTCCTTAAGAGAGGGAAATACTCTTGCTGATTTTTTAACTAACTGGGTGTTTCATTGTGCAGGTAATTTTGAATTCAGAAACTTTCAGGAAATCCCAAGCACAAGCGAGAAAATCATCAATCTAAACAAGCAAGGCATTCCACATATGAGGATAAGACAAGTTCCTAATAACAACAAGGCATAAGTGCTATTCTACAAGTTCTATTTTAAATTTTTAATCCCTGTTTGATGAGATAAGCTACTGATGAAAATAATGATGTCTGAAGGATCTTCGTTTGGTTAAACATACCATGCACCTGTGAAAATTTTAGGTATTTCACTTAGTATAAAATCAGGACTCATTTATACTAGTAGCTATGCATCATCTACAGTGTGGTTAAAATATCAAAAGCAAATTTTCTTTCGGATCTCTAATGTCCTAACCAGTAGAGATTAGAGTAAAAAATCATCTGAGATGAAACACTCGGGGTTGAAAGGGTAAACTCAATACAGTTGATGCATCAACACCACCTACAACAAAAGTCAACAATTCTTTTAAGGATCTAGGTTATGGTGGTGGTATTAATCCCAAATGGGGTTCAACCCACCAAATCTTAGATACAGGAAAAATTTAGAGACTTACTTAGGTGGAGGAAAGGGGTGAATTGTCTTCCAAATACCCTGACAATGAACAAAAAAGAGGAGAAAGAGGCCGAGGATAAATTGTTGAAGGCATAATCAGAGGGCAAACCTGAGAAGCTCAGCTCCTGCTTCTGAGTTTCACATCGCACCTGCAAACCCAAAGGACAGATGGTCATGGAAAGAGTGACTCACTTTTGACACTGTGAAGTGTTTGTTAGCAAGAAGTGAGGAACAGGTAAAAAAAATTCAACCTGAATATTCACAAATCGCTACTGTCTCATGAGAAAGAAACACAAATCGCTGCTCTAATCGAAGGAGATGAACAGCCGACTCTTCTCTCAAGACCAACTCACAAACTTTCCTAATTTGTTTATGTAGTTGATTTTTGTTTGATGTTAGTTGAGTGGGCTTCAGCACTTTGGGCTGACCCGCTTTGTTATACTTTTGCTTTCAATAAATGACCCAATGGGTCTTTTAATTAAAAAAAACAAATAATAAAAAAAAATACTCCTCCCTTACTCACTAGAGTTTGATATATATTTTCTTGTTTTTCATTCAATGTTTGGATACATGTATTGAACTTTGACTAATTTTAAAAAAAATAGTACACAACCACCATGTACTGGTAGGATCATCAGTCAGTTCCAATTAAACAGTGTATGAACAGTACAGAAGTCAAGTAAGAGTACAGAAAAACGTAAACCAGTCAACAGAAATTTCTTGACTACAAATCTCTCCCTAACTTGTCCCCAAATGTAAATCACTTTCACAACCATGATCAATAATTCACAATAACAATAATTATACCTCGTTACATATCCCGGACCCACCCTGGATCACCTCTAGACAACACCTAAGTGTCAGACAAACAACCCGGTCTACACCAAGACCAAACTCATAAAGCAATGTAACAACCCGGCCTCTCAAGGGCCACAATACACAACCACAATTCATAAACACAACCTGGTCCACTCAGGGAACCATTAATAAAGATGCAACAATACAATAAAGTAAATCCGTACCAGGCATGGTACCCGAGTCAATCGTTAATGTTATCTCGTACCAGGCGTGGTACCCGAGTCAACCGTTAGTATATCCCGTACCAGGAGTGGTATACGAGTCAACCGAATGTCACATAAATCCACAGTCATAAACAATGAACAATCAACACTTGTAAACCAACAAGCAATAACACCTAGTTCATTTCACAAGACTGAAAACAAGACCTTTGGACATTTCTAAATCATTCCCGAAGCAATGCAAACCATACAAATACTTAGACATGAGTACACAACATATAATGCATACATGAATCAATAACCATTACCTACCTCGAATAAGCAAGATTTATAGTGCCGGAGCTTTCTCTTTTTCAGGATCCCTTGCTTGTTCTTGGTCTAGAAATAAATACACAGTAACCAAAAATCAATACTTATGGCCTACAAATTTGTCACGATCCAATTTCTCGGTCATGATGGCACCTACAACCCCTGGTAAGTGAACCAATCCCCGTAGCCCAGAACAGTTAGTAATGGGCTACGATCTAACAAATAAGAGAACAAGACGAAGAGAACAGATAAAAGGACTACAAATATATACATATGTGGAAACTAAATCAAACCCCAAGACCTGGTATCATAGTATAGAGCCCAAACTACATACATGGAGTGCAAATAATCCAAAACAATATATACAGATGTCTTTGAATGGTAATAGAGTACATGAAGCAAAAGATAAACTAAAGCTAAGCTCTGATCGCCAAGAGCTCACCCTCAGTCTGAAGTAGTCCCCAACAGATCTCCAAGCACGAATCACAGCGATCTAACAGCGATGGCCCACGCTAGGATCTGCACCCAAAGATGCAAGGGGGTAGGGGTGAGCACCAATGCGAAGCATAAGGTACCCAGTAGGTATCATAGGCCGACTGGCACATATAAGATAAAAGCGTAGTAATAGACAGAATAGAAGCAAGCAGTCACAAAAATCAACGAAAGGTACACAGGAACTAGCCCAGAGGGAAATCAACAGAACCACATGTGAGGCCAGTAAGCAGAATATACACACCATAGGCACAGGTGAAAGTAAGGAGTAACGCACCTGGGGTCCTTGCAATAACAGTGTATACATAATAAGTTTATGAAATGGACGGTATACCGATAACCTCAAGTGTAAGAAGAAGAGAGAAAGAGTAATGATAGGCATGCTCAGAGACATGAATCAAACTCAACTAATCATATCAATCTCAAATCCAAAAACTAACAGTCTAGCAGTAACCAATTTCATACTTAATCCATAAATAGAGAACAATTCTGTAAGTAAATAGCAAAAGTCTACCTACAGTCCCCCGGCCGCCCATACAACCGAGGAACACAAACAAGTGAAAACAAACCCTCCGGCATCCCATACTACCGGAGCGTACAATCAACAAACAACAAACAAGGGTGGAGCCTCAAACAATGAATGATATGATGCATGAAGATCTCAAGTGAAATGGTATCTCTGTATGTACCTCCTCCGGCGCCGATCCGTCCTAGCAGGTAGGTTCCATGGAAGGACACTATCCGTATACCTCTACTCCACCGTATACCCTTCCTCCGGCACATGCAGCCTGCAGCCCCTGGCCCTGATGGCAAGGTCCATGGAGGTCCCAGACCCCATACTAAAACTCAGTATCAAAACATGTCGTCCAGAAGCAAGCCCGGTATCAAGATAGAGACCCAGTCTCGAATATGCATGCCCAGACCCTGTCCAGGACTAAAGTAGTAGGAAAATATGTCAAAAAACCCCCTCCAAGGGTGCCCGGGCATAACCGGGTCTAAACAGTAGAAAGTCATCTCAGGTGCTCGGTCCGATCGAGGCTAAAAATCATCTCAAGTAGCAAGAAAACTCAACTAGCACCCCGGCCCTGCCGAGTCTAGCGTAGTAGTAAAACTGGTGTTTTAAAACATAATTTTACTTCCTTTTACCCAGGAATATTCACAAGTTAAATCAAACCATTTCCAAATTATTTCCATCAAAAAGGGGCCCCCCGGGCCATGCAAGGTTTAGAAAATGGTGCCAGTAGGCCCGAAGCCCAAACCGTAGTAAAACCTGATGAAAATGGTATGATCAAACACAATAGCTGCCCAGCAGCTCACAATCAACCTATCGACCCTGCACAGGCCCACAGCTACTCAGCAACCATAACCAGCCTAGAAGGATAATTCTATGCCCGGGACTCGCGGACATTCCCAAAATCCCACCTTCTATGTTCCAGAGTCAAAAAGGCCTCGCAGGACCACAAGGGTAAATAATATATATCGGCAAATACTACAAGCAACGGAGGAACAAAAGAAGGCAGATATGAATAAAGCGGTCGAGGTCTGTGGTACCAACCTAATAAACCAACCCAAGGATGCCCATTAATACAATTTTATCCTATATATGCGGAGTCTAGGGAAAATAAACCGTAACCTACCTGTCGTGCGATGACAAGCTGCTAGAACGACGATGT